>NIBX01000092.1:4944-559676 GCA_002718315.1 Agaricales sp. HM26-F1 | reverse complement strand
ATCGTATCTTGATCGTCTTTTCTTGGTCTTGTGCTTCCGGTTCTTGTTCTTGTTCTTCTTGGTGAATCGTTTCTCGGTGTCGGATTCGTCGCTTTCATCGTCTGAGTCGTCAGAGTCTGAGTCGTAAAGGGGTTTGTTCTGGCGACGCTTGTTCCTACGGGACTTGGTTATCTTGAGCTCCTTAGGAAGTCCGGCATAGCAGTCTTCACGGCGAAGGAGTTGCCGAGCAGCTGCCCATTCGATCTGGTTCATGCTCCATGGCCTTGAGTAGTCGTGAGATAGGTACGTCACTCCTAAGAGCTCTTCTAAGGAGTCTCTGGTAACGTCTCCGATCCCAGCGAAATAGAGCTGATCTCGTTTCCTATAGGGCAATACTCCCTTGTCGACGAGGGGTTGGGACCTGGTCTTGAATCCTCGCATGTATGAGAACCAGTCTTCTGCGTCCCATTCGTCCTTCTGGCGGGTGGCAGTCACATAAGTGGTGAGCCTGTCTTCGGTGTATTTCAGGTCTTCGGAGTCTTCGTCGTAGTGGAAGCACAAGTCTTCGACGAAGGTCCACCAATTACCAGTTTTGTACGAGTGTAGGCCGCGTACGAAATTGAAGACCTTCTTAGAAAGATAAGAGGGTAAGTGCATCATCTTTTCTTCAGGTGAGAGGCCTAGTGTTTCGCACATCTCACCATATCGATAGCTCCACATTCTTACCATAGCGGGGTCTCCCTCGAATACGGGTGGCGCCACTCCCTTTCCGGCGTGTGGTGGTAGTGTTGGTTTCCGGGCGCTGCCATGGTGGGATGTCGATTCTGAGGAAAGTGCTCGTTCTTGGGAGAGTTTGAGGGCGTTGGCGCGTAAATGTGAGCTAGCGGATAATCCCATCTGACCTTTTTCGATGGTCTCTGAGGGATACGCTTCGTTGTCGGGTGGTGCATGGCTGTACCGGGATGATATGCCTTGTCCCAGGTACATGCTTCGTTGTAAGGTTGCTGATATCGATGGGTTTTCTGTTTCGAGAGAGCTTTTGGAGGGATGGAGTGGTTCCTCTCTAGGTGGACCACTGGATATCCTGGTGAACTCTGATATATGAGATACGGAGATGCCTGATGCAGTCTCGGTTCCCATTTCTTGGTGAGGCGATCTTCGTCCCTCCATGTTGGGGAATTGTCTTTCCATGTCGGTAGACATCCTATGCAATTTCCTATTTTGGTATTACGCAGGTAGCTAGCTCGAATATGGATTGAATAACACCCCTCGCGGTGGGCTCCAAATGTGTCGGGGGGGGATAGAAGACTTGAACTGTTTTTACCAGGTACAGTCACGTGAGTCCGCCTTCGGCTGGCTCGGGTAAGTAAGCTGTATCAGGTGGGGGTGTTGTTGGGGTTGTTTATCTCTCAATATAAGTTCAAGGTTCACCCGAGATGCGTGAGGTTCTGTCCAACAGGCAGTGCTCGGATTGAGTTCGTTGAGAGAAGGGAGTGTTACTAGAATCCAAAGAGTTAGTGAGGTAATGAATAGGATAGAAAGGAAGCGTACCAAAGAGACTTTTCTCCTGATCGGCTGTGGTGGAGGGGAAACTTGAGGAAGTTGACGCTCGGGTCAACACGGAACTTGAGGGAAACTGGAAATAGAACCTTGCTGGCTACCGTGAGCAACAAGCGAACTAACGAAACTGGAAAGTCGACACTCGGGACGACACGGAACTGAAACTGGAAACGAATATAGAACCTTGCTGGCTACCGTGAGCAACAAGCGAACTATCTAGACTGGGATATAGAACCTTGCTGGCTACCTTGAGCAACAAGCGAACTATCTAGGACTGAATAGGGGAAAACTGGAGGAGACTTGGGGGCTAGTGAGTAGCTTCTCTCGTGCTTCTCTGAGCAGAGCAGACAACTGACTCTTGAGTAAGGGAAGGGGGACTTTTCCTACTTCAACTTGACTGCCTTTCCAAGGACTTTGCTCTCTCCTTTTATACATTTCCAGGCTTGTTTGTAGCTGTTTGTACATATGACTACTACTGACTAGGAGTGTGGAAGGAGGGAGGAGGGCTGCGAATCTGAGCATAGCTAGAGCATAGCCTAGACATAGCTTCAGAGCAGTGTGAGACGAGTTTCACTCGTATGTGGGCTGCGCATCGCACGGAAGGTGCTTGGGGCGCATGAAACACGTTAGGGCATGCTGTGTGTTTCGCACAGCTCGTATGGGCTGTGAGTGTTTCGTACAGCTCTTGGTAGGCTGTACTAGGCTGCGTGCGGCTGAGCGAGGCTGGGTGAGGCTGGGAGGAGCTGTGACGGCCTGTGCGAAGCTGCGATTGCCTATCTGGGGATGTGGAAGCGAGCAGTTGCTCAGTTAGTGACGCGGAAGGGGTTTTGGTGAGTCCTGGTGATGTAAGCTGATCTCAGGACTCGGGTAGAAGTTTGCCAGTGATAACCGAGGGGTACAACTAAGGAATTCGCTGATTTTCGCGACAACGTTGGTACGCCAGGGTCACTGGACATCGTTTTGGATTGAAGGCAAAACGTCTGCCTTGTTTGCAATTTATGGACCCAGGTATGGACGCATACGGTATCATATCTCCGGAGCAGGTCCTGAGGGTCTGCCACGTTATACCACGCTTCTACCGTGGTGAGGTGCCAAATACTAATAATCAGTGGCACGAATACTACCTCAACATGTAAGGCGATCCTTACTCTCATTTGGTTTCACGGCATTGCTGACTCCCTTGCTGACAGCTTCTCGGATCGCGACATGTTCATGCGTTTTTTAGGTGGGGCGATTGGCCACAAGCAGTCCAACAAAGATACAGCTCTTCTGCATGAGACAGATTGTATCTCCTACAAGATAGATGAAACTGACGCCCAGATACGAGGGGATTCCGACAGCGAGGACGAGGAGGGTGATGGAGACGATGGTGGAGATGAGGGCGAGGACGATGTTGATGCCAATGAGGACGAGGCCAGTGAAGAGGAGGATAGACTTGATGTCTCCTTGGATGATCAGTGGGAGGACTATGATGATGAGGATTTGGCTGTGGATGAGGCTCTGGCTGTTACTGGCGGTGATGATGTCTTCTGAGTTCGCGGTAAAATGCAGTAGCGTTGCTCCCTGTACCGTAATTTAGCTAATACTTGTATGAAATCCAGTCGACTCATGAGCAAACAAAGACTCTTTGTGAACTCGTAAAATTTCTTGTCAGATTTGAGAAAGTCCTCCTAAACATCTATCCATCCCTCATTTGATCTCAGGAGCCTCATGCGACCATCTAATATTCTCACAAGGCCGGTTTCTCCCCTCATGAACATCTGAGATTCTCACGAAATGATTTTTATTCCTCACGAACGGACCTAGGCCCCTCATGACCTGTAGGAACCTCATGTAAAAAAGATTCTCCTCATGAACTGTATTTTACCCCTCACGAACTCGCTAAGCCCCTCATGTAACGTAAGACCCTCATGCCCGTCTCATGAGCCACCTGTCGGTTCTGTGATGATGCATCCATATCTTCGTTTCTCACCTCACAACGTATCTAACGAAAAGTTCAGAATCTGCATTATTCTTTTTTCATCGTTTATACACTCCTCGTCGCATGTACTACCGAGTTCTCTTGTAGCAGTCAAACAGACATGTACCACTGCACCACTGCACCAAACATCATCATCATCATAGCGCACAAGCGATCCTCGCTGCTCCTCCCTTAGCTGAGAAATCGCAGCAAGACCCGGAAAGTCCTCATCATCGATACTCTTCACCCCATCAATGACTGACGAGCTGATGATCATACACTTCCGACGCATATACTTCGCGCCTGCTTAGCAAGTCGGAAAAAAATTTCCTTTTTCCATCCATTCATTCACGATGACTTTACCCAGGCTCGAACTGAGGACCTTCCGTGTTCATTATTGTAAGACGGATGCGATAACCGACTACGCCATAAAGTCATGATCGGAATTGCGTTGATGTGAGATTCAGAAAAGGATCAAAGAGGGAGTAGGAGAAGGAGGATGGGGAGGATGATATGTATATTTTGTTTTTGTTAGTACAATCCATCGTGAGTGAGATGGTTGCTTTTCTTGCATCCATATCGGACCTTCATCTACTGTACCCCATCACTGCAGGATCATCTGGGAGAGAATGTCGATATCGTTGAGGTCGGGCGTTCGACAGAACCGAAGGGGATACTAGCAGATATATATGTAGGTATATATTTATCGCTTTACAATCTCTGTCAATCAGCTCGAGTACGACAAGGCATATACACTAGATCAGCTACAACGGATATATATACAGATAATCAAAGGGATCATGGTGGGTTATAGGAAATGGTAGGTGAATGGCCCTCTAAGTGGAGGAAAGAAGAAATCAAGGAAGAGGCTCTGAATAGGGAACAGAGGATAGTGAAAGTACCCAGAGGTAGCCATAAGTAAGAACAAACGAAGTGCGTCGTGTAGTGGCGAGAGCGCCGATCCTGCAAGAAAGGTAAGATCCAGATGCGGGGGAATTGGATATCTATTCAGCTCAAGCAGTCGCACCGTACCCCTTCGCATATCCTCCTTCTCTAGAAACAGAACCACCAAACAGTGGCAACCCCTCCCCTCTCGACGCAGACTTCCCACTACCACCTATCGAGTCCATATCCCACAGCACGACATCCCCGTCCCCATCTTCATCGTCCCCATAAGACGTACCACTCGTACGCCGAGCTTTACCCGCCGCTCTCCCAATCGACGAAGGCAGTCCCGAGATAGATGAAAGAGGAGGTAACGAGCGGAGAGACGACGACGCTCTGCTGAACCATCGCACCGATTTCCGTCCGCCCCTAGGTGTTTCCTCGGACGCAGCTTCGGATTCGGAGATAGAAAACACATCAGGACCATTTACCATTCGATCCTGCCTCCCGAACCCCGTCGCATCGTCGAGCTCGAACTCAGGCTCAGTAAAGCCCTCGTAGTCGCCTTCGTATCCCAAGCCCAAACCCTCAGGTTCGGAATCAGCAGCCCAACGGACGAGTCTTCGTTCCCTTGCACGCTGCGCACGAGCTTTGCGCTCTCGGTTTCGTTTGGTGGGGTCTCTTCTCCTGTTGCTCTGAGGGGTGGGAGAGGGATCGGATAGAGAGGTGTATCCGTTCTTTCTAGATGATAGTTTGAGGAAGTCGGGGAGATGGATGGCTTTGACGCTGTTGGTGAGTGCGGAACTGGAAGGAAGATGGAGCGGTATATCGGCGAGGACGTGTGGTATGTTGAGTGAGAGCAGAGGGTTGGTGCCCGTGGTATAGTCCAGTGAGTGACGGAGGTTGTAGACGTAGTATGCTATGCAGAGTACGACGATGCTGGTTCTGTAGATATAGAGAGTAAGCAAATGTGAGTAACGTAACGATAAGATCTGGGAAGGAACTTACATAGAGAAGACGAGCAATGACAGTGCACCGCGTCGTTTCGTGATCCTGTCGCTCGCACCAGGTATAAACTCGGACTCTTCGTCCTTATCGTTGGCGTCTGAACCCTCTTCCGAGTTCTCGTCGGTTGCATGGACCTCTTGGCCGGTCGAGAGTAGTGTATACGAGAGCCTACTAGACTCATCATCCACTTCAGCTAGGTATGAAGTCGGTATAATCGACTGAAGTCTGTTAGACGCATGAAAAAAAAGCGATAGACAGTGCTATCCCTCACCTCTTGAGGCATTAACGCCCTATCTTTCTGCAGCCCCGCATCCCTCCTTCCAACAGCACCATCGACAGTGTAATCATCAACCAGAAAAACAGATCTGGCAGCGGCACCGTCACTGTGGACGACAGTCTGCAGCAGCAGCAGCAAGAAAGCAAAGGTAGGAATGGAGTAGAAGGAGAACATGAGGAGAAGCGCAGGTCATCTGCATTCAGTTAGCCTCTGCATTTTCTGCTCCCAGGATCCATCGAAATTGATTGCTGTAAGGGGTACCGGTTTGGGGTGCATGACCAGAGGGGCCGGGACCCTCGGGCTTCGTGGGGCTATGACGAGCGGCTTTGATGGCACGGGCCGGGAGATGATGCCGGATTGCCGATAGACGGGCGCTGGTGCCTCTCGACTTGCTCTGGACGACCACTGCGTCACAGGAACGAAGTTCTTCTCTGCTGCTGTGACGAGTTCAAACGTGCTAAATAGACTGGCTCTTCTGTTCTGCCAGCAATGATATCTGACGACTAACGTTCAGTTGTGATCTTCAACTTTTGAACAGACTAAGCGTCTGGATCTTGTACTCGAGTACAGCGCACGGCAGGATAACCCTTGTTTCCCTTATATCGATTTACATACCATCTCCTTGTCCTATGTTGACCGCGACTAGACGGAGGTGGCCAAGCATTTCTACGTCCTGCATCGTCTTGCAACCAACAACTTGCAGCTGTCACATCTGTGGTGAAGAGGATGCGGTGTCTGTCTAATTTGACTGATTGTCAAGCCGCTTCAAGCCCGAACGAAGCTTGTGGTTCTACTTTTGAGCCATATAAAAGAGGTATGACGAGCTGCGTGAACTCGTACTGACTACCTACCAGGATTATTCTGTAGGTTGTGTGTTCAGAACCATGGCTCCATCAGGACGCACGGTCTTCCTAGTTTCTTTCGCTATTTCCATTTGCAGCGCAATCCCTGCCTCTGCTCTCACTCTAACTCAGAGCCCAAACGCACACCCAACACCGCTCACAGTCCGCGCAGCAACAAACGACCCAGTCGCAGCCTCATTCGCTCTAACACCCGCATCCATACCCTCTCTTCCCCTCCCCACAAACACCCTCAGCGCCGCATCAGCCGCGCAATCATACATAGAAGCAAACTGGGGCCACGTCTCTGGAAAATCGGACTACATATCGTTCGTAGACGATCCTTATAGTACTTCTGGGACCTCGGGTAAGGTGTTGAGGGTGAGCTATCCCAACGGAACGTATGCGCATAGTCCGGTCGGGGAGGGCGGGATCGGGATGTACCTTGATCCGTTTGGGAGTGCGTTGGATGGGAAGGTGAAGAGGGCGTTGTTCACTTACGAAGTCGGTGCCCCATAGTATCTGCTGTCCATTCCTTCCCTCACCTCTGATTTTTTATCTCAACTTGAAGGTCGCATTCAGCAAGGACTGGGACTTTGTACAAGGTGCGGTGCAGCGATCATATGCGTTCCCTTGATCTTTTACATACCTCGGTCTCGTCTTATACAGGTGGTAAACTCCCTGGCCTGTTCGGCGGTAGGGTTGGAGAACATTGCTCTGGCGGGATATACACCAACACTTGTTTCTCACTACGAAGTGCGTATTCGTCGCTCCATCGAATACGCACATCTTCAGAGCTTTAGCCTTGATCTCACAATTTATCTACTCTACTAGTTGTGTGGCGGAAAGACGGAGAAGCGGAAGGTAACTACCTCTCTTGATAATCTAATTCCACCATGAGCCATACGAGTAATACGAGAGACATCTTGCTGACCCAGCTCTCTCTCTCTCTAGTATACGCATATATCCCGGGCTATACAGGCTTCGACACCAAAGCCGGGATCCTCGCCAATTCAGACGGATACGGGTACTCCATCAACCGCGGGAGCTGGAAGTTCAAAATCGGAGAGTAAGCCTTCCCACTGCCGACATATCCGAGTCCCTCTTCGCTCCTTACTTCATTCCTCCTTCACTAACCGCACCCTTTCACCTCTATGTAGATGGCAAAAACTATCCATCCTAACAGTCCTCAACACCTCCCCTTCCCCATCCCCATCCACCACAAAAGCCAACGGCCAGATCTCGATCTACCTCAACGACAAACACGTCTTCACGCACACTTACTTCGTCCTAACATCCAACCCCGCCGTAGACGTGTCAAGTATTTTCTTCTCCAGCTTCTTCGGGGGCAGTAGTGAGGCATATGCGAGTAAAGGCGGGTATGCGTATTTTAGGGAGATGAAGGTCAGTGGGTCGTTGCGAACTTGAAATACAGGGGAGTTGATAACATGTGTGTGTTCGGTTTTAGGCTTACTATGGAACGAAAGAGTCGGAGGCTGAGGGTGTGATGGTTACTGCTGTGTACCCCAGTGCTTGACGCATTGGTTTCGAGGTGTAGTCAGAGCTTAGGACGATGATAGATGGTATACGAAATGTAACGGAGTACATGATGGTGATGTAAAGGAAGAGGGAGAGGGAGAGAGATTAAAAGTGATGTAGTAAGATACAATCATCGAAAGATAACATCGCAGAAGCTACCGTTCCACCCCAAATCCCCAGCCTGAGGAAGGGAAAAAAAACTGTTCCAAAATCTCTTCAACGACCTCCTCAAGTCCAACTCTGAGAAATACCCGGGAAGGTCAATCGTGTGCTGAACATGTCGCGAAACGCCGCCGATCTTTCCTCAGGGGTCATTTGGTCTGTGTCTAGGCGAGAAAGAAGCAAACGAGGGAATTTCATCAGTTCAAAGCCCACTCGGGTCGACTCTCGCCTTATCGACTGGTTCCTTATTTCAAGGGAAACCACTTACTGATACAAACGTTGCCGCTGAACGCCCGGAGCGTGCCTCCCTTTGGAACGCTGAAGATGTTCCCACCACCAGAGGAGATGGACTGGAGCGGGTTTCGGTAGCTTACGGCTGGCGTTTCAATGGTGTGGTCCTGCGATAAAAAGCAGAGGAACGCATTAGATTCACTGTCGGACGAGAACGATTATTTTTTGGTCAGAAAAGAACTCACGTCCGTGATAATACGGTTCATTCCTTTCGGCACAGGACGGATATTCCCATCGTCATCCCCTTCCTTGAAGGGCCGAATCGTCGATCCAGGGGCGTACTTTTGTCCGTTAAACACCAACCACTCTCCCTCAGCAGCATGGGAGTTCGTACCAACACCGCTGTATACTTTACCACTGCATATCGCAGTGTTGTTGGAAAAGTATTCCACCCGGCTCCTAGGACTCTCAGAAGGACTGTCAGGGGCAGGGGTGGTGCCACTGCTCGTAACGTAGCTTGAATCGGATACACCGCTGCGTATCGAATTGCGACTCCCCGCAGCTTCCGACGCTCTTCGACTGGTGCCTCCGAACGTAGTGCCGCTCTGAGGACGCATCGTATGGGTGCGCGTGAAAGTATGTGTGGTGCCGCCGGTGCCGGTGGTAGTAGTCGTGGTGAAGGTGTTGCTGTTGTTGGTCGCACGGGTCCAAGCATTGGCAGTCGTTTCGTCAAGACTTGTATCATGGATGACCATGCCTCTAGGCCCCATAGCTAAGAAGAACAAATCAGTAAGAAATTGGGCTTATGCAAGGGACGACCGGATGGTCCCATAGAGTGGGGGAATATACAAATTCTCGAGTGGCCAGTGCTAACTTCCATACCATCTGGACCCATGCGCACGCTTGTACCACCCGGCGCGTTGAATTTCCCGTCAAACGGCCCTCTGGATTGTCGCTTGGATTGCTTTTGAGCATCTAGTGCTGAGATGGCAGCCTGGTTGCAAGGTAAGAATAAGGTCGACGTAAAGGTAGAGGGCGCGATAGGGGGAGGAGGCTCAGACCTTGAAGCGGTCGAGCTCTCTATTGAGCTTCTGAAATAAGGGATTCTCCGGCAAGTTATCGAACCAAGTCGACTGCCCTCCGGATAACGCAGTTCCCAGAATTTTTTGCAGACCTTCAAGAGCCCTGTAATCATGAATGTCGTTTCAGCGATGACCATTGCTCGAAGAAACGAAGGAAACTAACACAAGCACCGCCCCAAACACGATAGAACAAGATTGATCATGTTCCAAGGGACGCCCGTACGCATCGACATCGACACGCTTGATAACCAGATCGAGCCTTTTCATCTCGTGGTGCAAAGATTCTATAGCGACGTCGAGTTCTTTAAACCCCTTCCTAGACTGTGTTATACTCTCGTTCAGTCGGAGTCCTCCGTCTACCAACATTGAAAACTATGTTAGGTGCTCACCTTCCAGGGCGCAAGGCTGCGAGACAATTCTGCGGTTCGCTCAATAGCTTCAGGAGAGAATCCGATGCGAAGGGTAGCCGTTATAGCCTTCAGCTTGGTGAATACAATGGTACCTTCCATTGAGGTATTGCTAATGTTTTCCGGAGCGGTCGACTTGGTTTCTGTGAGACGGTCAAGGTAAGGTTTCCTATTAAGAGAGAGTGCTATCGTAAACTCGTACTTGGTGAGGATGCGAGCTTCTGGTCCTCGGTAGAGATATCGACTGGACAGGAATCGCCGGCCTTGTTCTCGTGCTGCATTTGAGTTTCGGCCTTGGACTGCTTCTCAAAAGCAGTGGACTCGGTAGAGGGTTGGAGGGACGTATGCTTAGAAGCAGTGGATCTACCGAAGCGGAAGAATCTGAGGAGTCTTGATTTAAATGGCATGAAGGGACGAGGAAAGCTGAGAACTATAAAGAGAGAACGACTGAAAAAGAACCCCTTTTATAATCGTGGCGGATATTCGAGTTCGAGGGGTTGCGTTGGTCTAAGTATTACAAGAAATGAAGGATTCGTCACTTACGACGCCGTCTTGGGTCAGCCTGTCTACGTCCTTTGTGACGGCCAATATCTTCATCTTCAGGCCCCTAGCCCTGGGCAAACTTGAGAAGTGGGGAACCACGCCCGCACTGACCGACTCCAGACGCGTCCCACGGAAATCCCGACGCGAATCAGACGTAGCTGCGTAAGAGGACATATCCCTGGCTGAAAGAGATGGCGGGTGCGTAAGGTGCGCGTCCTTCACGGAGGACTGAGACTGTGTCGTGTGTCGGTATAAATTACACTAGAGGACGTTGTGATTGACCGGCGTTTTCACTCGCGTTCCCCAGACTTGGATGAAAAACTAGCGAACGCGTTCGCTTGCGTTTACCCTTGCGAAATTTTATGAACTTGTGCATTGCGTCACCCGATAAACCAAGGAAAAACCGTTCTCAGCACCGGTCTGTACTCTTTACAGCCGTAGAGATGCGTGTTGTAGGGTCCTGATAGTCTGGGAGAGTTTATGTGCTCGGGGCCACGCCAGTCGTCGGACTAGGCCATCGTGGATTGAAAAAAAAAAATCGCATTTTTCATTATTGAAGTCGACTTTACGGCGGGCGAAGCATGAAGTAGTGTATCAGACCCGGAGGTCTTCAAGGCTCTACAATTCTCCAATGTTAGCCGACCATCATGAGCAAGGACGGAGTTCAAGAGACAAAACACCTACCGGCTCTACCACGATTAAGCAAACCATTCCATCAGGATGGAAACTAAGTCGAGAAACTGACTGCTCATCAGAAAATCGTTTGAAGCTAACGTTGAAACGTTGGGGGACCATGGTGATCTTGGTGAGATAGAGCGAGAGCAGAGCTTACGTAAGCGGTACCCCAGGCGTTGTGAAAGTCCAAAGCCAGCTCATGGAAATCGGATTCAGAAAGGAGGGGGGGATTGAGCTTGAGTCTCGAGGCTGCTGGTCTACCGAAAAATACAAATGCACATGTCACCGTCAAGGACTTCCTCGAATCTTGTGATAGAAACCACACACATCGATAACAGCTGAACCAGAATAATTGACAGTAACGGATTCATAAAACGAGCAAAAAATAATAATCATAATCTATTCGTGACCTAGGAGAAAAACAAACAGTGCAATGACCCTTCAGCTCACTCGCGACTGGGCTATCGTCAAAATCCACATCAAGATCATTGAACCCATCATGGCCACTACTCTATAATAGCGAGAAGAGTTAGCCAAGGAGGCACGCTGAGATGATGACAGATGATAGACGTACAAAGGCTGCATACTGTGTATGCCATATTTGGATGCCAGGGCTCCAGTCAAGAAGGGGAGGACAGCTGAGCCGGTCTGGCCAAGGCCACAGACTACACCTAGAGAGGCGGAAAGAATGTGTTGTGGTATGAGGTAGCTGCTGTAGCTCATTGCGATGGGGTAGAAAGGACCGAGGAAGAAGCCCACGAAGGAGACGGCAACAGCGTCACCTATGAGGGATGGAACGAACCATACTATGAACTCGAGTCTAGTAGCGTGGATGGTCAAAGGGTTGAAAAAGAGAAACCATGTAAGTTTGCTTACCCAAGAGCAATCAGCGAGTAGATCAATACGGCTTGTCTCTCTCCTAGCTGAGGTTATCCGTGAGCTCACAACCATTCAATGAAAGCAAAGTACGAATCAATGCACCTTATTCGTAATGGGAAGTAACAAGACTCGACCCATCGTCAGCCCTAAGGTGCACAGTCATCCAGAGGCACTGAGGCGTCGACATAAAATCCGACTTACCTCCAAAGAAACCAGAGGAGATATACCCAGAGGATGGTCCCCCACCTCGCGTATTGATAATATAAGTGACGATCCAACCTGATTATGACCCAGCACTGATCAATTAATCCCCCTTGTCCTGGAGAAGAGAAAGTAACGAACCTCCCAGCGTGATCTCGACACCGACGTAAAAGAAAAGGAAACCTGTCAGGGCATAGACCGCCTTGATGGAGAAAATCGAGCGAACGCTGCTTTTTTCTCCTTGAGATTTCGGTTTAGGTACCTCACCAATGTCTAGAAGACACTCTACGCAACGAATATGAGCCCCAGCAACAACGACAAGGCAAGCAATAGGGGCGCGAACCAGACTGCGATTTGAATCGAAATGCGAAGCTGATGGCGACCATAGCAGACAATGCTAGTCCAAGCCCTATCAGATAATGGAATGACCACCGCCGTGCTTGGGCAAACTGGGTTGCAACAAGAGGTGATGCTAATGCACCGGTTCCTAAGCAAAGGTAGATGAGACCTCATGCAAGCCCCCATGAGGCTACAAGACAGGCGACCAACCGTATAGGGCATGTATCCAGCCCAGTTTAGCACGCTTCTCCTCTTCTTGGCTCAATGATGCGACGAAGGCATTGGCCTGACTGACATATATGGTCGATCCTACACCATAGACGAAGTACGAAATTACAAAGACAGGAAACGGTGGTGCCGGTGCTTGCAGAACATGAGTGGTGACCTGGAGCCCGAGACCTAGCAAGTATCCAGATAAGTGAGTTTGTACGCTATCTATAGACGAAGAACTGTCCACGAGCCTATTACCATCAGCTAAAGGCCCAAGGATATCATCAACATACTATCAAGGCAGTCTGCGAAGTATTACGCACCTTTCCATATCCAACCCGGTCGACGATGTAGGTGTTGAGGATGGCTCCGCTAAGCGCTCCCTAGTTTTCTATGTAAGATGGTAGAGTAGAGGCGTTTGCAATAGAACCGCACTCACCACACAGCTCACTATGAAAATAGAGGCAACAGCGGTATATGTGACCTATGTAGAGGGTGTTGGTCAGCAGTGCTCAGCGTGCAAAATAGCCTGCAGTTTCATGAACATACATGATAAACCTCTTGAATACGTGGTATCATAGGGCCTAGAGAGCCATCGTTCCATCCCTCTTCAGGATGAAACCCGTGGTCAAGGAGGGGTGGTCTCACCATGTGGGATCACTCACCGACAAACAAAGCATAAAGAAGCGCAGCAAACTGGATTCGTGCGTGCACTGTCTGCTTCCGTGTCCTTGTGAAGGGAGCGTTTGTGTTTGTTCCTGGCACTGCTGGAAGGGTGCCCGCCAGTTCGCCAGCCTGTACTTGGCTGCTTGGAAGGCAATCTTTCTCAGAGGACTCGTAGCTCATGCTCTGAGAGAAGGTTTGTAAGAGAGGGAGGGCAGGAAGGGTTCAGAGTATACATACTTTTATATCCAGAGCACGCTGGAGGTTTGAAGCGTAGGTTCCCTGCGGGATAACCTTGGAGAAATGAAAATCACCGATGGTAGTAACAGAATTGGCCGACAAAGCTTTCACTCATGTTGAACTGACAGGGTTCACGAATAAGCGAAGGTTGAGAGGTGCAATAACTGACCGAAATCGAGCATACGAGATAAATTGCAGAGAAATGTCGCGGCTGATATACTTTACTGGTATGAGTCCAATACAACCAGAGGGCTCGCTGTTTTGGTGGAGTGAATCGGTCGCACCAGAATTTCCGGAGAGCAGCTGGTAGCGCTTTCCGGTAGCGCTAGTATAATGCTTCTCTGCGGTACACAGTTCGACTCTCCGTCATTGATGTTGAGCTATGGAGAAGGTATGGGGCAACCTATCATTGGTTCAATGGCTGACATCGAGGTCGTGAAGAAAAGGTTTGGCGAACACGTGATCGCGCTTCCGCTTTCTCTGCTCTCTCCAGGGGGCATCCGTTAACGAAATTCGCGCTATTGACCACCCTGTTGGGGTTTGTTTGTACGTGGCTGGGCTAGAGAGTGATTGCCGGCTCGGCTTCGGAAATCACTGATGGCTCCCCAAACCAAGCGTTCCCCAACCAGAATGGGGGCACTCATATAGCGGTGCATTACCAGATTAACTGTGGTCTCTTGACGCAACGGTTAGTGCTGCTCTTCTTGGTTTTCTCTCGTGGCACCAGCTTTTTGGTTCGACTCCCTCCGTGACCAATCTTTTCGTTTCTCTGTATTGGTATGCCTTCTTTTATCTAAAAGAATCCTTAGGGTAATTTACTCGAAATAAATACATGAATGATTTATTCTACGACTTGGAGGGGATTCGAACCAACAGCTCTGGGGAGGATCAAAAATAAAAAAAATTGTAACGTAAGCCGTTGCGTCAAGAGACCACAGTTAATCTGGTAATGCACCGCTATATGAATGCCCCCATTCTGGTTGGGGAACGCTTGGTTTGGGGAGCCATCAGTGATTTCCGAAGCCGAGCCGGCAATCACTCTCTAGCCCAGCCACGTACAAACAAACCCCAACAGGGTGGTCAATAGCGCGAATTTCGTTAACGGATGCCCCCTGGCTCTCTCTCAGCTTTAAGTTTTTCTTCAAGCCTCTCATGGATCCCTGCAATTCACTACAAATATCCTGCCCTCGCCACACAGAGAATTCCTCCATCTGAGCCTGTAGTATCCGATCACATCCTCAGTACAGTTTTGTGCTTTGAAACGGGATCCGAGGATGTGTTGAGCCTGAACCACACGAGTCGCGAGTCCTCGCGCGAATTGGCCTGTTCACCTGGTTCATCACCGGCATTTTCGAGCTTTGGCGATCAGTCACTTTGTTCAGGGATGAGCCGCCTAGCTGCTGGTAGGCTCATGCCTATCTATCCATTGGCCCTAAGTCGGGCACTAAGCGGCTTTATCCTCCCAGTTCCCTCCCATCCCAGCTATGGTCAGTTATCATCTGAGGTGTGTTCACTCTTCTCTTCGTAAAAGCACTCAGTACTTACGTTGCATCTTACTTTCAGTTTCCCAGGCTTTCCACCCCTACTGCTCAAGATAGTACCGCCAATGGCTGGATGAGCCCAACTGAATCGCCGACACTTCTCACCTATGTACGGCATAAATACTAGTCCTCGCCCACATAGCTCAAACCAATACTCATCCAGCACAAGTGGACACGCACCTCTCTGTCAGGGCATCCATCATAGTAGCACCATCAGCTTTGCACGGTGCCGCTGAAGATATCCTCCTTTCAATGTCCCCTAGAAGGACGACATTTACGCGAATCCTGAAGTTTATCTCTTGCTAGGCCGCCTCAAGGAGCGGTTCTGCAAGGAGAGCAGCCTCATCTCTGCCAGCCCAGGACGGGGAATGCAGAAAATCACCCGCTGGCGTATCGAGATCTCGGTCAACATCTTGGTTTCTGTGGGTTGTTATTCGTTGCATAGTGAATGGACCGTGTTGCTCATCTCTCAGATTCTCTCTCAGTTGAATAAGTTGGTCGGCGGCACAATACCTCCCTGTGCTATACCCGAGTAGAGTCGAAAGTAACGCAGAAAGCGCGGGAGGCGAGCGGTGCATGTAACCATCCCTATCTAGGCATGGTAGTGAGACGTATTTAGGACATCGGTCGAATGATCAGCGTCTATGGTTGCCTGGTCTTCTCGATGCGCAGTGCTTCTGCAGAAGTTAGTCTTATCCTCCTGGCTTCGAGGTCGACGGGAGATAGATTGACGGATAAGGCTTCTGGAAGTGAATGACGAGACTCCGTTCCAAGTCCAAGCGTCCTAATTCTAGCCTCCAGGCAATCCAACTCGACATACTCTCACGAGGGGATCTATACCCGTACCTTCCATTTCTCGGGTAAGCCGCTTACCTACTACATACTTCTCTTGTGTCCTAACCGATTGTGCTTCACTAAATTCTAGCCCAGCACTCCTAGCAAAAATTCAGTCTCGGTCAGGGCCCCTCTAGGTGTCTTACATCTCGTCGAAACCATACGGATGTTTGTACGGCCCACACAATCTCTGTGGTTCTCCCATCTATTTCAGGGTCATAGACAATATATATCTGTCAAGAAGAACGGAAGGAAGCTCGCCAGGCCATTCTTTCAATCTTTGTATCTTCTCTCTGAGCGTTTATTCCATCGGATTTTTGTTCCTTTGCCTACGGAGCCCTGGGTTGTCTTCAAACAGCCGTGGATCAATACCTATCGGTATGTCCTTACAGTAATTGTACCTGGTTCTTAGTTCCTCCATTGAATCCTTGACAGCTGCAATCGACTCTCGTATAGCTTTTGTGCGCTCATAAAGGGAGTTCTTGGCTTAGGCATATCAACGAATAAACGAACCCACAGTCATCGATTCATTCCCAGGAACGTCCGACTCATTGTCATCATATCGTATCAAAGATGTCCGCCAGAGTAATACGTACGCGCGCTTCGAGTTGCGGGAACAAAATCCTATAAAGGATGTGGTGCCATCCAAGCTTCCTTCAACCAGCCCAATCTCCTTTATCATGAAACTCTTCATCGCAGGAACTCTCTCCGTTGTCGTATCTGCTCTTGCTGCAGTTACGCCGCAAACCCGTTCTCTCTCCTCGAACCACGGGACTATCACAGCTCCCTCTAGTGGTAGTTTAGTCACACCGACAACCTCGTTCCCTCTCGCGTACTCCAACAGCGCTTGGTGCCATGACGGATACTCGGGTTTGACTGTCTGGCTCACAGACTATGCTCCGGGGAGCTTGAACGTTGATCCTGATACCGGAGTCGTCAGTCCAGCTACGTACAACTTTGGAACGTTCACCCAACCCAACTTCGGTACAAATTTCGAGCGTTACATTCTGACCTGTGCGGACAAACACTGATACAGAAGGTTTTCGCAGGATTACCGCCTTTCTCCAACCAACTCCCTTCTTCTCTGACGATTCCTGACTTGAGTGGAGCTGGTATCGTTGCCGGCGATGACCTCTACCTGACGGTGGTCGAAAGCGCGGCTAACTGCCCTCCCGTTCGTATTTGAACCCGCTTCGTTTCAGGTCGTTTATACTGACCTTCCGCTTCTGATACATAGGGAAACCAACCCATCCAGTACGGGTTTACGAGTGTTCAGCTAACTTATGCTTGAGAAAAGTTAAACGATATGCAGCGCATTCCAGAGCAGGTATTGGGTTTATTTACAGGAGTGAGTAGACAAGGGCAGAAGAAATCAGTTTCTTGACGGTCATCGCAAAATGCTGCATATCATGTAACAGTCAAACCCTCTCTTTGACGTCCGCCGAAATTCCTTTGGGACGCGCAGTTCTTGCAGCTTTCTTGGCCAAAGAGTCTGCAACCAGGTTGAATTCTCTCGGAATCCACCAGAATCCCACGTCGATACCTGCCTCCTCCGCTAGTACGATGTGTGAGTCCAGATGTTTGAATAAATCTAAGTTCGCTGGGGTTTTTCCTTGCTTTGTGAGCCAGTTATGTGACTGAGAGCAGTCTCGTCAGTACAACGCGCATAGAGCAAGTTCGGGGGCCAGCTAGTGAGAAACTTACCTTCCAGTTGGGGAACCACTCTGTGATCCCGCGAACGACGTAGTCGGAATCCGATGCGATGATCCAGTTGCGTCTGTCTGCCTGTGCATGGTTTTGTCTCCCACGATGATTAGGTTGGATGGATCTCTCCATGATGATCATAATCCTCAATGCCTGTACAGCAGCTAACAATTCCGCTCTCTGACTGGTCCTCAGCGCGTTGCTGTTTATCTCCAGATCATCATCGACATCCATAGAGAATTGCAAGGACTCGTAGTTTCCCAGCGCTACGCCGATCCCGGCAGTAGCATCTATCGCCCCGTTCCCTGAGCACGCGCCGTCGACGAAAGCAAGGCGAAAGTGGTGGCAAGATCGATCAGAGACGTCTCGTCGTTGGCAGCACCAGACGTCGTAGTCACCACATTGCTTGCAAACTACAAAGAGGTCCTTGCGTTCCATCGCTTTAGCTTCAGGGCAGAAATACCAGCGTCGTTGCACTATAGCCTGTTCTGCGTAGTGTATGGGAGGAAACGGGGGGGATGACATTGCGATGTGGTCGACAGTGCCAGCGGCAGTAGGTGATCAAACTTCTCAAGATGGACTGCACTGGCACCCGCGACCGTCGCGGGTGCCAGTGCAGTCGCTTTTCGGCCCCTAGTACAAGACTTACAATTGGGGAAACCAACCTGCACAATATTGGTTCACGACTGTTCAATTGGCCCATGCCTGAGAGAGGGTACAGTATATTGTTTCTATCCTATCGAGGAGTTTGGTATATGCGTGCATTGAGAAAAAGAAAAGAACTTGAAAGAGCTGCCGTCGCCGCGACATTCCAGTAGTACGCTTATAATTACTCGCTGCAATACGGGTTCACCACTGTTCAGCTCACATATGCTTGAGAAGATATGAACGACATGGAAAGTAATGGATATCCTGGGGGTATATTACATATCACATATAGATAGATAGAGTAAAACAACTGTTTAATTGACAGTATTGCCACAAAAATGCTACTCATCGTGTAACATACAAAGCGGCCAATAACACGGCTATCAGGGCTTCTGGAGTCAGAGTTTTTCTAGGGGTCCCAGTCCTTGCAGCCTTCCTGGCCAGAGAGTCAGCTACCGTGTTGAATTCTCGTGGAATCCACCAGAATCCCACATCGATGCCAGCCATTTCCGCTTTCACGATGAGCGAGTCCAGATGCATGAATAGGTCCAGGTTCGCTGGGGTCTTTCCTCTTCTGTTGCGCCAGTTATGCGACTAAAAAGGATACCGTCAGAGGGGGAGCAAGTCTGAGTGATCAGACGCAGAGGATATACTTATAACTTACCTTCCAGTTGGGGAAACCACTCTGTTATCCCACGAACGACGTAGTCAGAATCCGAAGCGATAATCCAGTTGGTTCTTTCTGGATTTGGATAGCTCCGCCTTCCATGGTGTTGGGGGTCGTTATTCACTGCCTTGATGATCAATATCGCTTTCAGTGCCTGCACAGCAGCCAACAATTCGGCTCTTTGACTGGTCCTCGGTGCGTTGCTGTTTATCTCCAGATCACCGACATCCAGAGAGAGCCGAAAGACATCATCGTTTCCAAGGGCTACGCCGATACCGGCAGTAGCGTTGGCCACTCCGTTCCCTGAACAAGCTCCATCGATGAACACAAGGTTGAACCGGTGGCAGGATTGTGTAGAGACATCTCCGTGCTTACAGCACGAGACGGCGTAGCCATTACACTCTTTGCGGATCACAAAGAGCTCTTCGGGCACCCAGAATGCAGCCTCAGGACAGAAATAGCATCGCCGTTGCACGATGGACTGTTCCGCTTGGTGTATGAGGGGGAAAGTCGAGATGACATTACAGCCAGGAGTATTGGTGGTGGTGGTGGTGGTAGATGATCAAACTGGTTCGCGACCAGTTCAGATTGAGTCCAGAACTTGATCAACTTCCGGCCGCGGGAACCATACACTACCAGGGAGAGCAACGAGTTCACAGTATTCGAGCAATCCATGATTTCATTGGGGTAAATTACATCAACTTTGTTCTATCGAGATTCTTGCTGTGTGTGTGTGTGGCAGATTAACTTGAAGAGAAGAGCCATCGTCGCGACTCGAATATTCTACGCTTATTCCATGCGCAACGCACTTCCTGCTGGCAACACCGTACCTATGACTCCCATCGTCGTTGTCCTAGGACGAGCACGCCTTGCGGCCTTCCTTGCAAGGGAATCTGCGAGAGTGTTCCACTCTCGTGGAATCCACCAGAACCCAACGTTGATGCCAGCTTGCTCTCCGTTCGTGATGTGTGCGTCCAGATAGAGGAAAAGATCCAAGTTCGCTGGGGTCTTGCCTTGCCTGTTGCGCCAGCCGTTAAGCTGAGTAGTAAACATATCAGTAAGCCTCAGGAGCACAGATCATCATGGGTGACATTACCTTCCAGCTCGGAAACCACTCTGTAATCCCACGTACGACGTATTCAGAGTCAGATGCGATAACCCAGTTGCGTCGCTGTTCGTACTGGTGTGAGACGTATCTTCCATGAGTGTTATGGTTGCCTGGGTTCTTCATCATCTCCTTCAGTGCTTGGATAGCAGCTAGCAGTTCCGCTCTTTGACTGGTCCTCGGCGCGTTGATGTTTATTTCGAGAGGGGTGACATCCAGAGAGAACTGAGACGCTTCATCTGCTCCTAGAGCGACACCAATCCCAGCAGTAGCATCCTCCGCTCCGTTGCCAGCACACGCTCCATCGATAACCGCAAGACGAAAGTGGTGGCAAGATTGCAAGCGAGTATCTGGGTGTTGACAGCACCAGACAGCGAATTCGCCGCAGCGGTTGCAGGCCACGAAGAAGTCTTGAGGATGCATGACTTGAGCTTGAGGGCAGAAATACCAGCGACGTTGAACAATAGCCTCCCTGGCGTCGTGTATGAGCGGAAATTTAACAGAGGACATCGCAATGATTGGTAGGCGTGATGAATGGTTGAGATTGAGATTGGATTTGCACGGTTTGGTCTCAGATACCCTTCATGACATGGCACAGCATACAGCTCTAGTCTGAATCAGAAAAGACTGGGTCAGCTCTCCGAGCAGCCCTTTTAGCAAGCCCATCTGCTTCCATGTTGAATCCCCGGTCGATCTTCCATAATCCTACGGTGATATGTTTCCTCTCCAATCTCGCAACCAGTTTATGGAGGAGATGAAACAAATCCAGGTTGGCCGGGGTCTTGCCCCCTTTATTGCGCCAGCCATTTTTCTGAGCTCAACGAGGCGAGGCATGAGAATTGAGATGCTCAATGACAGAGTAGGTAGAAGTGGACCTCACCCGCCATTTAGGGAACCATCTAGTTAGCCCAACGACGACATATTGCGAATCTGAAGCGATGATCCATGTGGAAGTCTCAAGATTGTCCCTCCGATCGTTGCTCCTCTCGTATTGAGATTTAGAGTCAGCGAAGTCCTCGAGCTCCTCTAGCCCGTGGATAGCAGCTAGGAGCTCAGCTCTTTGACTCGTTCGGATGTCACTGTAGTCGATATCGTCGTCCACAGATATCGAGAACTCCAGATCACCTCCTAGTGCAACACCGAGTCCAGAGCGAGCTCCATCAGAGCCGTTTCCCAAGCAGGCGCCATCGACGAAAGCGATCCGATAGTGATAGCAAAATCGGCGAGACGAAATTCGGTCGCCCCAGCCTCGAAGTCCCCAAGCGCCACATAGATCGCAGGTCTCAACGTCGTCATCGAAATCACTGTCATTCGGAGGTATGAACCGTCGATTAATTACGACATCTGGCTCAGAGTAGTCTGACATGGATTTGGGGGTTGTGGTGGGAGGAGGCGAGAATCGCAAGATGCTGGACAGGTGACTGAGTAAATCTTGATTGGCTTTTGCACCGGGACTTCTCCTCTTGCTACACAAATACAGTGAAGACTATAGGTTACTTTTCTACACGAAGAGTGAGCGGATTGAGGCTATGGGAATACATTCATCCGGTATCACTACTCCTCCACATACTATAGTACTGAAGAGTCTCGCAGCGATGCTGGTTAGGATTGAAGGTTAGGGTGTGCATGGAGAAGAATCCTCGTTTAGGTCTATATATGGGTGTGAGTCCATGGGTGAGTTCGGTTCAATGAACCACAGTAGGCAGGGTCGACAGGGCACAATGTGATTATATTGAGAGGTAAATATCGCGCGCCCTGGAATCCTCGTGAAACAGTTACGGTCAGTGTTTTCCCCAGTGCGGCCTTGTTTTATTTTGCATTCGTCAAAGCTAACCGATGGAGGTGTAACGAGAGCTTGAGACTGGGGCGCTGTTGCTGCCACTCAAGCTGACTCCAACCGGTGGGATCCAGTCACTTCGGTGTCCTCAGGGCTGTAAACCCACAACAGGGCCTAGGATACGGAAACTTCGGAGTATAAGGATAGGCTGAGATAGTACCTATGATCAAACATAGACCAAGATCAAGTTGATCCAAGTCTTCATAAACAAATAGAGACTCACGGAATGACCCTGGCTATGGTGAATCGCCTGACCCCGATGGATGAGCGTGGAGATGGCGCTGGCAGAGATGAAGATACACTGTTCACGCAATCCTGAACGAGTCTGTTATGAGGATCGACTGCATTGCCCACAGTTCTATATTAGTAGTAGCTTGATTTGGCGCGCTGTGCAGCTTGTTTTGCGAGCGAATCCGCCTCTTGATTGAGATCTCGACCAATACTCCAGAAGCCTATGGTAATACCCTCACTCTCTTTCTGCTGAATCAGCTCCTCTAGCTCGCCGAAAAGATCTAGGTTGGCTGGCCTCTTGTTATTGTATGTACGCCAGCCGTTGCGCTGAAAGAAAACTATTAGAGGTACTCGACCAAGAAAATAGAGCAGTTCGTTGCTCGTACCTCCCACTTGCGATACCATTCTGTGATTCCAAGCACAACATACGCAGAATCGGAAGCGATGACCCAATGAGAGGTCTCAAAGTCCTCCTTCCATCCCTGTCGCTTCTCGTATGCACTATTATCGTCCGCAAGGGTGTCCAACTGTTTTATCCCTTGTATAGCTGCGAGCAGCTCGGCCCTTTGGCTGGTTCTGGGTTTGTAATAATCTAACTCATCATCCACCTCTCGAGAGAAGATTAGATTCCCCAAGGCTACCCCAACCCCAGAGTAGCTATCGCCTGTGCCGTTCCCAGAGCAGGCCCCATCGACAAAGGCGAGTCGATAGTGGTAGCAGTACCGATTTGATTGAATGCGTTGATTACAGGCGCGGAGGGCATAACCACCACATCGAAGGCAAGTCGTCATATCTTGGTCCCAGTCGAAATCTGCTGGGGGAAAGAACCGCCGATCAACGAAGGGTTCGGACACGTTGTATAGGATGTGAGGCATGAAAGCTAGCCTAGGTGATGGTTGGAGAAAGACACTCGAGGCCTCACGAGACTGACACTTGCAACTGATGGCTCCAAGATGGCTCATTTACATATCCGCTTCAACAACCCAGGCGTCCAGCGAGTTATAGTACTGGGAGGAAGTGACGAGCTTATACTCGAGTACAGAATACTGTAACTTTTGCTCAGTCCAGAACAGGCTAGGAAAGGGAAGATATGATTATTTGTGAGATGGCAAACGAATTTTATCTACATTCTCTGGACATCGGAGCTCCCCAACCACGATACAGTGCCAGCTTGACGAGAAACTCCGCTCAACCAGGGCCGGACGTGCTGTACCAACCCTGAACAGTCCGAGCTCGCTCGTTTTGAGTTCGAGAGAAGGACGTCCTTTTTCCTCTCCTCCGTCGTCCTCCACCCCCAACCTCGCCCAAGAACCGCTTCCATCGCAAAGCTTAGTCCTACCCTACATCGCTTTGCTGCTTCTATACGGAGAAGACGAAGGCTGTCTTGACGAAGGAAGCGGTACAGCAACTTGATAGACTTCAGATAACCCGATGACCAGAACACTGAGGAATCCTCAATCTTGATGAGTGGCAGATGCCCTGGCTAATGGACACAGAGGCCGAGATCGTCACCTAGGGACAGAGACCACGAGACGGGGAGGACAGAGGAGAAGATGGGACCTACGTACCCCAATACACCAAGAATCAGAGTTCTCTGCTTGGGATCTGGATTACGTGGTTGCCCACTACACGTCCATGAGCAAGATGCGAATTTTGTATTACAAGAACGACGTACTTTGAGAGTACTCCTAGGAAGGTACAACCGAGTTTACTCTGTCGATGAAAAATCTGGGTTTGGTGTGGTGAGTAAACGAGGCAGAGGGAGGTGGAAAGGAACAAGATGCACTGTTTATTTACCCCAGAAACCCTCCCTAGTGTCTGGAGGTGCTGCAGAATTCGTCCGTCGACGCTGTCGACGGCTCTCGCTGATGAAGATGGCCCAGAGCAATGACATGATGGTCCGGGTCGAAGAAGAATAAGCTTAGAGAAACTAAGTGCAGATGAAAGGAGAGTACCTCGGAGATTTCCTAACGCGCGAGGGTGCGTGAGACGTGGCCGACAGATAGGACTGCCAGCCACTACAAAAGGGGATTGGAGTCGACCGCGATAGCAGGCGGAGACACAGCAGGGTGAGGCGCTTCGACGTTGCAAGCAGTGCTGGACATGAAGGAGAAGACCGAGCGGCCGCCGTATAACGACGAAGATGACGAGTAAGAAGAGAAGGAGGAAGAAGAGGATATGCCTACCAAAATCGCATGATCTGTAAGCTGTGTAAGAACCCACTCAAACGCTCGTGAACGGGTCGTACTTCAGAACTCGCTCTCATGGCTTTGCTCTCACCAGACAGTGTACTTCAGAAAGCCCAAACCGCGACTCACCCAAACCAGTCTTCCCCGGATTCCAAAAGTACAGTTTGGTCATTCCGAAGGAGTTTTGATGAAGCGTTATCTAATCTGCCCATGTAAGACTATACCCCCAGATGCTGTGGACAACCTGAACAGGCTGCAAAGGGTTGTCACGGAGTTGGCTCAATGTGTAGATCGGATATGTCTAGAAACCCTGTGCACTAGAGTGCCGTCCAACACATAGCGATGTAAATATTTTCCGATCTCTCGTTTTCGATACGGTATTGAGCCCCCTTTTCTAGGGAGATTATGAATATTCGTAAGACAACGAAGCCCACCACGATGAATGTTGAAGTGCAGTTGACGTACTTCACGAAAGCGTATTTCAATGAGACAATCGAGGCACTAGAGAAGGATATCAGTGAACTGGAGCCTAAAGGTCTAAGGTACCTGTCCCATGCCCCACTTTCCTCATATTCCTCGTCAGTCGTTGATATCAAGCTCTATCGTAGGAAACTAAAGCGTAGGTCCTCGCATTATGGCACGAGGGGATACTTGGGGCATTCTCGAGTCTTCTTACCTCAATCCTAAGGGTAAGACAAGGGTTGCAACCATCCGTGTGACCATGCAATGCAGCGTCCTTATGCGAGGTAAAATCCTCGCTGAACAGACGCTGAGTAGAGGCATGTCATGACATAGTTAGGATGGGGCGAACCCTTGTGGGATAGTGGGAAGATCAGGACGCACATGTGATGTGTACCCAGGGTTCGTAGACTGAGTTTTGAATCGATAGACACGTCAGGAGATACTGCGTTAAATTCAGAGCCTGTTGATTGGCAGAAATCCTGACAGCCAAATTGAGAATCCCCGCGATACGTCCTGCATATAAAAACGGCATACATTTGTGTCCTGTGGTTGAGAGATCCACCAGCTCTATCATACCCTAAGTCAATGACGATCTCGAGACGGGCCATACAAAGAGATGATAAGAAGTTATTTCCCCTCTGCATAAGCTGGCTATATGACGGCTGGAGTGCCCTTTCATAACAAGAATCGAATAGAGAACAGAAGCATCTTGGAGCGGATAACACAGGAGCTAAGCGAGAATAGAGCACAGATCACAGGTGGCGATATCTGTGTCGAAGTCGTTGTTATCTGGAAGTCGGCGTCTGACATCTGAACTGTTGATTTATTACGATGGCCGCTACCAATTAGTCTGACAGGACTTCGTGGTCGTGGTGGCACAGAAGCAAAATGCTGCACGGGCATAACATCCAGCAGACGATGTATCATCGAAATTCCCTCCTTCGGAAACCTGACACATACAAGTACAGAGAGATAGGTAGGTTCTTCTGGAGTGCTGGGAGGGATTGCTTGGGATAGAGATTAGAATGGTGGGTATACTAGAGGCACAAGCACTCCCGAGGTAGTGAGACGCAGACCATCTCGAATTTTGCGCCCCCTAACCAAATAACCCACCGAGAGCGCAGCGATGCCATTGTATATGCTAGCTCCTGAGGTATCTTGGGCTACAGGGATATGCGGGGACCGAAGTTAGCCTCGCCTTGGAGTAGTATTCTGAAGATTGTGTCGTGTGAGGTCCAGAACGATATATATATGTGAGTAGCCCCCACCTTAACAGGGTGAAAAGGTACGACATATGGTGCGTACACCGGAAAGCCCCCAAGGTTTGATAGTTCTAGTCTGTCCAATGCAATAATATTCTGTCAGACTAAGAGAAGACGACGTTGACAGGAGGGACATACGGAACACCGTTGACATCCAGCCCACTCGCGTACTCCAGTATCTCGCAATCGGGTTGGTCCTGCAAACCGACCAGCATCTTGACTTCCTCCAGCAGACTGAGGCCCTTGTCATAGCCGGGACAATCGCACGCTGTGTTCTGGATTTTCCAGCTGTAGTGGAACCTTGAGTGGTCTCGAGTCTTGCCAACAACCTCCTGAACCGCCCGCTGTAGAGCGATCAGGCCCGCGTGCAAGAGACCATTCTCGTTACTCTTCTCCTCTTCTGGCCTTGTCGATCGCTGAACGAGCTTGACGAGAGTGAGCACGGCGATGAGGATGACGGTACGATGGTCCTCTCGTATTTCCGGTCTGCATCGACTCCCTTTCTCATCAAAATAACCAATAAAGCACGACAGTAGCAGAGAACGAATGGTGTCTTGCTCCCAAAACCTTGAAAAGAATTCCTTTCGTGTTTGATCTCCTGCGAGCTGAGCTGCGGCACGGTCAGAGAGTTGGTTTAGATCAGGTTCTGGGAGGCTAGGTGATTTGCGCTTCATACGGACACTGACGCGAACGCCAGGACTGAACCCTCTGGACGAGTTCAGTGATAGATCCTGCGAGGCCAAGGCATCAACGCTGCCGAAGGGTACCTCTAGCAGCCCACTGAGGAAGCCGCATATAAGCCACAGTCTCATCCCCACAATCCGGCCATCTTTACAGAAATGTGGAGGGTCGAGCACCTTCGCGAGCCCGCCTTGACCTAGGAAAGCCCCATAATATACGCTTGATAGGCTGCGATTCGGAGAGGTGAAGAGTAGTGAGAGAATCTCAAATATGCGACGATGAGCTCCAACAAGGCTGAGGCGTATAGAGGGCGAGGCGGTTTGTACCATAGGTTGTTGGCTAATCATTTTATATGGAGCACCAGCTGCGTTCGGCGGTATCTGCGGTGTTGGAAACAGTATTTGAGTGCTGGGGCTTGTGCCGAGTAGGTACAGCATCTTGTGAGTCAATCCTTCCGGATTTTGGTGAAGATAGCTGAAAATTTGATAGGAGTGACCATGGAGGGGAGGACGTGGGGAGAAAAACGGGTGCGTGAAAATTATATGGAACACCTCCAGCACGAGGTTATATGTAGCCCACGATACGCAATGCTGAGGGTCTTCCATCGCAAGGAAGTGGAACAAATGGCTTGCAGTCTGGGTAACATGGGGAATGATGAGGGTCTTGGGGGCGGGAGAGAACGAGTGAGTACGAGGGCTCGATTCTATACCAGCCGCTTGTCGAGCACGAGAAGGTATGTAGGAATTAATGAAGACAAGGAGTTGCGAGGTCATACGGGAGAGGACGTAGTCGAGGTGCATCTCTTGACTCTCAACAAGGGAAGTTGTACGACTGAGGTGATTCCAGCAGTAATCGAACATGGCATTGACCAAGCACAAGAAATGAGCGGAATCTTCTTCAGGGGTAGAGAGGAAATCTCCAAAAGTGGGTGTCGTGCTGCTTCCTGGGTGAAAGACGGAGACAAGATATTTCATGACCTCGATTGAGAGATGACGGTTGGGGCTAGAAAGAGTGAGGACGGGCTCAGTTTCCTTGGGGTCTTTGTCCTGGAATTGAGTCGTTGCTGCGTAATAGCAAGGCAGAATAGTGAAGAGGCGCAGGCAATGCGGCCAATTGAGGCTGGCATGCGGTTCTATTCCGGCCAACGTCCTGCCTTGGAAGAGAACACCTTCCCAAGCCACCCAATGCAATGAGAGACCGCTGCTCAGGGCTATATCAAGGAAGCCCTGTATGCTTTGCAGGTCTAGGTGAGGCAGGTCTGGAAGCCCTCCTGGACATCTGAACCCCATTCCCAGTGCCATCAAAGGATTGATCGCTTCGTTTTCCTCTCCAGAGGCAACTAGCCGACCACCAAGCATTTGATCCTCGTGAGGGAGAGACCACGTAGGTAGCTGTTCCCTCGCTCTGACCAGACGTTCCAGTTTATGGGCATCGACGTCTGATAGCCTTCTTGACCGAGGAAAGTGGGAGCGCAAAGCATCCAGAACTTCGCGATCCAACGAAGCCTGTTCTAGAATAGGCTTCGCACGGAAATTCCATGGTAAGGCAGATATGGCTTGCAGTACAACGCTGGAGACCGAAGGATTGGACGACGAACTGGACAACCAGACTAGGGTGTTGGCATCCAGGGTATCGCCCATCTTTGAGATGGAGGACTGTTCTCTGGCCCTGAGAGATGGAGGATCAACGTCCCTGGAGTAAGAACCAGGTTGGAGGTGTTGGAAGAAGATGGGGCGGAGAAGAGACGAGATGAATGCATAGGTTGCGTAGATTTGGGTGGTGAGGGACGTGGTATACGGGCATTGGGGATCAAACAAGGGTGCCAGGTTGAGTGCAAAGTAAGCGATATATGACATTGCTGCTATTGTACCGATGAGCCAAGCGATGGTAGTGTTCAGCGACGCAACGAAGACGACCATGCCCATGAAGAAGAGCATCAGCGAAACGTGTAGAAGGACGGGAAGCCAGCCTATGATGGAGGGGACTCTCCATCGTTCGAGTCCCATGTACCTGAAATGTCGTACTCGAGCCTGTTCATGAGCTGTACCGGAGGCCACTTCAACATAGCGTTGGATCCATTGCTTGACTAGCACGCATATCAAGGCAGTAGCCAGACTGCAAATCAAGCTAGTGAACCATAAGCCATTCACTAATACGTCTGAGGACCCAGGGATGAAGGGGGTGGTTGAGCTCATCGCCGAAGCGGGAACAGTGTCAGGAGACGCCCCACTGGCGATTGTGCGCTGCAGCCTGATCTGCTCCTCCAAAAGGAAGACGGTGATCATGGCAGGGTCCGGAGACAACGCTAGCAAGGTCTGTACCAGAAATGTTGTGACCACCGCTGAGAATAAACCAGCCTGAGCCAGCGTCAGTTGAGTCTATTCAAAACTCTCATGTATTACAAGATAACGCACAAAGACAAGGAGGACATCCGTAGTCTCGTTCCAGCTGGCAACTGTCTGTGCGTCTGATTTGAATGCCTCTTCAAGATAGGTTCGCCATACTCGAGCGTTGGATTTCATTTCACATCCGTACTCGTCTTCCGGGAAAAGCTGTTCATAGTCATATGGATCGTTTCCTACATCACTGTAAGATTTTAATCGTTTTCATGACTAAAGAAGGCTGTCAAACGTACCTTGTGTTCTGGTAATTCTTGGTAAAGCAAAATAATTGGCCTTCCGTTGGCTATAGGCTGCAGCACCTCTTGGTGTATGTTGGTTGCTGTCTGGTATCATGATGAGATGTGGTTGTTGGGTATCAGTAAGTGGGCAAGAGTATATAATACGGAGACTGGAAATTGCAGCTTGAAAGTTGAAGACCGGCGCTGAGGCAGAAAACACGGAGAAGTGAACTTGGAAGCAAAGCAACAACAGAGCTGGAGGGACGAAATGACAGTGGCACGGTCACATGCAGCAAGACTTGCCCTGACTGAATCACCAGCCGACTACGTATACGGTACAAGAAATTCCGAAGAACTCAGTCGACCAGACGAGTTACTCTAGTTATATGTCAAGATAGATTCTTCAAGCATACTCATACTAGAGCCCTCTTAGGGTGTGACTCTCGGGAGCGGCAGCTTATCCAGATACGAGTCAGGATTTACCGCTGGCTTCGACGTGTGGAAGGACTCTTGGATACTTACCACAGCTTTTGTGTCTGTCGACTATCACCAGGACCAAGTCATAGCGCCCCAAGATATACCTGAGCCTCTGAAGCTTTCCTATCTTGGATCACGATATGGTCAGCCTAGGCTCAGTGCGTGGCTCAAACCGTGGAAGAACGTGATGCCATGGGTGAACCTGGCGCCAAACCTTGAATATATCGTACTTAACAGCATTCCTCTGTCTATAATTGTGTGAACCGGCGCCTTTCACAGCAAAACCAAACCATTAGAAGCTTTCTCAGCACGAGTCAAGGAGTCGTACGTCAAATTTCGCACTCATGCTCACCAGGGCTCCCAGCAGCAAAAACCTCCCTCCATCGGCCAACGCTCTTCTCAGCTCGCTCAAGAAGCTGCAGAGCGATGGTGCACTTTCACCAGATGCCAGTGAACTTGTTTCAAACGCCATGTGTTCGCAGCGCATGGAATCACCGAAATTAACGACGTGGTTTTCGTCTGGTCCCAAACCACTTGATAGTCTCATCATCGCATTCAAAGAGCTCAAGAACACTTCTCAACAAACTGCACCTCCTATCAGTGCTGAATCAGAGAGATTCATACAGGTTCTGGAGGCCGTCAAAGTCAGTTCCCTGAGTGTATGTTCGGTACTTGTGCCCTGGTACTGATATATTCCTGCAACACAGCGGCCGGAAGGTGAGACGTCAGCTAGTATCGCGGGCTTAAACAGGCTGCAAAGAACGGTCATGGAGCTGGCCAAACACGCAGATGAGATATCCTTAAAGACCATCGCACATCGGGACATCATCGATGAGATCGAAAGGTACATTTTCGAACCCTTGACTTATGTTTTCACTGATGCCATCTGCCGCTCTTAGGCATCTCATGGACATCCGGAAGACTCTTAAGCCCAGCACGATGAAGATGGAAGTGAAGCTCACGTACTTTGAGAAATCCGACGACTCATCTCCTCTGGGCACGGTTCTTAAGGCGCTAGAGGATGAGATCGATAAGCTCAAAGTACTGAATGACTGCAGCTATCCTTCCTCGTCTCAGAACTAAATTCCTACCATAGGACTCTCTAAATCCCAGGAAGAGGCTTCTTAGTGGTCTCAATTTCAACTATTCTGATAGCTAAGGTAGGCCACAGCCATTAATCTATCCTGTCTCCTCTGATTTCTTGATATCCAGATACCAGGATGACTGTTATCACGGCCTTCCGGTGATGTGGTGTAGCCTTCCGTCTTCGTTGTGGGAATTCCTTGCGTCTTCGTTGTGGATAATTATGGGAACCGGGTCTAGTGCCTGCTCTGCTCTCCTGATGATCTGTGCTCAGCTCTCTCGGATTCGTGTACAACCTTTGCCCATCAATCCTCATACCCAAATTTTCTGCCTAATATCTTATTCACGATTCTTGGTTGGATACAAATACGAATATATTTTAGCTTCTTTCATCTTACTAGAGGCGATCTCGTCTTAGATTCATCGATATCCCGTTACAGGCCCTTCAAACTTTGGAATCCGGTGGACTGACGAGGATGAACGTTAGTGAACACAGGTCTGATGCCATAGATTATATTCTCACCTCGATTTCTGATGCTGCCCTTGCTTAGAGCCGTCTGAAGTCACCCATCGCTCCAGTACCGCCAGTACATTGGGCGGGCTGTCGTTGTTGGATCCAGAATCCTCCTGGACCTGAGGTGCAGTCTGTGTTTCGAGCAATTTCTGTCGCTGTAATGACACGCGTATCAGCGAAGGTAGGAACCCCGAGCGAGTCCTAGGCTTACCAGTCCGTCCGCAAGTTTGCGAGCAGCGTCTTGGTCCCTTCCGGCATAAGACTCCTTGATGGAATCTACAATAGCTGTCCATAGCTCTATACGGGGATAGCACTTGAGGAGATCGTAAATCGCTTGGTTGATACACGCGCTCGAGGAAGAGTCTATAGCGATGGCCCAGGAGCAGAGGGACTTTAGGTGGTCGTCTGCAAGTATGTACTCCAGGTAAGGAGGCTGGCGCTGCGTCGAGTCTGGGCTCGACACAATTTCGGTTACCATGTGGAGACAGTGTTCCGTTGCCTTGGCCAGGTTTTCAAGAATAGACTTTCGAAGGTCCCCACGCGGCTCTAGTTTTGCTTGTGTGTGATAAACAGAGTTGAAGGCGGAAAACCCATCTGCCTCGTTGAAACACTTGAGAGCATCGAGGTACGGCACTTGATCTAGGAGACGCCCGCACCACTTTACGATCATCTCCGTCGACTCCCCATCATCTTGATTCTCTCGAAGAGCCTCAAACGTTTGCTTCAACAGCTGAGACCTAAAATCTTTGGAATCTGTAGATTCGGGCTCCATGGAGGTGTCCATATCTGACTGTTCAACGACAGATATGAGATAGCCAAGGTAAAATGCAGAACCTCGATCCTCTGGGCCCTGGGTCCTAAGTGTCGTAGATCGAGCCGTGACATCGTATTCCAAGAAAGACCGAAGAGCAGCGGCTAGCTCTTTCATGCATTGGTTGAACCAGGTAAGGGCCTCGACACCGGTGCTATCGAATAGAAGAGCGAGTAACTGATCCAGATTCACGGAATCGGGAAGGGATGTAAGGATTGTAGGATCGGCTTTGATCTTGCGTTTGAGACCCAGGAGTGACTTGGTCCTTTCAGCGGCACTCGCCCACAAGGAATGAGGATCAGATGAGAGCTTGTCCAGATGGCCACCCAATTGCTTGCAAGCTGTCGCCAGTTGCTCCCACCAGAGGAGTGGAATGGCGGGTGTCCTGTTTTTGATTTTGTACTCGTGGAAACGTGTGAGCATTCCACCAAGAAACAGCGCGTAGTATCCAGCACGAGCCGCGATAACGTCCACCGAATGAAGGTCCAAGCTATCTAGCTCACTGTCAGCGTAGAGCTTCTCGAGCACCCTGATGTCCTTGGTATTTCCGTCCATATGATGCGCCAGATATGCAGTAATCAGCAGCTGTTGGAGGAGGTCGAAGATGTCTTCGAGTGGCTCGAAATGAAGCATGCCTAGTAGTGACTGGCAATGGGGCCAGTGCGACACAAAATCTGGCGCAACCCCAGGGGCACCTTCTGTAGCAGAACCGTTGACCGCTCGACGCAACAAAGAAATCCAGACATGACGAGTTGGATTAGAGGATGCGATCCTTGTAAGGCGTTCTATGTCTGGCATCTCCGGCACTGTAGGTTCCAAAAACGATTCCTTGCGCCCGAGGGTGGACGGATCTAGGTGAGTGAATCTCAAGATACGAATGTTAGGGGAGAATTTTTCCTTCTGCGTATTGAGAGAAGCCACGATGTTTTCGCAGAGACTGCCTGGCTTGAGATAGCTACAAGCAAAGTTTTGTTCTTCTCCCAAGGCAGAGACCAACCGAAGATGACCACGTAGTAAGTAGTCCACTCTGTGTTCTTGCCCGCCTCGAACGACTAGACGACGACCCTCTCCCGAGAAAGAAGCATGCAGGCTAGTGCAGATAGCCTCCAAAATACCGTCCATGCGGAAGACGCTAAGGGCATCCGGAGTTAATCCAAAGCGCAGATCAGGGATAGCCTGTAGGACAACCGATTGAACCGATGGGTTTGACGAGTTCTTGTACAAGAGGGAGAGCATCTTGGCATCTATCCAATCCCCCTTCCTCTTAATATCAACCCGCTCTTTCGCTTTCATGGTCGACCACTCCTCAGAGTCGGCCGTTGCAGACTCGGGAGCCGCAAGGATTGGTACAGTAGGGCGGCGTATAACTCTGCGCATAGTATGCAGCAGTTCATGAGGACTGAGGGCCCTAAGGACGTACAAGAGCCGGGGGCCTAGGTAGAAAATGATGAAGAAGATCGCGGTGGATAGAGGGGTCTTGTACGGGCATTGTGAGTCGAACACTGGGATGAGGGTAGTGACTATGTACGCAAGATAAGATATAAATGTGATGGCGACGACCACGGCCGTAATGCCTTGATCGAGCCTGACCAGGAAAACGACAAGGCCGAGGAAGAGGAGGAGGAGGGAGATATGTAGCATGATCGGCAACAAGCCAACAATGAAGTGCACATTCCATTTTCGTATCCCAAGGTATCGATAGTGCCGAGCACGAGCCCGGTCCTGGGACGTTCCGGAAACAGGAGCCACGTATGCTTGGATCCATTGCTTGACAAGGACAGCCAAAAGAGCAGTAGCAAGACTGAATGCCAGGCTGCTGAACCAAAAACCATTGATCCAACGGTCCGAGGGGTCACTTGTCAAGGATGGATCTGACGTTGGGGTGAGAGTAGAAGCGGGTACACTAGAAACAGGGTCCCCGTTTCCAGAGGCTCTCAAGAGAGCGACTTGCTCAACGAGCAGGGCTGCGACAACCTGTGTATAATCCAACTGAAGCGCTGTAGAACTCTGCGCAGCGAATGTGGAGGTAACAGCAGAGAGCAAGCCAGCCTATGAATCAATTAGTTTAGAGAGGTCGTTAAATAAGCGAGCGTTCATTTACAGAAACTAGGATGATGTCCACGGTGTCTCTGAAATTCTCAACCATATCGGTGTCGTATTTTTCCATTTCCTCTAGATAGACACGCATGATACGAGAGTTGGGCTCCATGGCCTTTCCGGGAGGGTCTGGTGAATACTTCTTCTCGTAGTCGTATTCCCCACTGTTGCCTTCGTTCAGTGCTAATTGTATGCATGAGACCGAGCCAGCGATCCAGGAAGAGGAAAGTGATAATTCCGCACGTACCGTTGTTCTTGGTGCGTCGAGCTTGACGCAAGATAAACGTACGTTTACTACCTTTCCTCGAGGGGTCCTCTTTTGCTGGCAAAGACGTGTCCTCCCAGAAGCCATCGAGTGTGAGTTCATATTTCTTATCAACTTCACTCAATGTTTCGTCCTCTCGACGATTAGGATGATTATGGTGCTCAAACTAGAGCAAAATCTCAGTAGGGTTAATTAGTAGAAAGAAGTATGGCAATACGAACACCAATCCCAGTCCGATGCCGAATGTCTTTAGAGTCTCGAATAGTATTCACTTCTTTATCCTCATAGTGGGCGGGTAAGTTGCGAACGTCAGAGCCAACGTTGGATGATTGAGGCTGTTTGTGTAAATTCTCTGCGTTTACCACGGAAGCGGAGTTCTGCGATGCAGCGTTGACTGGGGTGGGCGAGGGAGTTGATTGGCTTGGCTCTTCGATATATCCCTCTTTGTGGGGATGAGATGGGTTGACATAGTTAGGCTGAGAATACATGTTCTGGCAGGAAGGAAACTATCCAGGCGGTGAACAACACCTGTACTAGGATCCTCAGGATTTTGTCCGTGTCTTCCACCAACTCTGTTTGCCCAGAACATAACAGGGGTAGGATCGTCGAAGACCGGTATGGCATGGGGAATTACTCAGGCGTTATTTTTAGGGTGGTGGACGACGGTGTAGATACAAGAGCGACGGTCTACAAGATACCGACGTGGGCGTCAGGGATCATATATCAATTCTGGAAGCGCAGACATACCTTCAATGTTCATGCGGAGATATTCAGGTTCAAGCTTGGCTCTGCGCCTGTTCACTCCAAAGGAAGGTAAAACCGTCAGAGAGATCGGTTGTCCTGAATTCGACAAGAAGCTCCCTTCTCGTTCAAGGCAAACATGTTCGATGTAAGCTTCTTAGTGCAAATAGTTGAGGGGCCCATACCTATCGGTGCATACGGACGCCCAAGTCATGATTGAGTTCTGTCTTCTGTCCCTCTCAGAGTTCAGACGAGCGACATGATCAGAAACGACCCAGACTTTCTGCTGCGCCCATGAGATGATACTGTTACGGAGGGGGCGGCAGAGAGGGCGCTGGGGAAAGGCTTATTGAGATACGATAGCCCTTAGAGGAACGTTCGTGGGTTAGGGAGAGCCCGGGGACGTACAATTATGGTATGCTCATGGGAGCTGAGTCCCAAGGGCAGGTCAGGAGATCCTGCATTGACTGTCGCCTTTCCAATCTTTCCCTAAGATCAGCCTGAGATTTGCCGCGATAGGCCATGCAGACCTCAGAGAAAGCTACACGGGGTTTCTTCAACCGGGAGGTTCCGACTCTAAAGATCCGCAAACGATGGTGAACAAGAGAAAGGCGCCGTAGGAGGATATAAAAGGTCAAGTGCCGTTTATTGGAACTCAGTAGCTGAATAGATAGATTCCAGCTTCTCAGCTATTTCCCAACCCATGGAGGGTAGAGGTAAGCAGCTGAGCTATATGCTACTGGGTGTGGCCGTGAGAACTTCAAACACGATCATGTGACTAATACTACTTTAATGTCTGCTTCCCTCCACGACGATCCTCGCCCTTGACAAAAGACGCAGTATCCAACAAGCAGCATTCTTTCGTTAATTGCTTTTACTCAGATATTTTATACCCCTGCGAGCTTCTTTTACCTAGTCGATGTCGAGATCCTAGCAGTAGACAATATCAATCATGATTCACCACTAGTTTGAAGGTCTCACCAACATACCTCTCATTATATGACGATGTTGCGTGGCCTACATATAATCATATTGAAGTCTTTCTTTGCCTCTTCATTGTGACGCTAACGAGTCTTCCACTGATAGATATTCCCCTCTTAACTGCATAACTCCAATCAATCGAGTTCAATTGAGTATCAGACGCGCGCGATGTTCTGGCAAGTAGCCTAGTGACCTTAACCGTGTTTTTTTTTCTCTGTATCCCGGAATGTGAGAAGTAATCTCAATCTAACCCCTACCCATCCCTCGAATTGAAACGACCTTGACCTAAACGTTAAACTGAATCGAATATTGATACCTTAGGATAGGAAAGAGATACGCGGTATTAAGGCCCTTGTACGCGACGTGCAAAGTGCGCTCAACAAGCTTCTGTCAGTGAAGGCGCCGGTAATCTATTCTTTTTAGCTCTCGATTCATTGAGTAAGTCTTCGCTCTAACAGCCCTCCCCCTGAAGGGCCCTCAAGGAGCTCCGAATCGATATGGAGACAAGCTTCAACGAAGGTCGAATCGAAAGCCGGACCAACAATTCTCCACTGGCAGCTCATCTGCTCCGAGTCGAACGCGTCAGACGACTCCTTGATCATCTCGAGGTTAGTGTCTTTCTCCCATCTGAGAGCGTATCTGCGACTGATTGAACTCACACTGCTTAGGATACTATGTATCTCCGAGGTAAAATTCGGCTAGTGTATAGATCCCAACAGTATATATTCAAACGTATATATATATCTGGTGTACGATGGGAATGACGAGAGTATTCGAGGTACGTTCCTTTCTTGAGAAATTACTGGAGGAGCTTCATGCTCAGTGTACTTATTTCACTTTCAACGTTCATGGCCGCTCGATCTAGAGAGTCACCCGCGCGGACTGACGGAGAAACTGGACCAGGAGTAGCTCCTCTCATGAGCGATATCCTTTTACAAATAGTCATTTTTCTCACAATCGATTCTACTTCACATATGTATGTAGATTAGTTTATAGAGTGACGTTCTAGAGATGTTCCGATTATTCCAATCCAAAACCATAACCAAAACCAAACCAAGACTGAAGCCAGTGTTCCTCTCAACTCGGGTTCGTGCTCTAAGAATACGAACACGATCATGTGATGTCGATCAAAACCTCAACGCGTCGCGGTCTGAGTCTTTTCACGATTTCAGTCTCCCTGAACAAGCTCGGACTCAAGTGATGAAGAGAGTAGTGGAAGATGCTATAGAGATCATAGAGAAAAGAATTTTTGAAATCACAGGATCTCTGCTGATACATCTTGTCCTGAGGACTCATGAATGTTAACGACACAGGAGATTTAGACTTAGTTCTTTCTGAGTTTCTTGGATCGAGCTCTCCAAATAGAAGCATAATCAAGGCGTAATACATGAGGATTTGACAGATAATCTTCGTACAATGAGATGAATCGGGTGTATATTCGTACAATGCAGGTTCGAAATAAGTTTCATAACTGAAGAGAAACGATCCAAAACTTGGTCATTTTCCTCGTTCACAGCGGGCTCTCAGAGAACCCTCCTGATTTCCATCCACCATGATCAAAGGTCCGCGGGAACCAGCGCCATCAGACTAAAGCCAATGTTAGCCTTTCCTCCTTCCGCGCCCGCCTCCTCTCTATTAATCATCTCCTGAACCAAATCCAGAACCTTCTTATCCAACGCATCTTCGCCTTCCTTCAATCTGACACCAGTGTCCACAGGACCCTTCTTAATACCGTCGAGTTCATAAACTTTTCTGGTTCCATCAGAGGAGACCTTGTGAGTGGGGACAAAGCACAGGTAGTGGTAGTCCACGTCCACGTCTGGCCTGTCGGGAGCTGCGGTGTCCCCTTTCTTGCCCGCATCAGCGTGCGCGGATTCGACTTCTTTGTCCTCCTCGAGTGCGATCGCTCTCGATTTGGGTGATAGTGGAGTAACCTTCTGAACAAGTTTGTGGATCGAAGTGTCAGGTTCTATCAGTAACAAGAAGTATAAGCTAGATTTGTTCGAGATAGATGTAGCTGATTTGACTTTCTTATGAAGGATCGTGCACCACCGTTGCTGACGGCATGAAGAATGCCATAGAGACCACATGCGTTTCCGATAGTCTGTTGGTACCAGATAACGTCCTCGTCTGCACCTTTGCCCAAGTATTCAGGACGGTCTTTCTCCTTTTCTGCTATCCGCTTCTGGTAGATGTCCGGACAAGGAAAGACCAGGACGAGAGCTAGCGCTGGACGAGGTATGAAAGACAAGAGATCGGGATCGTTCAGAGAATAGACATCAGTGAAAGCAAGCGAGTCCAAGCCCAAGTTTGCTATGAGTTCTGTGAAGACCTCTGGATTGGATTCGAGAGGGATATAGTATTTAGTGCGAGCTGGCATTCTTAGTTTTACGAGGAGATGATGAGAGTTGTAAGTAAGAAGTTATTGAGTAGGGATGACGCAAGTCACGGAACAACCGGACCGAGTTAGAAATTGGACCAAATTTGGTGCGGTGCTGTGTTCTTCTGCTTTCTGACAGTGACCCGTTTGTTTGTGTTTCCCTTTGGTTCCGTCCATTCAAACCCAAGGATGTCCTCAGACGACAGCAGCCAGCAGCCAACTCCAACTCAGAGTTCTCCTCCTCAGAACTACTTGAGCAGGACCGTAAGCAGGAGCTCGCACTGGTCTGCTACGGATACACCGCAGCATCACAACCAGGGCACTTCCTACTTTCCCACAACGCCCAGGCAACCACACCCTATCCTCGTTAGAACGACTTCAGCAACCTCTGGAAGGAGACAGACTCGTAGTACGAGTATGAGCAGCTCTGTTCAAACAGGACGTAGTCATCGGGACGAGAGCCAGTCTTTGCTCGGCGGAGATAGCGAAGAGGAGGGAGAAGACAGCGACGTGGACTCCACCTCCGGACGACGTCCTGATCACGGCAAATCTGCTGCCCAAGGAGAAGAAGACTCAGACTCTGGCGACTCTGACAAGGATGAAGACCCAATCACCTTGAAAGATCGCCAGTCCCTAATCAACGTCGAGCATCCTTTCGGTCTTCCCATCTGGAAACCTGCATTGTACAAGAAATCACGTTCAGTCACTCGCTATGCCGACGAGGCACTACATTCCATCCCCTCAGCTTCAGCAGAGAAGCATCTCCTACCAGGAAACATACTTTGGGTCATATTCTTCGGATGGTGGCTCGCTGTAGCCTGCTTCGTCGTCTCCGGCATCCTATACTGCATTCCACGAAGCAACAGACAATACTCTTCACTAGCCTTCGGGTTAGGCTGGTATCTCGCCTGGCCCTTTGGCAAATACGTCGAAGGTCTGGCTCTAGATGAAAAAGACAACCCACAAGACGAGGACGAGGAAGCGACTACTCCCGCTCGCGAGCGCACTATCAGCGAGACCTCCGATACTAACACTGTCCGAGGAATATCACCCATGACCAACCACATCGATTCCCAACACACTCAATCAGTTTCATGGTCCTCCGTCGTAGCGCCTGGAGAGACGACCTCCCTCCTCGCCAGGCTCAGCTCAGCCGCGAACACGCCACCCACAAAGTCCTACGGCGCTGCATCACCCCTATCCTCCCCCTCCATAGGGGCCCACGACGACAGCACAAGTTTTGCAGACAAAGTCGGCAAGGCATGCTTCTGGCTCGCCTTCGTGTGCGTCATTGCACCCCTCATGTTGGTCGTGTGCTTGATCTGCTGGGCACTCATCGTCACTATTCCCATGGCCCGATTGAATTGGGCACTGATCAAGCACATCTGGGAACAACCCACGAGCCTCCGGTTCTGCGCAGCACCACCCGCGCTTGTCGTTTCTTCTCCCGCCAACGGTGACACCAGCACTAATGCTAATGGAGAACCGGGACCTGCTCGGTTCTCTATCAAGCATCACAGGCTTTCTGTTGGTCAAGTTGCTCCGGATGGTTCCCCGGCGTCTACCGTGTTGCTCTGCACCTATAGAGCGATGGGTTGGAAGTACTACAAGTACACTGTAGGAGGAGTGAACATCCTGTTCATCAATCTTCTGCCTGTGGTGTTCCTCGTCATTATTGATGGTCTGTTCATTCTGCCCATGGTGGAACGACGGGAGCACGCAGGGAAGCACGTTCCTGCTCTGTTGGCTTTCATTGCTTCCCGAGGCCTCATCTTTTTGATGTCCCTCCTGAGCGTGATTCCACTCTCCTACTTCATCGGTATGGCCGTCGCCTCTATCTCTGCTCAGTCTTCTATTGGAATGGGTGCAGTTATCAACGCCACCTTCGGTTCTCTCATCGAAATTATCCTATACTCCTTTGCCCTCTCCGATGGTAAAGGTCGTTTAGTAGAAGGCAGTATCGTCGGCAGCTTGTTAGCCGGTGTTCTCCTCATGCCAGGACTGAGTATGATCAGTGGTGCTCTGAGGCGAAAAGAGCTCAAGTTCAACGCGAAGAGTGCTGGTGTTACGAGTATGATGCTGATCATGGCGATCATTGGGACCTTGACGCCGACTTTGTTTTATCAAACTTACGGCAATGTCAGTTTTTGCTTGTTTATCCGTTGAGTGCTTGGGCTAACATTACTTTATCTAGTTCTCTCTGGTTTGCTCTGGGTGCCCTTCGACTCCCACCCAGGGAGGCAAGACTCCCTATGATAGTCCATGGATATGCGAGCACTGTTACTACGAGCATCCAGACCCAGTGGACGACCCATTCTACCAGTCTACGGTCAAAAGCTTGATGTACTTCTGCGCTTCTATCCTCCTCTTCGTGAGTTATTTCCTGCAAGGTCACCGTGAACATCATTTCTGATCCACGAGATAGTCATACCTCATCGGTCTCTGGTTCTCCCTCCGTACCCATGCCAGCCAAATTTGGCAGAACCCCCAACAGCTTCTCCAGCCAATGGAGCTCCCAGTCCACAACATGAACAGACCGCTCTCGCTCTACCAGCGCATCTCGAACCAAGGAGGTCCAGGCCACCGCATCCGTCATCAGCCCTCCAACCTCCAAAGCAGCTCCTCCGAGCAACACGCAGGCGTACCCTCCAGCTCCTCGTCCTCCTACCCACAGAACGTACTCCCTCCTTCACCCACTCCAGGCATGCAACGCCGCGTCTCGTACGCGCCTGCTCCTAGTATCGGCACCGGTGCTGCTGCGTATTCGCCCGTTTTGGAGAGCGTGAAGTCCACGGCTGCGAGTCTGCAGGCGCAAGGTGCGAATTTGCCAGAGAGCATGAGCACGGATGAGTTCACGAGGGCTGTGGCTGTGGCTACCGTGAGCGCGTTGCGGCACCAGCAGCAGCATATGGCGATTCCTAACCAGGTGCGGACGTCGGGTGCGGACGCTGCTAGTGCTACTGGTGGACATGGGGGCCATGATGCGCCTGAATGGAGTAGGATGACGAGTGCGAGCGTGTTGTTGACTTGTACGGCGCTTTATGCGATCATTGCTGGTACTGTTTTCCCTTTCTCTTTTTCTGGGTGGTGATTGGTGCTGATGAATTTATTTTTTTTGGGTCTGTAGAAATTTTGGTGGATGTCGTGGATGTGATCCTTGAAGGGTCAGGTATCGACGAGAAGTTTTTGGGTGTCACTCTCTTCGCTCTCGTTCCTAACACGACTGAGTTCATGAACGCCATGTCCTTCGCTCTCAACGGGAACATCTCACTCAGGTATGCATATAACTGTGTCAACTATTCTGTGATCATTCGCTAACGCCGTAGATATTATAGTATGGAGATTGGTTCGGCGTACGCCCTTCAGGTCTGCCTGCTCCAGATTCCCGCCATGGTCGCGTTCTCGGCCTGGTACGCGCCCGAGAAGATGGGCGAGGTCGCGTATACTTTCACGTATGGCTTCCATTTCTCTCTTTCCCTCCTTAACTGAGTTTTGATTGTCCCCCCGATATAGTCTGATCTTCCCACGCTGGGATGTCATCGTCATCATCCTCTCCATGTTCTTGCTCACTTACACATACATCGAGGCCAAGAGTAACTATCATCGCGGAAGTATCCTCACTCTCAGGTAACGTTACCCCTATACCTCTACACCCGATGTTCCCAATAACTGAGGCCTTTTTTTTTTTTTTCTCGTAGCTACCTCGTTCTCGCGGCTGGTTTCTACTTTGCTCCTCATACTGCTGCCAATGGGGAGGAAGGACACACGTCACTGAGTCTGGTCGAGGCTCAAAAGGAAGCGATCAGAGTACCCATGTCGGTGATGAAGGATGTGATGTACTGGGTCTATTCGACTTGGACCTCTTGAACACTTGGTTCCATTGTCCCGCCCTTGCAACCACACACACTCTCAGACTGATTTAGCTCTTCACCACCATCAGAGTGACCTCCTTATCTCCCTGCAAAGTCACACCTCCGAAGAATCTCACCACCCGCCCCGCTGCCTGTCACATCCAAAACCAAGTGATCCCCAAGGACATTCCAATTTCTCTCCAGCCTCTTCCATCCCTTTCGAATTTCACCCTTCGCGCTTTCTTTATTCCCTTTCGTGTTTCGTATATACAGTATTATAACCTGTTCTACCGCCACCTCCTCATCTGTGTCTCAACTACGAATCTGCGCTCCGCAATCACGAACCTCCCTCTTTCCCTCTTTCCCTTTCTCTAAGCAACCCAACTTAGCTCAAGATAACCCTGGATAACCGCAATTCTCTCTCTCTCTCCCCTGTTTATACAACCTGCACGTAGTGATTTGCAATCTCATCTTTTCCGTTCAAGACTTTTTTCGTTCAGTTAGGATTCATCTTTGCTTGCATCCGTCCTAGACCATCTGGTTTTTCTGAGCGTACGGCCATAGTGGGACTGGCGATTTCCCGGACCAATCATCTCTGGTTGACAAGTTCCTGCTACTGTAAGTAGTTGGTCTTAGACTAAAGCTGTAACTGCCGTTTTTGCTCGATTTGTACATAGGATCCTCTCAATTTTCAGGATCCTCATGAACATCTCCTGGGGTATAGTATTCTCCTCAAAGGATGACTCTCCTCGAGCTCGCTGTTCTCACGAAAGCCCCTAGGATCTCTTGAGCCTCTCACAAAATGACTGACGGGTCAGTGATGCCCAGCGGTCCTAGAACTCCCATAGGACTCCAGCGTCCTTGAGTTTAGGTGGATAGTTTCAGCCTATCTAGATAATCTACTGTGCAATGAACGTCCCTGAACACTTACGTAACCTGCTGGGCTCAATGGTCGCTCACGTGTAAGATGGCGGCGAGTCATCATCTTCTCCCCATCCAATCATCTACCCATCTCTTCCTCGTTACTCTAGAATATGGACAAAGACACTTCCGACTCGTCCGCTAAACGATATCGAACTGAAAGCGACACGTCCACCAATTCTGATGACCCTGCCAGCAAAAAAGTTCGCCACGAGTCAGACGTCACGGATTGTCTTCTAGTCGATGTTATCGAGAAGAAGATGGCAGACAACGCGGTAGCCAGCGATCTGTGGTCAAGCTACGAGATCGTTCGACGAAGATTTGTGGGCAATCCCTCGAAGGAATCCATGATTAAACCGATCTCTCGCTTCATTAACGATCTGCATGCCTACCAGCCGCTCGTCCGTAATCCTTCCAAACTCAAAGTCAAACGTTGGCTCGAAGAGCTTGAAGACTTTGAGGGCTTCCTCAAGTTGATGAGGCCCCCGTGGCAAGCTTGTTTGGATTCCACTCCGCAGACTTTACGACCGATTCACGGGTTCCTTGGTCTGCTAACTCGCTCATCACTACTTGCCCTATGTTGACTCTGTGCTCTTTTGCCCTTCTAACTACAGCTACACACCTGAAGCCACACTTTACTGCAAGCCCTTCTAAACGTGCTTCTACTATACAGTACAACGGTAAGCCCTTCCACTTCTTCGACCTTTAATCTAGTCTGAGCGTTACCGTTCCTTGCAGTTCAAGGTTTGTCTTCCATTACGGATGACTGCTGACACCATTCACTGATTACACAACATATAGCTCTCAAGACGGCATGGAGAGGGCACTATCAGGGGGATGCTCACAAGACTTTACTTGACAGTATCAACACCGACAGTCGTGTGGACCCGTACGGTTGCATGGCTGTGATGTACCAGTCGTCTGGGTACGGCAAATCTCGTACTGTTCACGAGATGTCCGGAGCGGTGGTTACGATCCCGCTCAACGTTCGCGCTCAAAAAGAGGAGAACCAAGGTTCGTGCCCTCATCACCGTCCAACCAAACCGGAGCGTTGACGACACCCGACCTATGCAGGTGCTTTTCCCCCGAGGGACGCACCCATCGTCAAAATTTTCCAAGCCATAGACTGTGTGCCCAACACCAAACGGCAGGAGCACAATCCTGGAAAATTGGGTGGCTTGTACCAATTCTTCTACTTTCTATTCGATGCGGTGCTCGACGCGATCCGGCCCCACTTGGCAAACGATGGCTCTAGCGCCTCACTGCCAGCGCGATGGAGAGATTACCTTGAAACAGGGCGGGAGGAGCTCTACGAATCTGTCAGCAAAAAATGGGTGCGTATTTTACTCGGTTGATAATCTGCAGGGACAGGAGTTCTAAGTCTAGCACAGCTCCATTGGGAGTTCCAGAACAAGATGAGCGACGATCTCAAGACCGCCCCACTTCTCGAAGCCGCAATTAGTAGCTTTCAGCGGCTTATCAAGGCAGTCTCTCCTGGTTTCCGCGAACAGTCCGCGTCTCGGGACGATAAAATCAAACTTCTTCTTTACATCGACGAAGCACAAAATTTAGTTTCTTCGCAAGAGAACGACCCTCTTTTCGACCTGACCCAACACGCCATCGACAGGATTACTTGGATCGATGCATCCAAAAACTACGCTACCCATTTCTTTACCTTGTTCCTCTCTACGACATCGCATGCCAAAGATCTCGTCAAACCGTACAAACTCTTCAGCTCCGCTCGCGTGAGCAAGAAACAAGTTGCCTGGCTTGCCCCGCATACCGTCATGCCCTTTGATTGTCACAGAGAGCTGACTCAGAAGGTGCAACCTGATATTTACACCCTCGAGGAAGTGGCGGAATTCAAATTTCTCGTTCGCCTGGGGAGAACACTGTACGTGCAAGTCATTCAGTTTTTATGTGTCTCCAATATCAAACATCTTCTCTTTGTAGATGGTGGGCTTACTTCGAGTCTTTACCCGAGGAGATGGCCACTGCTGTCAAGGCCCAGGAGGTCATGACCATGGTCCGCACGAAGCTCACAGCGATGTCGGACTGGACCGAAGTTGACCGAGGCACCCTTTTAGACAACGACCGACCTGGGTTCGCTGTACTGGATGTTTTACTGAACTTGGACTATGATCCGACCCGCGACTCCACTCTTCAGATAGACCTCATCGCAAAGCATCTTCGCACCGCATACTCTGCTCCCCAACATCGCGAATACTTCTACTCCGGGTACCCCTCAGAGCCCGTCATCTCACTAGCTGCCATGCAGCTCGTGGACGACCTGCAGAAGCGTCTGGTGCGCGAGCGCAAGATGGGTGATGCCCTTGTGCGTCTTTTCTCGGATCTCCAAACAAATGGGGCAATCGACATGGGGCAGCGGGGGGAGAACGTGGCCAAAATGCTTCTTATGCGCGCGTACATGGATGCAGTTAACAAGCGCTCAGCGTCCACCCGTTATTCAGATGGATGCCCCTTGCTCGATTTTCTCGAGTGTCTCTTCGCCCCAGGTTTCACGGAGACCTGGAAGGCTTGCCGTCCAAACAACTTCTGTGTGCCACCTGGAGGGCAACAGCCCCAAACTCTCGCAGAGGCCTTCGCCGATGCCTGGGTCCGCTTTTTCCACTTCGTCCGCGCATCGGACAACTCCGCAATGACGACCGAGATGGCAAGGATTGCAGTCACCAGAGGGGTGGCTGTGATCGGGTGGAGGAACCAAGAACAAGTCGATGTGATGTTCCCCGTCGTAAGGAAAAAAGGCGACAAGCTCATTGAACGCAATATGACCGTGTTCCTCGTGCAGTTCAAGCTGAAACTCAAAGCTGGGAGTACCAACCATTACCTGATTGACGCGAACGAGTTGGGTGTGTTCCCGACGCTTGAAAATGGGCGTTTCCGCGTATCGGATTATCCACCGCCCACTTCTTTCTCCAAGCATCGAAATGATGTTCCGAACCCCTGGCCATACGATGCCCCGCTTGCGCCCAGGCTGACTGAGGATGAAGCCCGAGACTCCCTTTCTCGCCCTTATATCACACTCGTTATGGAACTCGGCGTCAGAGACCGGCAAAAGTCGAGGACCAACAGAGCAGTTCCATCCCCAGACCCTTCGTCCTCCACCAACGCTCCTACTAAGGGTAAGCCCTCGAAATCGTCTAAGTCTGCTAGAACCCCCAACGTGTTCAAGATTATCTCTCCCGGACGAACGCGCCCACAGCGCAATGTGACGGGCAAGCTCATTCCCATGCACCAGAGGTACAGCCTGATCGCCTATGGTTGCTCATCTGCGACCTACCGCTGCATTAAAGAAGAGGACCATGAGCGTCTGTCGATGCTACTGCACTTGAACGATCTGCTTCACGAGACCCCCCGACCTCATCTTCGCAGGGAGATTATCAGAATGAAGCCCTTCTGGGGCATGGAGTTGGGTGGATATGACTGGATTCAGGAGCCTTATTTCCCCTCCGATACACCTGTGCCGGACGATGAAGATATCAACGGAGTGGCAGCCGTCGAGGTTGTTGACAACTCGGAGGGATTGGAGGGAGATGTTTTCACTTAGGACATTGAGCTATGGCCAACATTGGACCTGTTGACTAGTGATGGAAGTGGGTGATCCTCAAGTGGCTCTTTGTATGTAAACTATGTACTATAAATCTAGAAGTTCAAAGTTCAAAGCCAGGCAGAATGGGAAAACAGTGTAGGTTGCATGAAAACTGAATATATGTCCACGTCGGAGGAAGAATCACCCTGGCACATCATGTCTTAGATCTCCTCATTGTCACACCCAAGCGCTAAGCGCTAAGCAGCTAGCCACAGAGAAGGCACTTCAGTCGATCTGACTATTGTTCAACGACGACTTCAGGACCCCAGCTAGGACAGATCCTCCAGCCATGGGTCGGTTTAAACGATTTTCACCTAGACTATCGAGTGAAAACCTGATTGCTCACGAAGGTAGGCGTAAGGCTTACTAATCATGTACAAGTTCATGCAAGAAAGCAGCAGATAACGCCTTCGTCCTTTCTCACCTCCATATCCCTCCATCTGGCGCTGCCAGCTCGAGGAGAGCCCTCGTCCCTTTGCTTCATCTTTGAGAGTCGAGAGCAAACGTACAGCACACCAGCTAGGGGGGTCATATGCTTGGCCAGAAGGAGATCTCGAGGTTTCTAGACGAGTGCGATTCCAACCAAACGGTAGAAGAAGTTCTGAGTGCGTATATAACATGGTGCGTTCCCCTAGCCTGACTATATCCCCCCAAACTATTGTCTGACCTCAACATGGACAATGGAATCACCAGGAAATACATGCGTGGATCAAGTAGCGTGGGTATCTTGAGTAAACTACGGTTGTTGACTATCTATCTGCGAGCGAAGTAAGCACTAGCCTCAACGTTCGATATCCTCTTGCGAGCTCGAAGAGGGCTGAGACTGGGTTCTCTGTCATTGTGTGGCGTGTGCCACTTCAGTGGACAAACCCGACCTTTGATCATCGGCAAGGACGCATTCACCATCCTCGCCATTGAGGTTGCTCTGGGTGGTGGTGGTCGTATCGGTGTGCTTCCAGGTAAACTTCTCCGCCCCGCCGGAATATATTGCTAGCTAAGTCGTCATCTTACAGCCCAAACAGTCCCAGGAAAACAATCCTGGAACAAAATCCGCCGATACGCTCAGCCCTCCCACAACGTTACCACAGACCAACAGTACGGCGGACCAGGCCCAGTATCCCACCTCGGGCTCGCGCCACTCCAGCGTACACCCAGTCCTCATGCAAGCGAACGCTCTTTGTGGGCCCATTGCTATTTCTACCTGAGGCCGCAGTTCGGTAATTACGGAGTTCCTTCGTACAACTCGGTGCAGGGTGTTGCGGATGAGAGGCAGTCTGTTACGACGTTGCCTCGGTATCAGTCCCAAGGAGCTGTGGTTTCTCAAGTTGCAGTCGAGTGCGGGTAACGCACTAGGAGGGGTATTGCAGGGGTTCTCTTCTTCTCTTTCGTGTAATTCATGATTCCTAGCTCGAATAGGATCCTATCCCTCAGTCTTGGATTGCTCGGTTCACGCACGCCCGTCCTTGTTAGCGATGTAACCGTTTTTCCCAGCGTTGACGAACACCAAATCAGAGGAGCGTGGAAAATATCGGTATAAGTGTGGTAGTAGCAAAGGACAAATTATGGCAACAGTACAATGCGGATAGCGCCAGAAGCCTCAGAAATACGAACGATAAATGTCACCAACAGATTATAACAAATCTTGACCTCTCCTTGAAGGATATGTGTGCCATGATACAGTCCCTACCTCGATTAGTAGGCCTTCATCAAGAAACCTCGTGGCTTGGTCAACGAGTCTGCGAGACCAAGGAAAGTTTCGGCCAAGCGAATCTACGATGGGGGCTTTGAGGTGAGATGGGTGTGATGCGGAAAAAAATAAATACGCACAGTATCGAGTGCTTGAGTGTAAGAAGACCGCACAGCGGGGTGCAGAGGGTCCTGAGGGGCGCTGCTTTGGATTTGGGTAGCAATATCGGCCATGCGCCTGAGAACATGATTGTGTGGCCCAAAAGCTACAGTGTGGAAAGACAGAGCTTTGCTGAAGGGTTGTTAAAGATTTGTCGCTGTAACTAGCAGGAAGACATACCCTCGAGCTAGTGCTCGGCGGCATATGTCCGAGACAGCATTGTCCGGCATGCTAGCTTCACCGTCCGACAGAAAAATGAGAACTGGAGTTCTGGATCGAAGGATGAGTGACAGGCCAGGTTTGATGCTGCAATAGTCACCTCTCTGTGCTCCAGTTTCTTTCCATGATCCCGCTCGCTGCTTCAATGGCAGTCGAAAAATTAGTCCCTCTGCCACATCGATATCTGAGCATAGTATCCAAGAGATTTCTTGGAGAACTAGAGAAGTCATTGTCGAAAGGGACAACCGTGCTACGGTCGAAGAGCACAATCGAGTACGCATCTCGGCGCATGTTCGTCCTACTGCTAGCACTACCGCCCGTCTGAGCAGCTCCACGAGCGGTCCAGAAACCATCGAGAGACGAATAGACGGCGCCTAACCTGTTGTTGTGGGATTCTTGAAGTCTAGTCGTGCTTGGTGTGCCCAGCAAGGGGCGTCTGTCTTGCTGAGACATTGAGCTAGAGCTATGCGTGGTTCGGCCTCAGCGCTACTCCACAGTGGGTTACATCTACGTACCGATCTATGACGAATATCCTGGTTGAGTGGTGTTAGTATGGACAAAAAGGCGTGTACAAATCGACCTACACATGAAAAGCTTGTTTCATGACACTGGGATTACGGCAAGAGAAATGATGGCCATCGCCAGAGATATAACCAACCCCAAGCAGATTCCCGGAAGAAGGACCGCCTGATGGTGGGTGGAATATAGGCAGTGTACAATAAGAAGGCTGAGCCGGTGTAGTCGTCGTTGCTTCATGTTCGGGACCAGAGCACATGGCGTCGCTAGGATCACGACATAAGCTAGATATGCAGGAGAGCAGGTCTCACGTACCATTTGGAGAAGCTGGTTCTTTCTTCGCTGGAATACGGGTCTGTCGGTGAGCCGTTACAACCTATCCCACTTCAAAGGATCGTCAAGAATATCCATACCCTTGAATCCTAGAGATAGAATATACTATCAACAAAGAGCCAATGTTGGTGGATGAGAGTTGATATACTTACCAGTCCTTTGCCAGTATAACGTATGGCTAACCCAATCTTTTGCTCTACTCGGCTCGGGTTCCAAGCGAGTCTTGATATGCTGTATTCCTGTCCCCTGACAGTTCATACCGGGATTTCGACAGAAGTCTATATGCGCATGGCGTCCCATTGACTTGCATACCATGGAGCACTAGCACCTAATTTCAATACGAAATGCTTGATGAGCAGAGGAGCAACTGGCTGGACATACAAGCATAGGTGCACCATCGTCTGTATTGCCAAACTTTCGCCCGTCTAGTTCAACGGTACTGTTAGCACCATCGATAACCCACTTCGTTCTGGACATGGAGCCATGGCGAGTATCGTGCTCTGTCTGCGGATGACCTGACACAAACGTTATCGCATGAGGATCCGCTACTCTGATAGATACCATAGACTATACCCAGAGGAAGAGTGCAGAAATAACCACAGTTTTCACATCTGAAAGGTTGAGATCGTCAGATGTGGATGCCGAGAACGACCCAACTCGATAAAGTACCTTGCTTCGCAGTAATGGAATGGATCCGTATCCAAACTATGACAATGCTTTCCAGGATGCCCTAGACTCCCAGCAGGAATAGGCACCTGGCACTGCAGTCGACGAGAAACTGAAAGATTCTTTGTAAGCACGAGATACTATGGTAAGTCAAGATGAAACGGCTCACCCTGAGAGTACTGGAGACAGTCATGGGATGAGAAAGAATGTAGGTACGCAACAGTAGCAATACACCGGTCACCTTGGTAAACTGGAACGATTCATGTGTGCCAGTAAAAGTAGCCTGGACTGATTGTGGGGTCGTCTCTATGTAGCATAGACCTGGTGAAGTGCAGAGTGCGTTGCAAGGGTGTTCCTGGCTGATGTACGAGTATTAACATCAAGACATGCGCGGGATACTTCACTATTGCTCACCCGCAGAGATGATGATCTGAGTCACGGAGACCGTGCAAGTGATCTTTGGTAGAGCAAAGACGTTTACATAGTTGGCAAGGGATTGGACACGACCGATTTCCGCAACTGTGCACATTGTGGTCCTCAGAGCTATCATGTGGACAGTTAGCTTGAGAGGGCCTATCTTTCAGTGTGGCAGTACACGAGTGGACATACCTCGAGATTCTGCACTTCTCTGGGCAATTGTAGACTGAGCCATCAGCTAGTTGAGCGCCTGAAAGAGAACAGGGCTAAGAGGATAACGGTAAGCACCCCTGGTAAGATTCATAGAACTCGAATTGGTCTACCTCGCCGCACTCATGGACTTTGGCTGGACACATATGCTCCTCATCATCATGATTAACCATCTTTTCACCCATGAACACATGTATAAACTCCGATATAGAACCACGATGCCTACCTTTGAGCATCTGTGCAAACATCCCACTTTGTCCTCCAAAGAGCATGGTTCCCCACAAAGGTGAGTGGTGATATCGCATCTATATGAACATACGTTCTAATAGTCAGAATCTAAATGTCGAGAATCTCACGTTACACCACATACATATGTTGGCCAGCATGACCAGCCCTATGTATGTATACAACCACTTTAGTTCCTATGGATTACAAGGCGACGGGAGTGGCTTACGGTAAACCGCATGTCTCCTCGCCGACATGCTCTTCAGGGAAGTGACATGAATGAATGCAGGTATGCGAAGTCCCACAATCGTGAGGGCCTTGATGATGGCGCACTGATAGGCAGAGAAGACTGCAAGAAGCGCACTGCAATGCGCAGGGTTGGACGCAAGACTTGAGGTCCACGATCAGATTATCAAAGCGGCGGCGAATATCCTCGAAGCTTGACATGCTGGAGGTAGAGGAGAATCTTGCCGTGTTTGTAGTAAGCCACTCTTGGACGTGAATCACCCTCTGCTGGGCAAGAAGTTCCAGATGTTCTTGCAGACCGCGGAGCCATTCATCGTCCTCAACCTCCATTCGCCGGGAAAACAAGGGGTAGTGATGCCTCAGGACGTCTAGGAGATGGTCGCTGGATGAGTCCTTTAGTCGCATTGTGTTAGGCTGAAGGGGGAAAATCAGCCCCAGGTCGGAAGTCACAATCGGCTCATTGGTGTCGAGATCCTGTGGAGAAGAACCATTTAGAAAAGGATGGAGAACAACACAAAATATATCTAGGCACCCTCAGCGGTTCAATGTCGGGTTCAATCTCTGCTGCACCATATCGCAGAGCACTGAGGAGCAAAGCATCAAGAAGCTGTGATCTGTGTTGTGCCATATTTTCTAGATGACGTGAAAGAAATCAGTGCTAGGTGAATCCACCCTAGAGTGTAACTCACGAGACAATGCGCCCCAGTCATTGGCCTAGGGAAACGAAACCAGTGAGTTTTTGCAGATTACAAGCCTGCAATGAGGTTACCTTGAGTTTAGCCATCAAGGTCTTCATGGTCTAGAAGCACATCAGTAAACGACAGGGGGAGCAGCAGACATGATCATGAGTGATCCACGCTCACCTGCAAGAAAACTCCAGCCTGAGAGTGAGTCGCACGCTGTTTATCAAGCTTCTTTTTGAGAGTGTTGAATAACCGATAAAATTCTTTGGATTCGATGACGGGCCATGGAACGATATCCACCGCGCCAGAGTGTAATCTTGTCAGGAAGTTCTGGCCTTGCTCCAGTCTGACGATCTCCTGAAATTTCAGACTGAACCTATCATGAAGTGTGAGTCGTGAAGTGAAACGTGGGGCGTATCATATCCTCTCACTCTTTGGTGATCTCGTGTTTATCTGACTCGATTACATCCTTGAGAAGAGGTTGAGCCTAGATCAGTATTACAGAGGACATGAACTTGTTTACCTTGATGATAATGACAAGTGTGGAGTTAAAGAGGGTCGGGTTAGCCTCTGGGTCAAGTACAGTGGCAGACGACTGGAAGGACTGGAACATTCCAGCTATATCCCTTGAAAGAGCAAAATTGTTCCTGAACAATACCTAATGTCGCATATAAGTTGTATGATACGTGGAGCTCAGTCCAGGAGCAAAACTGACCATATTCGAAAGGGCAGCGTTGAATAGGACTAGCAACGTATCCTCTTGGGCTGACCTTTCAATACTGTGAACCCCTTCCTCAAGTATCAGCCAGCGGTGTAGATGAAGATTCGCATAGTGATGATCACCTTCAAAGTCTAGCGCCACAACCAATTCATTGTCGTTAGGCGTCACAGACATCCACACTCCTTCTGTGGTTCGCATAGCAGAACCAGCGAAAGACGTGTCGCAGAGATGATTGAGAGCGTATGATTTCCCCACTGATTGCTCGCCTGCATAACTGAACTTGAATATAGAAGTTCTATAACAGAAGGCATACATATTCTCACCCATAGAAGAAACGACTTTCACGGGCTAGGGAAATTCATGAGAACGGTTCATAGCGAATGGATGCAAGCGCCTCACCATCTTGGACATGTAGGAAGAGAAGATGGACTCATACCATCCGAAGGATAACACGTCCACAATCTGTTCGACTTTCGCTCCAAGCAGCTCTCTTTCGACGTCAGAGGACGAAACACCGTCCTTGAATGGAATGAACCGATTATCTCGAGTGACTGCGAGATGTATTGGAATCAAGCAGATCAGTTGCATGATCCATTCTCCAACTTGGAATTGCGAGTACTCGTGTGCCTCGGAACGGTATGCATCAAAGTTCAGCGCGCGAACAATAAGGTCGCTGAGGACACGTTCAGTGGGCTTTCGAGTGGTTCTTTCGAATGTAGTGATCATGTCCTTGAAATGGGAGGGGTACATAGAGTGATCTTGCTCTGTGACGAAGGTGATAGATCTGGGTCGGCGCGTTCCGAGATTGATAGGTTTCCTGCGAATCGCAGCGAGCACCGGAAATCTTGTCCACATTTCCGAATGGCAGTCGAGGAGGCAGTTATGGGCCGTACGTATCTTGGAATCCTGTTGGATTTGACGTGCACCGCGGCGCTGCATGAAAGAAAATTCGGTGACCCTCTTTGTGATGTCAAGGGCCATAGATCGGCAAGACCCGTCTTTCGCGATTCCAAGCAGATGGATAGATGATTTATTGACAAACGAGGTGATGGAGAAGCCTGAGCTAGGGAAATTGTTGAACTCCAGCACGACGCCCTCTGAAGAACCGAAGTTCGACCAGTGGAAGGCTTGTAGAACGACATCCTCCTCCTCAGTGGCAAGACAGCAAAGACAGGATCCATCGGGCGTTGTGAACATTGCTTCTGGTCTTTGGTCAAGTTGAAGCGAAGTGGGCCTAGAAAGACGTAGTGTTAGCTTACTTACATTCGATGACAAATAGGATGAGATCTAAGACTTGCCTAAATACTTGGGTTACGAGAGAAAATATGCGCACTCGGTTAAGGTTATCAAGGAGTACTATCTCCTCCTGCTGGCTGACGAAACAGATCTCTTTAATCGAGATAGTGGATGCGTTCTCGTACCAACCCGCAAGATTGACTGGAGTACCAAACCCACCGAGAGTCTGGTACTGCTCATCGAAGGAGAAAAGGTGTAACTAGAGACAATGACACCAGTCAAACCACTGAGAAACTCTCGAGCATAATAAAGAAATTTGTACCAGAGTCTCGGTACATACGACTAGCTGTCGTTTGATTTCATCGAATCCGAACGTAAGGCTGGAACCCATCTTGTCTTTGTTGAACTGCTTCTTGCTTGCAGTCTTTCCTCTGGAGAGGGCGCGAGAGAGAGCCGATATCTCCTCCAGAAAAACATATGCATCTCCTTGGCTGCTCCTGGTGATAAGGAGAACACGAATAACCTTGGGAGTTTGTATGATATGCAAGTACCTAAATTCCTGGATTATTAGATCATGAACTATAAATGAACTGGAACTTACTCGATAGTGAAGCTTTCTGCAAGCTCAAATTCATAGCTAGAACTACGCTGTGTTATCGGCGATGGAATATGTAATGGGTTAGACTGAATTGTTTGCCGATCGACCTCACTAAGGTATAAGGGGTATATGCAGTATCGAAGCCTAGGTTCGAAGCGCTTGGTAGTCCTTCCCATTATCTTGTACATCTCTGTAAGGATCCACAAAATAACAGCCGTGAATCCTAGTACACTCCGAGAGTCAAATGGGAGAATTTTCATCATACCATGATTACGAGAATAAGTCCAGGTTGGTTCTTGTTTCCGCCATACCGAATCAACCATGTGCGCTTGCGGGCTGTTGGTGTCGAATGTCATTATTATACAAAACAGAGCCAGAGGTGTACCAACCGCTTCGGTATAATGAACTGGTCTTCAACACGGGCAAGAAATTTGGCAAGCGAGGCTGTGTATGCAGATTGTCTTTCGATAGTCGTCCGCTTCTCGATACTCCTTCTGCAAGCGGACTCCTGACAGTGCATCAACTCCATGATGATTATAGGGTGTTTGTCTTCAATCAAGCGAGACCGTAGTTCGATAGCAATCTTGCTCGCCTCTGTGATATGCCGAGCGAGGATACTGTGGCGCTTGGAGATGTCGCTTGCAGACTGCCAGAAAATTGCATCGTCTAATTTTTCTGCCAGACGCATTGCTTGTTTGATCGCTGCAGAGATAGTCTCGGTACCAAAGAAATTGGTGACCGTGTCGTAGATGCTTGACGAGGCTAGATGCCTGAGCTTGGCCTCGTCAACTTCTATGATCTTCCTCACTAGATCTGCTCGCTTGTCATTCTGTAATTCTGGATGCGTATCGAGCACGGTCGCGGCAATGAAAATCCTATCCCTGCATCTGCGATATCTTGAATCGCGGATTTTTTCCGTCATCTTCTCGCGAGTAGTCACCATCACGTCCTGAAGATGAGGAAATTTGACGAGAAGATCATGTATATACCCTAAAGATAGATGCGTCAATACTGGATACTCGATTCTTGTGAGCGTGTACACACTCTTGGGATCCGCGGTATCAGTTTCACTGCTTTCATCGTCTGAGTCGGGCAGAGGGATTTGGCAACAGTCTACTTTGACCGGTGACTTTGCCTTTCGGCTAGCCGCCACCCTGAGACACTCTCTTTGAATTAGATCGAGGTCCAGACTATAATATCATTGAGTCACCGTCAGTAACGAAGCACCCCATGATTGAGAGAAACAGAGGAAAGATTTACCAGAAGGTATCACTAAGAAAAGCCTGAAGGAAAGCTCGTGTGGCTGGAAGGAGCTTCTTTCGCGTTTTTTCCAATTCAACTTTGAGTTGGCTCATTTGGTTTACTTTCTGGCGTTCCTCCTGATCGGTAGCATCTTGTCGAGCAGCGATGAGTTCTGCAACTGCCTCTGGAGCCCTCTTATCAAGTCCGTGAGTAAGGAGATTGCCTAGGGTATCCTCGTTGATGTCGCTGGTCAGCTGGAAAGATTCATCTTTACTACAAGAACCATATAGTTAATATTCGCCTAGAGAGCAGCCTAAGGAACTAGAGGAGGACAGCATACATCCAATCACGTAGAGCCGCTGGAGTGCATGGGATAGACAGGCTGGACACGGAGCTAGTCTCGTTTACACGCTCTACTGTAACGAAGGCGGCCATGGAATCGCCTCTAGCAAGGAATGTTGCGAAACGCTGCTGTTCTGCGGGGTCTGTAGAGTCATCATGTGAGGATATAGGGAAAGATATCTGTATGGGAAGAATCAGTCGGTGATGCTGGTTCGTTCAGCAAGATGTAGTGAAGTAACCTTGAAACCCTCTCTCGCAGTGACATTCTCTTCCTGTTCTTTCGACTTGGAGACCTCGAAAGAAAACAACCGATCATCCTCGTCGTCGTCATTACTTTCTTCGGATTCGTGATCGTCGTCGTCGTCGTTTTCTGCGCCAGTCTTCCAAACAAGACGAGAAGCCTGGGAAGGAGAGACAAGGGCGAGAACTTGATCCGCAATCTTGGTAAGGTATCTACACCGGAATGTCAGAGTGTATATCACCCTTTGCAGATCAGGAGACAATGCTGACCTGATGAACGTGATCCTATTCCTTCTGACATCCGAAGGAGTATCGTCATTCCAAGTCAAATCTTCGGGCCAGTATACGGCATGAATGGTTTGCTGAGTGGAACCGGTACCACTAAGGACGCCGTAAATCCCTGATCTCAGGTAAGGCTGATGATTGTTGGCTGACGCATCAACAGCACACCCAAGAGACGAAGCTCTAGGTTGTCGTGAGCAATATTCAGAGTAGCAAAAGTAGTGAAACATTCACTGCTGGGAATCGATGGTACCCAGATTCTGTAGATAGCGGATGATCTCACCCCGGTCACCATACACTCCTACAACATCATAGATATTCTTGTCGAGCGCGGTGAAATCGCATTTCGTCATTGATGGGCAGCTGTTTGGCTCAATGGCATTGATGAGGGATTGGAACGAGTCTTGTGCGATTATTATCTTGTCAACTGGCAAGAAGATATCAGATGATGCATAGGATAGATGTTTGGATACGTCTCACCAAGTCCACCGCTACCTCGTTCTTTGACTAAATCAAGAATCCGGTACATGTTTGGAATCGTTATGGAGAGATCGAGGTCTTTCTCTTTGACGAGATGGGTGAGTGGCTTAACTTGCACCTTGGAGTCTTGTGTAGCATTTTGCGCTGTACCAGGTGTCCTGGTAGATGCGTGCTGCGAAGACACTGCAAAGGGTGTCAGCGGGAGAGAGTAAAAAGAAGATCACAAGGGCGGCGTACCACGAATATCTTCTGGGATGACGGGCAGGCTCCGGTCATGGTGGATGCCAACATCAGTACCAGGCTTGCCTGTATTAGGTTGATGAATGTCCCCGACATTTACACTGGATTTGCTTGTGTTAAGTTCATGAGGGCCATAACTATCAAGACCAGGTTTGCGTGTATTGGGGTCATCACAGTATATATCGTCAATGTCCATGCCGTCGGTCCGAGTGTCGTCTGCAGTGGCAAAACTAGCAGCATCAGCTGTGGAACGAATCTCATGAGTTCTATAGCCAGTCAAGATATTGAACCAGGGCGTACAGTCCATATCGATGTCTTCCAACACTTTAGGGACACTGAGATCTACACAGAACGTGAGCAGTTATTGGAAAGCTGGGAAATTTGAAGTATATACATTGGTTGGGAGCGAGATCTGGGGGTACATCTTCCTTCAAAGAATCTTATTCGGAATGAATAGTGTGAGCTTGAGGTCGGAAGAGTCCGAAGACGACGTGAAAGAGATTTCTACCTGACGCGTCCATCTTAATGAAAGGACACTCGCGGGTAGGTTAGATCTGTGACAAGACAGTAAGAGGTGGTACTGCGTGCTCATAGAGGACACGAACCTCAGGTAGATGGGAGGAGAAGATCAAAGGCGTGTAGGCCACGCAGCCAGTACGTATATAAGGCTTTCGATCGTGTAGATGGCCTCCTGTCACTCTTTCCTTTGTTATGAGCTTGCACTCCTCCACCGTGAGCACATTTCACCCACTTACAGCGTTACGATAGCTTGTCTGGTCGTAATCCACACGTGTTGCTCCCAGTCATTTCATTGCACAGTGACAGTCGAGGAGGTCCAGATTCCAGAAGTGATGTATTAGCCTCGAAATGCGGATGGGTGAGGGAGACAGTGCGGAATCAATATTACATGAGCAATAACCGGTGACCTCAATCAACTCTCCAACGCTTCAAGTTCATCGTCGACGTTCAACGTTCAACGTTCACCGGCTTTTGACTCCCTCCTCCCCATGCGCAAGTTCATGCAGGAAAGCAGCAGATAATGCCTTCCCATATTCCTCCATCTGGGGCTGCAAATTTGAGGGGTGCCCTCGTTCCCTAACTTCTCTTCGAGAGTCAAGAACCAGTCCTTCGGTCAGGGTCATATGCTCGGGCAGGAGATCTCAACGTTATTCAATGGGTGTGCCTCCCACCAGTCAGTAGAAGAAGTTATGAGCGTGTATATAACATGGTACGTTCTCCAGGCCTCTGTTTTCCCCTTCCCTTTTGACTGCGAGTTCTAACGCATGCGATATGTAGGGAGTACATGCATGGCTCAAGTAACATGCGTATCTTGAGTAAACTACGGTTGTTAACTATCTATCTGCAAGCGAAGTAAGCACCAGACTCAGCATACATGTTATGGCGAGCTTGGGGAGGGCTAAGACTGAGTTCTCTGTTGCTGCGTGACGTGTGTGCTACTTCAGTGGGCAAACCCAACCTTTCATCCTCGCTATCAAAGTCGCTCTCGACGGCGGTTGTATCGGTGTGCTGCCAAGTAAGATTCTCATTCACCCGACCGGAATAAAGCGCTTCTAATTCGTCACCCTGATGCCCAAACAGTCCCAGAAAAACAATCCGGAAACAAAATTCGCTGCTATGCTCAGCCTTCCCACAACGTTACCACAGACCACAATACGGCGGACTAGGTCCGGTATCCCACCTTGGGCTCGCACCATTCCAGCGTACACCTAGTCCTCATGCAGGCGAATACTCGTTGTGGGCACATTGCTACTTCTACTTGAGTTCGCAGTTCGGTAATTATGGTGTTCCTTCGTACAACTCGGCGCATGGTGCTGGGGATGATCGATGAGAGGCAGTCTGTTACGACGCCGCCGCGGTATCTGTCCCAAGGGGCTGTAGTTCCTCAGGTTGCGGTCGAGTGTGGGAAATGGTATGGGAGGGATATCGCGGAGGCTCTCCTCTCCTCGTTCAGTGTAATTCACGACTCTCAGCTCGAACACAACATTACTTCGCAGTCTTGACTCATGCAATCACACTCATTCCCGCAGCTATGGTTGCGTCTATCAGTCAACCGTCGTGCTCAGCGCCGACGAACACTCGATAAAAGAAGCGCGAAAGAAATTTGTATAAGAGTGGTAGTTGTAGAATAAGACGGTTGTCGTGAGAGTACATTGCGTGTAGCATCACAAGTTAGAAGACTAGGAGAAAAGTACAAATACAAACAATAAAATTCACTAGCGGAATGCTGCAGATCTTCAAACGGGGATATGGCATGCTCTGGTCCCATCTCAATTAGTACGCCTTCATTAGGAAACCTCGTGGTTTGGTCAACGAGTCTGCAAGACCAAGGAAGGTCTCAGCCAGCCGGATCTGAATTGGTGAGTGCTGAGAGGAGATAACAATAACGTTGACGTGGCAGAAACGTACGGTATCAAGTGCTTCAGTGTAAGAAGAGGGTACTGCGGGGTGCAGAGGGTCCGGAGGAGCAGTACTTTGGATCTGTGTCGCAATCTCTGCCATACGCTTCAAAACTTGATTGTTGCGTGTTCCAAAAGCTACGGTGTGGAACGAAAGTGGTTTTCTGTCGGAGAGTGCTCAACGTTCAGCAGCTATCGCAGTGACATTGAACTCAAGGAAGAAATTCACCCTCTGGCAAGCGCACGGCGAGAAATATCCGACATGGCATTGTCTGGCATACTCGCTTCTCCGTCTGACAAGAAGATAACAACAGGCGTCCTGCGTGCATAAGAGCAGTATATTAGGAGTGGCAAACATGTTCGTCAGTGTTGGAAACTGACCTTTCTGTACTCCAATGCGTCTCCATAACTTGACGAGCGACTTGTAGTGCGGATGTGAAATCTGTGCCCCCGTCCGGGCGGTACCTGAGCACTGTAGCAAGAAGAGCATCTGGAGTGCTTGCGAAGTCGTTCTGAAGAGCTGTGACTGTAGTGTGATCAAAGAGTATAATCGAATAAGAGTCACGCCGAGTGCTAGTTCCAGGGGTTCCAGAGGCCTGTACAGAAGAGCGAGCAGTCCAGAAGCCGTCAAGAGAGGAGTATACCGCGCCGAGTCTGTTGTTGTGTGTCGAAACAATCCGAGAGGTGTTAGGAGTGCCTGCAAGGGGCAGTCGGTCATTGATACCCATAGAACCGGACCTATAGATACATCAGTAAAGTACCTCGTCCAGTCGCCAGGGATTGAGAGCCTTACCTATCGATAACGAATATACTATCATTCAAAGTGATGGTTAGCGAATGTCGATGCTTTATGAGTCTTTTGTACGCTTACACGTGGAAAGCTTGCTTCATCACAGCGGGATTTCTACAAGAGAAATGGTGACCATCGTTGGAGGTGTAACCAACGCCGGGGGAGCTTCTGGATGGCGGGTGGAAAATAGGCAGAGTACAATAGGAAGGCTGGGCTTGGCTAGTGGTCGTAGCTTCGTGTTCAGTTCCAGGGCACATCGCGTCACTGGTGCAGAAACGTGAGCAAAAACCGTAGCAGGAAAATAGCTAACGAACCACTTAGCGAAGTTACCGCGCTCCTCGCTGGAGTACGGGTCTGGAAAGGGGTTCGTAAGCTGTGAGCTCTACTTTCACATACTTGTGCAATAAACTATACCCTTGAATCCTATGGCATGGTTGTGAGATACTTGTTAAAAACAACAGAGATCATACTCACCGGTGCGTTGCCAGTAGAGTTTGTGACTGACCCAATCCTTATCCCTGGCCGGCTCGGGTTCCAAGCGAGCTTTGATGTGTTGAATATCTGTGCCCTGGCAGTTGGTGCCCGAGTTGCGACAAAAATCTATATGCGCATGGCGGCCCATGGACTTGCATACCATGGAACACTGATATTCGGAGGTTTACTCAGACGGTGAACATGAGAAGAGAAGCAGGTGGCAGGACCTACCAGCATGGGTGCTCCGTCATCTGCGTTCCCGAATTTGCGCCCGTTCAGCTCGACAGTGCTGTCGGCCCCGTCGACGACCCACTTGGTCCTAGACATAGAACCGTGGCGCGTATCGTGCTCGGTTTGTGGATGACCTACTCTCGAGCCATTCCTTTAGTAGCAGTCTCTTTGTCAACAGGAGTACTCCATACCGAGAGGTAAGGTGCAGAAGTAGCCACAGTTTTCACATCTACATCTTTCAGTTAGTAGCCATAACAAGGCACCATGGGTATGCGCTACCTTGCTTCGCAGTAATGAAAGGGATCTGCGTCCAAGGTATGACGATGTTTCCCTAGATGTTCTAGACTCCCAGCAGGGATGGGAATAGCACATTGCAGTCGTCGAGAGACTGGAGATGATCAGTTTAACCTGGTATCCGGTGATGCGCGAAGTTTACCTTGCGAGTACTAATCACAATGAAATAAGCTCATCAGTCTTCAGCAGCCGAAGGATTGTCTTACCTTTGTGAACTGGAATGATTCGTGCTTCCCAGTGAAAGTGGCCTGCACCGACTGTGGTGTAGTCTCTATGTAGCATAATCCTGGTAGCCCACAGAGGGCATTGCACGCATGATCTTGGCTAGGGGGGACGGATATCACTCTCTGTGGTGTGTCTAGATAAGAGTGCGATATCTTACCCGCACAGATGATGGTCCGAATCGTCCAAACCGTGAAGGTGATCTGTGCTGGAACAGAGTCGTTTGCAGAGTTCACAAGTAACGGGACATGAGCGATTGCTGCAAATGTGAACATCGTGCTCCTCATCGCTGTAAGAGAAGGGTTAGATCCAGAAGTGGTCTAGACAAATCAGTGAGGTCGTCATACCTGGAAATTCTGCACTTCTCCGGACAATCATAGGTCGAACCATCGGCAAGGCGGGCGCCCGACAAAGAGCAGGGCTGACAGGAAAATGATGAGCTCCTGCAAGTATGACAAGTGTATAATGCTGGGTCACCTCGCCACATTCATGAACCTTGGCCGGACACATGTGCTCTTCATCGTCGTGATTTGCAACCTGGGAACATGTATGAGTCGAAAATATACTCGAGTAGCTTCAGGCATCCAGACCAAATCGCCCTACCTTTGAGCATCTTTGGAGACACCCCACTTTGTTCTCGAGAGCACATGGTTGTCCACAAAGATGGGCCGTAATATCGCATCTACGGGCAGGCACAGTGTGAGTACGGAATTAGTTTGATAGAGTAGACAACGAACATATGTTCGCCCCCATGGCCAGCCCTGCAGGTGATGAAAGTTGAGCCAAGGATGCGAGAAAGCAGGCGTAAATTACGTACGGCAAGCCACAGCTCTCCTCGCCTTCATGCTCCTCAGAGAAGTGACAAGAGCGTGTACAGGTGTGCGAAGTCCCACAATCGTGAGAACCCTCATGATGGCGTACGCATAAACAAAGTAGATTGCATGATGCGCACTGTAGGCCGCATGCCTGGACGCATGCCCTCATATCTACAATTGTGTTGTTGAAACGGCGCCGAAGGTCCTCAAAATTTGACATGCTTGATGTAGATGAAAACCTGGAGATATTCGTGTTGAGCCACTTTTCAACATGTTTCACCCTCTGCTGTGCCAGATTCTCCAAGTGCTCCTGAAGACCTTCCATCCACTCGCGATCCTCAACATCCATCCTCTGGGAGAACAAAGGGTACTGTTGCCTTATATCATCTAAGAGTTGCTCGCTAGTGCGGTCCTTTAATCGCATGGAGCTAGGCTGTAGAGGGAAGATAACATCGCTATCCAAAATCTCGATAGGTTCGTTGGTATCGAAATCCTGAAGAACAACGATTTAAGCGAGGTCTGCATGACACAAGTTGCATACGCACCCTGAGAGGCTCGACATCAGGTTCAATTTCTGCTGCACCATATCTCAAAGCATTGAGAAGTAAAGCCTCGAGTAGTTGAGCCCTGTGCTGCGCCATATTTTCTAGATATAGTACGATTTATCAGCGCTATAGCCGGTAAACTTGGTACATCAACTCACGAGAAAGCGCCCCCCAGTCGTTTGCCTACAGGACGAGACGACGGCCCATGAGCTGTTGCGTAAAGCTGAATATGTCTGAACTCACCTTCAGCTTCGCCATCAAAGTTTTCATAGTCTTGAGAATCGTCAGTGTGTGGATGACAGACCGGAGGAGAAGGGAGCCTTACTTGCAAAAATACACCAGCCTGATGGTGGGTGGCCCGCTGCCTATCCAGAGACCGCTTAAGGACGGCAAATAACCGATAGAACTCCTTAGATTCGATGACAGGCCACGGGACGATATCTACCGCTCCTGAATGCAGTCTCGTGAGAAAATTTTGACCTTGCTCCATCCTCACGATCTCCTGGAATTTCAGCCTGAACCTAAAAGGAAACATGAGTACTGGTTGGTGAATGCCGAGCTTTGAAATTTTCTACTCTTTGGTAATCTCGTGCTTATCCGACTCAATGACATCCTTTGAAAGAACAATTCAGCTACAAACACCTCACGCTGCAGATAACCTGCTTCACCTTGATAATGATGACCAGCGTGGACTTGAACAGAGTGGGGTTGGCTTGAGGATCAAGAATAGTAGCTGATGACTGGAAGGACTGGAACATCCCGGCTATATCTCTAGAAAGAGCGAAATTGTTTCTAAACAAGACCTTAAGACGTGTGTTAATGTGATTTGAGGTAAAGCTTCGCGGAGTTAAGGAGCTTACCATATTTGAAAGCGCGGCATTGAACAATACAAGCAAAGTGTCCTCTTGCGCGGATCTTTCGATACTGTGGACCCCTTGTCTCATGAATGAGCGCGGTACTATAGTAGGTCATGTTCCAATGTTACCTTCAAAGTCAAGGGCCACCACGAGTGCGTCTTCGTTGGGTGTCACAGACATCCAGACACCCTCAGTTGTCCTCATCGCAGAGCCAGCAAAGGAGGTATCGCAGAAATGATTGAGAGCATACGATTTGCCCACTGATTGTTCACCTAATATGGAAAAATGCTCAGCATATTAAGCACCAACGGGGGGATTGCCAAAACATACCCATAGAAGATACCACCTTGACGGGCTGAACAAACAATCAGAGAAGTGCAGGAGTACCAGATTAAGCTAGCTCACCATTTTAGACATGTAGGACGAAAAGATAGATTCATACCATCCGAAGGACAGCACATCTACAATTTGCTCGACTTTTGCGCCAAGCAGCTCCCTTTCAACATCCGAAGAGGAGACACCGTCCTTGAAAGGAATGAAGCGATTATCCCGAGTCACCGCCAGGTGTATCGGAATCAGGCAGATCAGCTGCATGATCCACTCCCCGGCCTGGAACTGGGAGAACTCATGAGCTCCAGCCCAATATGCATCAAAGTCCAAGGCCCGGACAACGAGGTCACTGAGGACACGTTCGGTGGGCTTTCGAGTAGTCCGCTCAAAGGTAGTAATCATATCCTTGAAGTGAGATGGGTACATGGCATGATCTTTGGTCGTGAGGAAGGTGATAGACTTGGGTCGCTTGGTTCCAATGCCAATCGTCTTTCTACGGACGGCAGCAACCACAGGGAACCTCGTCCATACCTCCGAATGGCAATCTAGCAGACAGTTATGGACGGTGCGAATTTTCGTGTCCTCCTTAGTATGACGACCACCTCGCTCCATGAAGGAGAACTCGGTCACTCTCTTGGTGATATCGAGAGCCATAGACCGACAAGTTCTATCTTCGGCAAGTCCAAGGAGATGGATGGAGGACGAATTTACAAAGGATGTGATAGAGAAGGCGGAGCTGGGGAAGCCATTGAACGTTAGGAGAACACCCTCTGAGGAGCCAAAGTTCGACCAGTGGAATGCGCGTAAAGCAATGTCTTCGTCTGTAGTCATGACGCAACAGAGGCAGGATCCATCTGGAGTTGAGAAGATTCCTTCTGGCTTGCGATCTAGTTGAAGCGAAGCGGGCCTGAAAGAATACGTGTTAGTTAAGAGAGTTATAATAATTTGAATTGAGGGCCTACCGAAATACTTGAGTCACCAGGGAAAATATGCGGACTCGGTTGAAACTGTCGAGGAGCGCGATCTCTTCTTGCTGGCCTACAAAACAAATCTCTTGTATCGAGATATTACTAGTGCTGTCGTACCAACTCGTGAGATTGACTGGAGTCCCAAAGCCAGCGAGGTTCTGATACTGCTCGTCAAAGGAGAACATATGAAGCTATAGGGATGACCTCCTCAGTTCCCTCAAAGTCATGATGTAGCTTGGAAACCTACGTGACTAGCAGTGCACACAGCTAGCTGTCTCTTACTCTCATCAAACCCAAAAGTGAGGCTTGAACCCATCTTATCTTTGCTGAACGTTTTCTTGCTCCCCTGTTTACCTCTGGAAATAGCACGAGAAATAATTGAGATTTCTTCTAGATACACGCAGGTATCTCCTCGGCTGCTCTTCGTGATGAGCAAGACACGAGTGACCTTGGAATCCTGGATAATATGGGTGTACCTGGTACAAAGTTCAGAGCGCAGTCCGTGCAACTACCAACAAGCAAGGACCTACAGAACAATATGGCTCTCTGGGAGATCGAATAGAAAACTGGACTTCTGGTGGACCGTTGGAGAAGGAATATGCAAGGGATTGATCTGGAGACTATGTCGATCAACCTCGCTAAGGTATAGGGGCTGGATACGATAGCGTAGAGTAGATTCAACCCGTGTAGTAGTACTCCCCACAATATTGTATGATTCTGTGAAAGTTTGATCATTCATGGCTGCCCCAAGGGAGCGGAAAGTGTCGTACCGTAACTACTGGAGGCATGCCAGCTGTAAGCATCCTTTCGGGTCAATTTGTCAATCCTGTGTGTTTGATCTCTGGTGGTGGGTTGAGATTCACGGATGTCGCGTAGTATGAGATAAGACCCACCGGCCTTCCACAATAAAACGAGTTTCTACGGCTGCAAGAAATTTCCGGAGTGACGCCGCGAAGGCAGTTTCCCTCTGAAGGCCTATCTGCTTGTCAATAGCCCTCTTGCACATAGAATCTTGGCGATGTATGATCTCTTCGACGACGAGAGGGAGCTTTTTCTCAATCAATTGGCTCCGCAGACGTATCGCCATGTTGCTAGCTTTGGCTACGTATTGAGCGAGAATACTGTGGTAGCTGGCAAGGTCATTAGCGGTTTTCCAGAAATCGGTATCTTTGACTTTATCGGCCTGGTTCAGCGCTTGTTTGATCGTCAAGGATATGACATCGGTGCTAAACAAAGAGGTGACAGTGCTGTATAGGGCACCGAGGACGTTTTTGCCGCCCCCGGGTGACGAAGCAAGTTGCCGAAGCTCATGGTCGTCAACCCCCATTATCTTCCTCACTAGATCCTGAAGTTTTTCATCATCCAGATCCGGTTTCGTGTCAAGAACACTGGCAGCAATGCGGATCCGCACTTTGCACCTGCGGTAGTCCATATCAGATAGCTTCTCCTCCACCTTCTTGCGAGCGGCCACCATTACTTCTTGAAGATAAGGAGACTGCATGAGGACATCTTGTATGTACGCTTCTAGGATGTTTTGAGTATGACTAGCCGCCGCCGCCGCCGAGTACTGATGAATTGAGACCTACCTTTGGAATCCTCGGAGGACGCGATTTCTGCTTCGTCCTCGTCCTCATCATTGGAAAGGGGTAGAGGAACTTGGGAGCAGTCATCCGCAGCTTCCTTTGCTTTTTGTTTAGCCTCCAGTTTTTGACACTGCTTCTCGATCAGAGCAAGATCCAAACTATGATAAGCTTGGGATGAGCACCAGAACACCGTAAAGGATGGAGACGTAGGTGGAGAGGCTTACAAGAAAGTCTCACTGACATGAGCTTGAAGGAAAGCTCGCGTTGCTGGAACAAGTTTTTTCGCCATTCTTCCTAAGGAAGCTTTGAGTTTCCCTAGTTCCTGCTCTCTCTGTCTCTCTTGGTGAGATGAGATATCCTGTCGAACCGCTTTAAGCTCTGCGAGGGGCTCCGGTGCCCTCTTTCCGAGACCATAAAGAATCAAATTCTCGAATGATTCTTCACTAAGATCGTGAGACAGGTAAAAGGATTCATTCTCACTGGGAAAAAAAACATCGTCATCCTCCGTGGGAAAGAGAGATATGAGGGCCGGCGGACGTACATCCAATTCTTCAAAGCAGGTGGACTAAGAGCAGAGGACAGACTTGAGTTTGACGTGCTTTCCCGCTTCCGGGTCACCGTAACAAAGGCCGTCATGGAGTCTCCTCTCGCAAGGAAAGGTGCAAAGCGCTTCTCAGAGTAATCAATAGGATCCTCAGCTGAGTAAATGATGGGTTTGGGCAAAAACATCTGCGCGAGGGTATACAGTTAGCAACTCGGGCGTGATAAACTGAATTGTGGAAGAGCGACCTTGAACCCCTCTCTGGCCGTGACGTTCTCTTCTTGTTCCTTGGATTTGGACACCTCGAACGAGAACAAACGGTCCGATTCCTCTTCGTCATGGAACTCTCTAAAGTCGTCATCGTAGTCGTCGCTGTCGCCATTCGACGTCCAAACGAGACGGGACGCCTGGGAGGGCGAGATGAGGGCAAGAACTTGGTCCGCAATCTTCGTGAGGTATCTGCATCAGGACGTAGTAAATATATATCACGTTAAGGAAAAGGGTAGAAGAATGGCAACCTGATGAAGGTGATCCTGTTCCTCCTGGCATCTGAGGGTGCGTCGTCATTCCAGGTTGAATCTTCAGGCCAGTATATAACATGTATGGTCTGCTGAGTAGGCTTCGTGCGGTCAAGGACACTGTAAAGGCCAGATCGCAGATGCGGCTTATGATTGTTGGCCGAAGCATCAGTAACCAGATTCAAAGACGAGGCTCTATAAGTTCATGAGTATTACGCTGAGAAGACATAGCACCAGAGAAGAACGTACTGTTTAAGGTTGACGACACCTATTTTCTCAAGATAACGAACAATTTCTCCTCGGTCGCCGTACACTCCAACAACATTGTATATATTCTTGTCCAAAGATGCGAAATCGCACTTCGTCATCGAAGGACAGCTACGAGGCTCGATGGAATTGATAAAGGATTGGAACGAGTCTCGAGCGATGATAATCTTGTCCACTGGCAAAACAAAAAAAATCAGTATGCTTCGCGTAGTCATGCATGAAAGTAGGTCACCTAGTCCACCGCTGCCTCGTTCTTTGACCAAATCAAGGATTCGGTACATGTCTCGAATTGTTATCGAAAGGTCGAGGTCCTTTTCTTCAAGAACAGGAGGAATAAACGGCTTGGTATCCGCTTTTGTACGTTTGGTGGGATTCTCAGTTGCATCTGGTGTGGTAGTAGAGGTACGCTTGGAGGACTCTGAAAGGAAATAAAATGTAGGTAGCAGAACACCTGCAAGAGAACAGAACGCACGGAAAGCCTCTCCAGAGACAGTGGGTGATTTCTTGTCCTGGGTGCCACTGGTGCCGGCAGCAGGTTCAGCTTCCTTAGGATCATCGCAGTACATGTCGTCAATATCCATCGTGTCAGTCCTCTCGTCGTCTGCCGTAGCAAAACTAGCGGCATCGGCTGTTCAACAACATACCATCAGTGCCTTGACTCTTCTAAACATATACCAAAACTCACAGTTGCCATCCATGTCGATATCTTCCGAGTCGTTGGGGACACGAAGATCTAGGCAGCAAAGTCAGCGGTTATCGAAACTATATCACTGGATTTACATTGGTCTGGAAAGAGATTTGGAGGCACATATGTTGTCGAAGAATCTCCTTGACGAAATATATGTGAGATCGAAAGAGTTCTAGTCCAATGTGAAAGAGACTTCTACACACCTGGCGCGTCCATCTCAGAGAAGGAGTAATCGCAGATGATTGACAGCTATGACAAAACGATGAGTAGCGGAAATATGTGCACAATCATATACACAAACCTCAAGGAGATGAGCGGGAAAGATAAGAGTGTGGAGGGCACGCAGCAGTTATAAGGCTTTCGATCGTGTACATGGCCTCCTGTCACTCTAACCTTTGTTATGAGCTTGTACTCCTCCACCGTGAGCACGTTTCACCCATTTACAACGTTTCAGTAGCTTGTCTAGTCACAATCTACACGTGTTGCAATTGCTCCCAATCATTTTATTGCACAGTGACAGTGGAGGAGGTCCAGAAGTTGTGCATCAGCCTCGAAATGCGGGTGGGTGAAGGGGACAGTGCGGAATCAATATTACATAAGCAGTCATGATATCTGGTGATCTCAGGCTCAATCAACTCTTCAGCGCTTCAGCGTCGACCTTTGAACGTGTACACCCTCAATCCATCTGCTGTTGTCCCGCCTTTACTTGTATAACTTAAGCTACGCTCAAGAAGAATCTACTTTGACTGTTTAGAGTCAAACGCTATAAGCATGTCTCGATCACGTCCTATCAGCTCTCTTTCGCTGGCACCATCGGTGCTCTCCCAGCTGACGAGAGAAGGTTACGAGACGGTAGAAGAACTCGCACGCGAACGACCTGAAATTCTCTCTCAAGCCAAAGGTGCTTTAGACCACTGATTTCCCGCCACGGTACACTAGTTTACTTGAGATTAAATATTCAGCTGCGACATCTACGCCCACCCAGTCATTGAGTCTCGGGGTACCATCGTCTTCGCAACTTCCATCTACTCAGATGGCGTCGTCCATGTTTTCATCATCTCGTTCTCTACCCTCTACAGGCACAATGCCTTTAGATCGGTTGCTTGGAGGTGGTATACCTCCCGGTTATGCTCTGGAGTTATCTGGCCCGCCTGGATGTTGTAAGGAGAGGCTTGTACTCTCGCTTGTCAAGCAGTACGTCAAGGACAGGTCTTCTGTCATCTTTGTCGGTACGGTTCTTTTCCTTCTTGGTTCAATAGGTAGTCTCAATGAACTATCGTTTGCTAGACTGTCAGAATATGATATCTCCAGAACTGCTCAGAGATACGATACAAGGTACCTTCTCTGCTCTAGTACTGTTCGTGGCGCTGGACAAAACATTCTTAGATCTCGACGCCTCCCGCCCTGAAGAGCTTGTATCTGAGAATCACGCGGGCTTAATATCTTACGCCAAGGTTCATTCTGCCGTCGATTTGTTCGTCCTGTTGCACAATATTCCGACGCGCACACCTTCCATCCAAGCACAGAACAAGGTAACTCAACCTCCTTCGTTCATTTCCCCACATCACTGACTTTTTTCTCACAGCTCCTCGTCCTGAACTCCCTATCCTTCTTATTCCAGCCGTTTCTATCAAGCAATGTCTCGCAGTCCTCACGAAACGCGTTCTTGGATCGCCTGAAGACGTCTTTAGTCAAGCTCTCAGCAACACACAAATTCTCTGTGAGTCGCTTCCCTGCCTCTAATCCCCACATCCAGGAAACCTGAGTCTCTTTCTATAGATCGTGACGACATCGCAGCTGTCTGTGCGCCTTCTGAACGCAGATGGTACGACGGGCAGTTTTCAGACTGCAGTCACAAGTGCTATGATACCACAACTCAGTACGTCTCGCCCAACGTTCCATGGGGCTCTCCACTTGACTTGTTTCGCTCTACAGGTAACATCTATCTTCCTGTGGGCAAGTCGTACCGCGTCATGGTTGTCCCTGAAACCCGCACCAATGGGTGAGCGCCTTTCCAGCCCCAGATCCCTCACACATCGATGCTCACTCCGCTTGTCACTTCGTCACAACAGGAAACTACGGCTCCTCTCTTCACCACGTAACCAAATGCCAGAGAAGGGTAGCTGGGCGCAAGAAGACTACAAGATAGTGAGCTAAACTTGGCTTAAACTGGTTTCTCAGTCTTCTGAACGATGGCCTCCACAGTTTGGCAAGAACATCGTTTAGCACTAACCCTTGCTTGTGTGACCGCCTATGTACTCCCTGGACAAGTCATCCACGATGTCGCTGTGTGGTCGAGAAGGAGTGAAAAGGGCGTCTCGGATCGAAGGATGCTGAGCTTGGTAGTGCCAACCGCCGAGTGTCAAACTTGCAATGTATGCTGCTGATTCTGAGGGCATGCACAAGCAGTGTCCACTTGCTCAATTCATTGAGGAGGCAAAGAAGAAAAAAATGAGAATACGGTCATCTACAGTACACCTCTATTACAACAAGTAAGTATTTCAGAGTCAGAAACGGTACAAATGAGGGCGTTTAGAAAAACTATCCTTCGATGGATGAGAAAAAAAAAATATTGAAACGAGATATGAAAAAGATGTTCAAACAAGCAAATGAGACGTAGCAGAGGAAACCGAGGGTTTCGCAGTCATAGGTTAGAACCAACGGCCAGGATTGACGAATTGATCCATGATATTTTTGATGCCACCCTTGACGAATGCACCTATCGCTCTTGACTTGGAGAGCTCGACGGGTGAACCAACCATCTCAAATCTACAAGCAGCGTGTCAGGAAGAGAGAATAGCTCAAAGAAGAGAGAAATCGCGTACTCGTGAGCGATCTGGCCATCGATGAGCACCTCAAGCTTCAGCTTGGGCATTTTGGGTGTTCGCGTATCCACCGTGAATGAAGACCTACCAACCACCTCATCAGGTCACGTTCGAAAGCAAAAACCAGTGAAAACGGGGCCTACCACTTGTGGTTACCAATGGGTAGATACTTCAGCACCTTCTCCCTCGGCACATCCTCCAAGGTGTCCTCCAGTACGACGGTTTCCGTCCCGTCCTCAGCCTGTTTAACGACCTCCTTGGTCACGACTGTCTGTACGACCTCCTTACTCCGCATGTTCAGCGTCCTGATGAACGGCACGTAAAACATGCTCAGTGGGCTGGTCGAGAACTCTCTCACGACGTTCTTGCCTCCCCCGTTGAACTCGATGGCAGCAAACTCATGGCGGTCACCAGAGAGAAGGATAACGTTGGGAACAGTCTGCATAGCATCGAGAAGGATGGCTTTCTCCAGTGGAAAGGCTGCCCAAGTGTCGATTTGGCCTTCGTACGTCCAAAGAGAAGTAAACGGAACTGAGGTGACGACGAATTTGAACGTTGCAGTGCCATTGACCTAGAAGCAAAATAAAAATAAGCCTGTGGGATATTTCATGAAAAACTGCTACAAAACTGACTCTAGATAACCAGTTAATAAATGCTTCTGTTTGTTCAGCTCCGAGCATCGTACGATCCATCTCTGAAAGTTCTTCTTCCTCGGTAGCTGGCGCTTTCGGAGGCCCTGAGCGATAACGCCTCGTGTCCATGACGAAAAACGCGGTGTCTCCGTGTCTGAAGTCGAAGTAGTTCCTTCCCTTGGGAAAAGAATCGTAGTTTGCGTGCGCATTATATATGTTGAACGCATTGGTCGCATTGACGAAGGGCTCAGCTTCTTCACCTAGTCCGGCATAGTTGTTGATGAACTAGATCTCAATGAGTTTATGAGAATAGCAAGGAAAATACACTGCAAGGTACCTCGTGGTCATCATAAGCATGGATGATGGCTAGAAGGTGAGAATATGAGATACTACTTGATACTGAGTTGATCAATACTCACGAAGGCGTTCGTACACCCGCCTAGCACTCTTGCTCTTGTAGTTTCTTCGGTACAAACGTCTGTAGGCTTCCCTGTCGTTCCCGACATAGACTGGAACATCGGCGTAGATGAAATCCCCAAGGAACAGCATGAAATCGGTCTCAGCTGAGACATCAGCTGGCGCTGACTTGGCTTCTGTGCTATTGTTATCTGCTGAAGAGGATACATTGGAATCCTTCTTTACTTCTGATTCAACTGGAGCCGAGGGGAAGAGGTAATCTGCGAGCAGGTCGAAACCTCGTATCCTAGTTCCACCCAAGGGAACGTAGGGGAAGTTGGTCGTAAGACACGAGGTTACGACGAATTTGAAGTGGTTGCCTGTTGGGAGATGGGGGTCTGGGAAGGTGCGGAATTGAAGCGGAGATGCGGGGTAGGAAAGGACTGTTCCATTGGCGCCCGAAGTAAGACGGTCTGAATGGCGGTATCATCATAAGCAACGAGTTATGACGAGGGAAGGAGGGAGATCTCGTACATTCATACGCTGTGCTAGGCCAGAGACCGGAGATTTTGGCAGAGGCAACCCAGTCGTTCTCAGCATCCAATGTAAGAACAGGGCCATTCTTCCAAACATCGGCCAAAGCTTTCGAGTTGGACGAGTGGTCGCGCTCTCTCCACATCACCCGAACCTCATGGCTGGTAATGACCTCACTGGAGTTTTCCTGGGCAGCGGGATAGCGTACCATGATTTTAGCAGAATCATGGTAGACGGCCCCTATACGACTGAAAACGACTGTGCAATTCCTTGAGCCGTAGCATCATATAAGAAAAAAAGCTCTACGAACCTTCAGAAGCATCATTAGTAAATGGGTTCGTGACGAAATCGACCGAGGCGGCTAATAGTAATACGTTGATAACAACATTGGCGAGTCGTATAGTTCGTGAAGGCGTGGGCAGCGTCCATAGTAGTGTCAGTAGAGGATACCCGTACGAGTCCGCGCTCGACGTCTCGGCAGCATTAGACTGAGAGAAGAGTCAAAGACATGAGTTCCCCGGACAGACAATGATGATACCCTAAATAAAAATACTCACCTGTGAGATCGTGCCATTCGACTGCTTCGAGTTCTCTAATAGAGGCTTTTTCTCTTCTGATTTTACAGTCTTCTTTGCTGCAGGCTTATTACTTGCGAAGAACAAGGAAGTAACGTATAGGAGGAACAATGTCGGTACGATAGTTATACCAAGTCTGTGGGGCGCCTAGATGAAACGAAGGTCAGAGGGCTCAGCATCCATCCTTTTGGAAGATCAAAACGTACAATTCGTAGAAAGACATAAGTATTGAGGCGAAATAGCGTTGAGAATATCGTGGGGGCGTAATCTAAGAATGCCATGGACTTGCAGGCCTCGAGTTTGCTGAAAGCAAAAAGGGATATTAGATGATCACGTGTATGATGTCAGAACTTGTCCTCCTGCAGCGAGCTCAGCGATGAGGGCCGTCAAAGGTTAGCACGCCAGTTCATTCATAGGCCTTCTACTCACCAATATTATACACAGGGATCCTGTTTACTTGGTTAGACACGCGTAGCGTTGCATGAATCGCATGTTTTGACACCCAAACTACCAGCGACCCTGCAGTGAAGCAGATTCTACTCGCAATGAATGAGAGGCAGAACTTCATTATCGAAGACTTGGACGACTATCATCTAGTTATCAAAGCAGATGAGGAGGGCAGAGTCAGAAGGGAACTTGATGTTGAGGTTCGTTTATACCATGTCCTCCCACAGTCAAAAGTTGGCTGAAAGTTCTACAGTTAGAGAAGAACACGTTTAGTCTAGACACTAAAGACTCATAATGGCTGTCCCATTTGGTGCCGGACCCAATGATCATGCCCCTGTTAACTTATCTAGAAGAAACCCGAGAGCCATTGAGCTTCCTTTTCCATCTCTTCCATCGTCCTGGGTCTCCTTCCTTCATTATCCATCCTCAGAGCCTCTCCAGCAGGAGGCACTTGTTTCGTCAGTGCGTTGGCAAGCTCACCCTCTGCCTTCTCCAAAGCAGGGTATACCTCATCGTTCCTCTCACCCGAAAACCTATCACCCGCAAATTTCCGTGGAAGTATATGAAAATGGACGTGGGGAACACTTTGCCCGGCTGCCTTTCCATCCTGTAGAAAGCCTTGCGTCAAAACTATCAACCAGGATTCTTTGACCCGGTCTGCGACGTACTTGACATGCAACTGTCAACGCATCTGCGTTATAGGCCTTCTCCACGACGTTACCCACCCTTTGCACAGATTGCATTAGACAGGACAGCTCATCGCCCTTCAACTCAGACAATCGCGCGACAGGCCTGCTGGGAACCACTAGGACATCTTAATTCACTAGATCGGTGAGGCCACTCAGATTAATCGACATGCACAAGATCATGGCTTACGACCGGGTACTATTGGTTTCAGGTTTACGATTGCAAAGGACAGTGAAGAACGATAGAAAACTTGTTTTGTGACTTCTATAGTCGAGAAGAGTAAACTGGGTGGACTCATCGTGGAAGTCCTTCAAGCAAGTTCAAGCGCACGTGGATGGCATTCTTCGGCCCGTTCCTCCGGGAGGCACTTTTCTCGAGTTTCAACGGTGTCCACCTTTCAAGAGTGTGCGGAGAAAACTTGGCTGCATCGAAATTCTCACTCAAATCTGATGATCAGCACCCTCGATTATCGCCACCGGATGCCTCCATATAGCATCGCTTCTAGGCTGTCGTTCCCACACTAGTCTTTCGCTCTCATAGCCAGCTGGTGTCCAATGTGGGCCTTCCCATCTCTCCCATGACGCACCAGCAAACCGAAGGCAAAGATTTCAGCGTGGCCATCGTAGGCGGTGGAATGTGCGGCCTCGTACTCGCGATTGCACTCGCGAGATCTGGAATAGAGGTCGATCTCTTTGAATCTGCAGTATGTTCGATCTCACCATTCATAACGACCAAAGCAAAAGATTCATAGTCTCTGGTACGCACCAGTCCAAGTTCGGTGAGGTGGGAGCAGGTGTTGGGCTAGGTTTGTTGTTCTGTGAACGTCTTCCAGAAGGTTTGTGTTTCTGAAGAGGCGGGTTCTAGGTCCTAATGCCATCCGAGTGTTGGAGAAACTCGGTGTGATGCAGGCAGTGAGAACTCATTCCGGACAAGTTCCTACGGAGTATCTCTTCTCTTTTCTTCCTGGATATGAGGAACCTCATGAAGACGGTTATGATCCTATTCACGTGGTGCGCGGGCAGAATTCTTCCCATGGCCAGATGCCCTGTTGACTAGCGTTCGTTTCATTAGTACGAGACCATGCCAGAAGATCTTGGCCTCCCGATCCATAGGTATGAGCTCACTCTGCTCCTCACCAGCAGCAAGGCATCTCAGAGGGTGTTGCTTTCATCAAACAGGGCTACATTCCTCGACGCTCTGGTACCTCTACTTCCGGCACACCGCGTCCATTTTAGCAAACGTTGCATCGAAGCCACCTACCTCCAGACTTCTGACAAGTACCGACTAGAGTTTGCAGACGGCACGACTCATCCTGCGGATATCGTCGTTGGTGCTGATGGCATCCGAAGCACGCTCAGGAAAGTCCTTACGAGATATAATTCCGAATTTCCAGTACCAAGTATGGACGAGGATATCAGTGCCCTCGAGGATCAACACTTGAGCTTCTCTGGTGATACCGCGTATCGCAGTTTGATCCCGATCCAAGAGCTCAGAGAAGCTGGAGTGAGGTTGGATATGGAGAGAACGTTGTGCATCTGTGGAAAATCTCAGGTTGACACCCCGTTTCTTCCCTTCTATCCTATTCATACCTACCCGTGCTCATGATGTCCGCAGCATTTCATCACTTTCCCAGTCCAATCCGGTGAAATGGTGAGCTTGCCTTCTGGTTATACCTCATATGGTTAGTTAACCGTTTCACCAGTTGAATATCGTAGCCTTCACCCACGACTCAACTACAACCCCGAACGGGCCACCCCTTCCACAGCCTTGGACTGAGAGTGGCATCCCCGTATCCCACCTACTAGAGGAGTTCACGAACTGGAATCGAGATATCACGACTATCCTCCAGCACATGAAGAATCCAAGTAAATGGTACATCCATGCTCTCGATCCGCCTCTAGAGTCGTACATTCTCCGCGATGCACGAGGGGGTGGGCGTATGGTATTGGTTGGTGACGCAGTCAGTGCTACACTCCTACAGGCTGTCTGCTAGTCATGAAGTAATTCGTCCATACTCTAGGCTCATGCGACAACCACGCACCTTGGCGCAGGTGTCGGCCAAGGTTTCGAGGACGTATATGCCTTGTGGAGGCTCCTCAGTCTTCCCGGGATCCAGAAGCAACATATCCCAGTGCGTATTCTCCCCTTATAGTACTTCGCCATCCTTGAGGATTAAATAAACATCGTGTCCAGTCTGCCCTCCAGGAATATGACACCATTCGACTCCCTCGCGCAAACAGTGTCATCCTTATGAGCAGACAAGCAGGGAGAACCTACGACTCGTACGATGGACCCCAAGACAAAAAGCGTCTTAGGGAGCAGTTAATTGGGATATGGGAGGATGTCTGGCATCATGATGTTGAGAAGGATCTTGAGCTTGCGATAGCAAGGCTAGCGGGTTCCTTGAGGCGAAACTAGGTCGATGGACCCAAGTATGGGTTCTCTGCTGTTGGTAATCCTTTGGATAGACGTAGTAAGACGATAGTGACACTGTAGCAAGCAAAAATATAATCTTTCCGGATCTGGGGGATGTAAGGCCCAGGTTAGGCCATCAGCAAAATCGGAATGGGCTTAAAATGAACTTATTGGTGCTTATTACGTAAAAACCACGAAAAGTGCCGATAAGTACCAATAAGTTTATTTTACACTCTGGGTGTTCCTAGAAATGTTACCAAATCACAAATCAAGCTCCGTTCTAGGCCTGACTCTTTGTAAACCCATTCCGATCTTGCTGATGAGTCACTCACTCACTACTAGTTCTGTGACCGCGAGTCTAGAGTAACTTACCTAATACACAGCTCCCTTTCTACAAGCCGTTTCATCGATCACCTCAGTACCCTTAAACCGCTGCTGAGGGACTAACGTGCCCTCTTTTCGTGATTAACATGTCGAGCAGTGGCACACCAATATTTGGTCTTTCAGACGACCTTCTTCACGACCTGTTCCTTCTCCTTCTACAAGACTTCATCGCATGTCGTTTTAGTCGTCCGAGTCCTCCTCCTGTCAGACCGAGCACTATTCCTCCTTGGAACCTATCTTTGGTATGCGCAAAATGGAGGTCAATCTGCTTGGAAAGCCCTGCATTATGGACCTATTTGTCTACCAATGAACATGCTTGTACCAGAGAAGAGGACTCAGAGGGGTGCAGAAATCGCTTTGATCTGCATCGTTGTGGGTTGCAGCTACAGAGGTCGCAATCGTCACCACTCATCGTTGACATGCGGTCTCTGAAGCAGGGCCTCTGCGCCAATCAGATCTCGTGGATCGAGGCCGTTCGTCCGCACACCAGTCGATGGGAGTCCCTAAAGATGCATGGTTCTCAGCTCATGTTGTACCACCTCCGTAAAACGGTGTCGGACGATGCACTTCCTGACGGTGCCTTCAGCCAACTGCGTAGCATGAGTTATTCATGCCTCAGCACAGACGATGATTTCTTATCGCAGTATGATCTTGACGGGGTCGGAAGTGAGGGTGTCTCGCACCTGGAAGCGCTGATAGGTCTTTTCCAAGTCCCCCTCCGTGATACTTCTGGTCTCCTCGCGCTCAGACAGTTACGATTGGACAACTGGGTTGGACGAACAGATCCAGAATCATTCCCATGGAGTCGACTACACACCGTCCTCCTGAGCACCTATCTGGGATCAACGGAGGACTTGCTCCACATGCTCGCGGCATGCCAGAGCCTCACCAAGTTTGCGATGGTGGCCAACAATAGGGCTAGGATCCTCAACTCTCAAGACGATACCATCACCGCAAAAAATTTCGCGCTGAACAGCGTTGTAGTTCCACTTCTCGAGCACCTGGACATCGAGTGGTGTCCCACTGATGATCCTCCGGGTCAACATAACCTCTTATCTTCTCTGTTACGATATATTCGCGTTCCAAAGCTGCGTACGCTAGTATCAGACAATCTTGTCTCTCGCCACGACTCCGACGCGCTACGCGATCTCATGGAGAGGTCTGGATGTAAACTCACAACCCTCGGAATCGTCTTGCGTTGGAACACAGGCGAAGGTGTATGCCACATATCGGAGAGTACATCTTTCCTTGAGACACTCACCGACTTGGAGCGAATACAGATCACTAACCAGGCTTACGATGCGAACTGCGACGGTCTGCTCAAGACTCTACTACAAAGCTCGCCCAATTCTACCCTCCTCCTTCCCAATCTTCACCATCTATGTCTTTATCGGACTCCTTTCAATTTTCAACTGCTCGTTAAGCTGGTGAAGTCCCGGGCAGGTTCAAACGTCTCTGAGGACGGTAGTCAGCGTCAGGGCGGAATACGAACAATCGAATCATGCTTTCATCACAGCTTACGTCAATATGTGGAGAACGTGAAATTTCAAACTACGACTGCCAAAACTAAGGCACGCGTTGAGAAAGTCAAGTCTAAAGAGTTTTACGCACCCGAAGCACTGCAAGGAAATGGTGGTACGCTCCGACTTGAAGTTGACGCTAGGTTCGTCTTGAAATGCCATATCCTTCATTTCTTGTTTACTTACGTGCAAATCCCAGCCGGTTCACGCCTTCTCCCCAGGACTGTAGTTTGTACGATATGTGATGTTAACCTCTAGTCGCTGAGTGGCAGGAGTTTAGCCAGAAGTTTGTAATCAAATCCAACATGCCCTGCTGGTATAATAATTCGCAGTCTCGTAGTCTCGAAGAAAGCAGTCTCCCAACTTATTGTATAGATTTCCTAACTCCATGCATATATCTCATTCCCATACACAATAATACGAAGGGAGCATCCTTTTTCCCTCAATCCAAATGCTTGATCCGGATTTCATGGCACTCACACTCAAACGATGTCAGAAAGCAATTCCAAAATTTCCATGATTAAGATTGACTGGGTAGAGTAACGTAATGAAGATGTAATGAGAGGAAAGGGTGAAAGACAGCCCTCGACCCACGACAGTGCGTCGCGAGGTGCCGATCATCCCACAGCGACAAAGAATCCCTAACGAACTCAGGATCCGACCACTCTAACCAAGAGCAGACTGGACTTAGAGGCCGACGGTGATAGGGACACAGCCGACGTTGACGAGGCCGTTCTGCAAAAAAAAAAAAAAAAAAAAAAAAAAAAAAAAAGATAATCAGTTCACCTGTACCCAGACAGCACAGTAGAGACAGTGCCACTTACGAATTGGTTGTTCTCGCAGCAGACGGGGGTAGCAGCACATCCGCTGGAACCAAGGCCGACACCGGTGAGAGGAGAGCAGTTGAAGCCGACCATGGCGTTGATGTCCTCTACGAGGACGCCGAGGACCCCAAGGGCAGCAGCAGTTTTCTGGTCACCGGCCTTCTGGACGGAGTTGCAGCACTGGACGGGACCAGTGTTGCAGTGGTCACCGCTCATGGCAGCGGGCTGTAAGAGAGAACGAGGTAATGAGTGGGTTTGAAGAGGAGTAGAACAGGCTGGAAAACGTACAGCAGCAGCGACGAGGGCAGCAGCAGAGATGGCAACGACGGCGGAGGTGAACTTCATTGTGGAAATAAAAGAGTGTGTGGTTTGGTTGAGTGATAAGAAAGAGTGTTGTGTTAGAGAGTTCGAAGCTGTGAGAGCTGGAAGATGGAGACCTATGAGGTTTCTGGGTGTTCCTTTTATATGTTTCCCTACATGTATCCCAGTCCCTTGCTTATACCCAGCCGACGTCCAATAGCCTCAGGTATGCAGCGTGTCGAATGATTTTTTGTCCGAGTCCCCATTTCGCTCAGGATCTCACCCTGACCGTGACTTCTTCGTCCAATTTGATGAGTCACAACTGCCGAGAGAACAAGAGAAAATTACCCAGTGTGTTCAATAATGACAGTGTAAAAATGGATCTTATCCACGCAGAAGAAGACCCGGAAGACGTAAAGTGACCTTAGTGAAGAAGTGGGCTAGTCTGTGCCGAACCAATCCCCAGCGCACACGCAGTATGCCAATAATTTTAGAGCGATCCGAAGGTGAAGCCAGGGTCAACCACTTCACAGAAGCGAGACGGAAGACTCGTTTGTGAATGATAATTGAATGTTCAAGGTGATCGTGAAAGGGTCCTTGCGATATTGGATTCAGGTCCCCGTCTGCAGAGCTCGAGACCGTGGCGCTCAGTGGGGAAAATTGTCTAGCCCAAGTCCGGAAGAGAATTGCACGAAACAAGACTATCTAGTGACCTTTTGTTCTTCAAACATGCGTTACAGTCGTGTTCAGCTTCCGAAAACCAGTGAAGATGTGAAGCAAAGCAAGATTCAGAGCGTCTTGAAGTGACACAACGTTGTGACGGAGAAGAGTTTGAAGGTGGCTGATGCCAGGAACAGTAGCAGGACTGACATAAATTCGGGCACTTTTACCAGCCCTGGCAGATGGCCTTATGACCAGAGCTTTGTGAAGCATTGAATACTGAGGTGATCCTTGAAAGGGTCCTACTTTTCACAATGAATTTCACGTCCCCGTCTTGAGGCGTGGCGCTCACCGTGGATCTGGTGCAAGTCCGGAAGGAGCACACGAAGCAAGCCAAGCTCTTCTGCAAGATCAAACACGGGCGAGAGTTGTGTTCAATTTCTCAAGAGTCAAAAAGGACTGAAGATGTGAAGCAAAGCTGGATCTAGAGCCATCTCAAGGTCGTGAACTGAGAAGGTTGGATGCTCGACAAGGCACGTGCACACCGACGCGATGGCGGATATCCAGGCCCTTCTCACGCTCCGACAGTTCTGAACGACCCTGCCCAAGGTTTTGCACCATTGTGCTGCCACCACTCTGGGTATTCCTACTTACAGAATTCGCAGAGACGATGTGGACGTGCCTAAACGCTCAAATCTGTAAATACCTGAAAGAACCTACAGAGATTTTCGAAATCCTTGTGCCGCGCCTCAAAATGACCAACTTGAAATAAATCGAAATAAACCATTTTATTTCCATCTCCCCTGTAGAACGCTTTGTACAAGGCCGAGATGTTGCATATAGCATTGAAAACACTATCAGAGACTTTCTACAAGAACAGGAACCTATAGAAGCGGCAGAAATCTCACAGTAGGGCAGAGATGCATATGTTGTCCGTAGCTTACACCACGACCACCACGAAACTCATGCACTCCTCTTGGACTCTTTCACGAAATGACTTGTTCTCATTCTCATACACTCGGAATGCACCATCCCGCGTTCACAGTTTTTTCTTTATCGATAACACGCTCTAGGCACCTTGAGTCATCGTTATACTATACATCCCAGCGAATATGCGTTCACAGTCCTGCTGTCGTGTCCCTCAACTAGTAGTCTCGACCAGGACCCTGCAATGCTGTCTCGCTGGAATACACTCAAACTTCTGGGTACTCACTCAAAGAGAAACGGCTCCAAAGGCCGTCCACCTCAAAGATCAGCGTATCCCACTATGCGCAATTTGAGGGGTCACGAATATAACAGGTATTGCAACGTTGGTGTATCCTCGTTCCGCGTCTGATGATTTTCAGTTGCGTCTGCTTATCCAGTATACCTTCTGTGTCGTGCCCTTTCCTTCGAGCCCGGATACTGCCTGCTGGGGATATCCGAACGGGCAACTTAATTGGCATCTATGAAAGAAGAAGCGCGCAAGATGGAAGATACTGTGAAATCTGCTAGAGGAATTCAGCGCTGGTACCGGTATCTAAAACTCTTCGTCAGGCTGAGGGATGACCTTGAATCTCCACCTCAACAAACTTTCCCACCACTTCTTGCCGGTGCCCACGATGCCTCGTGGGAAGAAAGTGAGCACCGCACAAGCAGCCATAACGGACACCCTTGAGCTCGTCGAGAAAGCTCTCGATGGTCTTCCCATCCCCGGTGCGAAAGGCGCGATTGGAGCTGTGTTGGTGATTTTGCGTGGGGTTGAGGTGAGCCGTTGCTTCTCTCATTGTCTCGTAGGCACGAACCTGAGCTGGTTTTTTTATGATAGCAAACTACCGCGAATACTGAGCTATACGAAGAACTGAAGAAACAGATCGATTCCATCCAAGAGTGCCTAGAGCCTTACATGCGCATTTCGGGTGCAGACCTATCTGCTGACGCTGTTCATTCAATTGAGAAATATGCTCAGTAAGGCAACGTTTCTTGCTCCTTTGTCAATCACTCCCACTGAGTTTAATCTGCATGCGCCCTTTAGAGCTCTGCTCGAGCTCTTGAATCCAGTCAAGGAGGCGAGACAGGAGCAAGGATGCTTTTGTCGATTTCTCAACCGGAAAAACGTGGATGCAGACTTAAAACAAGCCCTCCGTGGCATTGAAGCAACAACGCGGAAATTCCAAGTACGTTTTTCCGTGTTTACGGGCCATTTCATCGAAAACCAACAGATGTCTACAGGTCGAGGCGTCGCTTCGGCAAGAATCTGCCGTCCACAAGCAAGGAGACCTCATTCGCGAGATCCACGGTCAAATTAAGGTTCTTTGGCTGTCACCTGCTCTCGTAACAAACTGATTCCATCTCCGTTATAGAACGAAGACACGCAAATTCTGAACGGTATGAGCTTATCTTATCTACCAGCTTGGTCACTCGAGTGACGATGAAACTTTTCAGAGCAAGAAAGCAGCATCAACAGCCTTCCTCGCGCCCATGGTGCCAGCCTCGAAGCTCAGGATAATCGAGAGACAGGCGCAAAGTCTTGCTTTGCTGGTACTCGGACGAGCGTACTTAGTTCCATCAACAGGTGGATCTTTGACTCCAAGAAGGCCGGGATCTTATGGCTCAATGGATTGGCGGGCATTGGCAAATCAACCATCGCACGCACCGTGGCCGAGGAAGCCAGCAAAGGGTGTTATCTGGGTGGATGCTTCTTCTTCTCCCGCCTTGTGGGTGGAGCACTACAAGACTCAACCTTACTGTTCCCCGAGCTAGCGTACCAGCTATCCAAATACAACCCGGATCTCCGACGGCCTTTGGCCCAGTCGATCGCCAATCATCCCGACTGCGCTCGTCAAGGTTTGGCAGAGCAGTTCCAGCGCCTGATTTCCGACCCTCTCAAGACGATTGGCAATGGTGCGAGAAAGATGTTGCTTATCATTGATGCTCTGGATGAATGCCATGGGACGGAGAGGGTCAAGGAGATTCTTCAGCTCTTCCTCAACCATTCCACTCAAGTCCATTTTCCCCTTCGCATTCTTATTACCAGCAGGCCGGAACATCACATTCGGCTCGTGCTCGACCGGTCAAATAAATTGGACAGGTTCATCCTGCACGACGTCGACTCAATCACTGTCCGTGACGATATACTGCTCTACCTGCGCGCAAAGCTAGCAGAGATACCCAACTCCATTGGTGTCGATGTTTCTCCCGGATGGCCGAAGCAGATGGACGTCAACAAACTTGCAGACCAATCTCGCAATTTATTCATCTTCGCTGCTACTGCTGTCCGGTTCATCGCCAACGATATTGCCTTGGACCCACCTAGGCAGATGGATCTGATCCTCGGCGCTTGCCAGCTCACTCACGAGAAGCCGTACTCTCAGCTCGATGAGCTATATCTACAGGTCCTTGACACCGCGCTCCCGCCGACAGCTGGCCAAGACCTTGTCGACAGATATCAATGGGTCATCGGTTGCATTGTGCTCATGCGCGAAGCCGTATCGAAAGAAGCGTTGTCCGCGTTCACCAAGTACCCGCTATCACAGATCCAAAATACCCTAGCCCATTTGCATTCCATCATCATTTCCTCCCCAAACCCTGCGGAGCCAGCTAGGATTTATCATCCCTCATTTGCCGATTTCATACGAGATCCTACTCGATGCAGCACTGCAAGATTCATCGTCCAACCACCAGCAGTTGAGCGTCGCCTTCTTACTCGTTGTCTAGAGATCATGAAGAACTGTCTGCGACGCGATGTTCTGGGCTTGGAGGCACAGATCCCACTCAACAAGGAAATCATTCGTCTCGAGGAGAAAGTCCAAGCAGCACTTCCAGCAGATGTCCAGTACTCCTGCCGATATTGGGCATCTCACCTCGTTCAGCTACAGCAGCTTGATAACCAACTCGATGAGCTCTTGGAGTCCTTCATTTCGTTCCAGTTCATGCAATGGTGCGAGGCAATGAGTTACCTCGGACAGGTCAACGTTGCCATGCTGAGCATCAACGATGCTTGTGACTGGGCGGTGAGTATCTTTTTTGGCTACATGGATGGCGCGAGCCGACTTCTCGGTCATGCAGAAAAACAACGGTGCCTCCAGTAACTCCAAGCTCTATTCGCTATTCTACAGTTGCCATCGGTTTTTGCTTTCATTCCACCTATACATCGCCCAGTCTGCTCTTCAAGTCTATTACACAGCGATACCATTCACACCCAGAGAAACAGACCTATTTAAGCTGCACGAGCATGAAACCTTGAAATCCGTTCGCGTCTTACAAGGTGTACCTGCCAAATGGGCCTGCAACCTCATGACCACTTCTGCTGGAGGCGGAGTCACCACTCTCACCATGTCCAAAGATGGACGGCGTTTGGCAGTGGCTACTGAGGATCGCTTCACCCTGTGGGACGCTCAGAGTGTCACCAAGTACCACACCCTTCCTCATCCCGGCGTCATTTCGTGCCTCTGTTTTTCCTCGGATGGTCTCATCGTCGCATCTGCCTCAAATAAGGAACCAGTGATCCAACTCTGGGATGCCCTCACAGGCTTGCAACTCGTAGATTGCCATGGGCACACAGGTACCTTGCGTGGGATCGCGTTCTCTTCATCGGGAGACGTATTGGCCTCTGTTGGCCAGGACAGAACACTGCGCTTCTGGAAACCGTCAAATGGCGCCTGCATCGCCGTCCTCATATGTGCAAGCACTTATCTATGCATCTCTCCCCTCGAGGGTCGATCGCTGCTTGCTTGCGGTGATGAAGAAGGATATTTGCATCTCATAAACGCAAACCCGAATGTCAAAGGAGAACGCCACGAAAACTCAGTCAAGGAACACCAGGGTGCCATTCATTGTCTAGCTACAGCTTCCAATCCTCCAGGTCATCCTTCTAAAGCCGTAACCGGCTCACCAGATCAAACAGTGCGATTATGGGAACTTGACCAGGGGAGCACTCCTCCACGGTGTGTGCGAGTATTCCATCTCACAGGATTTGGTCATATTAGATCCCTAGCGTTTCATCCAGACCGGGCTCACCTCATATCCTGCGCTGCCGACGTCACTGTAGTCAATCTAGACACCTCAAGCCACGCCACTGGTAGTCCGCCGCAGGTAGTCGGGCGTCATCCTTCCCAAATCGTAGCGCTAGCATACTCTGCCTACAGTAGTCATTTATTCACTGGCTCGGAGGATGGAACGTTCAAGACGTGGGATATCGCACTCATGGACACCTTAGACAGCGATGCGGGGCCACACCACACCGGCTGGGTATGCATTACAGCGTTCAGCAACGACAGATCAATGCTAGCTACAGGAGGAAGTGACTACCTAGTCATGCTTTGGGACATGGAGACCGGTGCTAACCTCGGCGTCTTGGATGCCCACGCCTGGGATGTCACCAGTCTAGCCTTTTCTCCCGACGGAAGTCTCCTAGTATCAGGAGCGGGGGATTACACCGCCTGCGTCTGGGATGTCGCACAACGTACCCTTCGACGCCGGCTTACCGATCACAGAAGCTGGGTGATTATCTCAGAGATCGCAGCCGACAACAGCACAGTGAAGACACACTCAGGCGGGGAGATTAGGGAGTGGAACCTTGAGACTGGCGAAGTGCTTAGCATCACGCAAGGTCCGTCACCTGAGGGCGGGGGGTCCGGTATCAAGGGAGAGTCCGATGGATACGTGACACTCATGGACGGTGAACGGTGGTTATGGATGTATCGCGCGGACCGACCTTGGGGCACCCATGCAATCCGGGCATTCAACTTGCTCGATGATTTCCGTATCTGCGGGTTTGCAATGCATGGCGACCGTGTTGTGTGCATCTGTGCTAGCAGCCAGGTGCTCATTGTGGATATTTCTCGTTTGAAGAAGCTAGGCTGTTTCAGCGATACGGGAGTCGATTCATTCTCCATCGAGAGCTCTTAGCGGTCCATGGACCGAGATGGCTTAACTGACGCTTTCGCTTGATTATCACTTCATAGGCGTAGAGTACACAGAAATCGAATGGGCCTTTTGAAACACCTCGATTAGCGTGTAAATTCGTTGAACCTATCCAGAAACACAGCGCCCAGAGGGCTACCAACCAGAGCTCTGATAACACAATCAGAAGATGCCATGATCAGTACTATTCCCCGCACCGGAAGAGGGGGAAGAAAAATAAATAAACAGTGGAAGGAATGGGATGGATCTGATCTGATGATGAGACTTGCGAAAACGCGATGAGGGTGTAGTAGAGTCCTCCGACTCGTCTGCCTATAACACTGACGTCCGAGATACTCGCCTTGCTGGAGTTGATTAGAGCGATGAAGCTCCCGCTGCGAAAACCGTATATCATGGCGTTGAGAAGGACAGGGCCAGCGAGAGGGTACTTGGAAGACTGAATGTGCAGCACATAGTATGTGATATACGCTTTCCAGACTCGAATACAAGGGCCATTATCATCTATCCATCTATCGATCGGTAGGATTGAACCCAACCACAATCGTCCCATTCACAGCTCCTCCCTCCTTCACACTCAACCATCGTCCAAACTTATGTTCCTGGCCCAGCCCAGCAACGAGCAAGATCGTCTTCACACCCTTCTTCGACCTCGCTGCAACGTCACCGTTGGGCTGTGCATCGTGTGACTGTGGTACTGAGGGTTCAGATTCCGAGTCTTCGACTTCTGTGCCATTGAGTGCAGGTTGTGAAGACTTGGACTTGGACAAGGTAGAAGAAGAAGAAGAAGATGGTGGGGGTGGCATCCACGCGCATGTGTGATGAAAGTCTGGGGGTGGGAAGAAGAGCTGCAGGCTGTTGACCACGCCTGGTGCGACCACCGATCCGATGAGGCTGAACGACTTGACAGACGAGTCCAGTTTCCAGATGTGGATCTCGTTGGACCATGAGCCTGGAAATCGTGAAGTGAGTTCAGATCCATACATCTAGATAACGGGGAGTGCGTACCGGATGCGAAGACGTCCGAGTAGCGCAAGGACGCGAGGGCTGTTATCCACCGTGGGGTCTGGATCAGGCCCTCAGTCGCTGACTGCACCTCGTTGAACCCGTGAGCAAGTGGTTGCGTGAATATCGGCTTTTTCTTCTGTGTGCTCCAAAGGCATATAGATCTATATGGTCCGTGGGTAAGGATTCTGCGTGCAAGAAAAGAGGCAAGCAGAAGAAAAAGAAAAAAACAAACCCGCTATCACCGCCAGAGAGGAAGGTCGATTCATCGATCATAGCGACGCTCTCTACACTACCCTCCACGAATTTTCTCGTCGAAGAAGTCTGCTTAGCTTTCTCCACTTCCTCATCAACATCCTCACCATCCCCTCTCAGCCCGCCTTCTAACACTTCCCTTATTCTACTCCTTCCACCACCTCTGAAGACGAGCTGCGTCTCTTCTATGATCTTCCAGAACCTCACGGTTTTATCTCTCCCGCCGACACTCACACAGGTCTCGCCTTTTAGTGAGTCAAGCGAGAGTACGTGGTCTTGGTGCCCGAACAGGGTCTCGACGTAGCCCATTACATTAGTTGAGAGGTCATAGACTTTGACGGAACGGTCTGTGGAGGCGGAATACAACTGGCGAGTGCCTTTGCGAAACGAGACGGCCTGAACGGTGGATATAGGATGATCAGGACAGATAAGTAGGGCCACAAACGACGAGGCTTACGGATATCGAATCTTTGTGCGCTAGAGGACCGAAGAAACATTTCTCCCAGGTGTCCTTCTCCACGTCCCATACGACGAGTCTCTTATCCCTCCCACCACTGACGAGAACTTTGCCGTCACCGCTGACAGCGAGAGCGAGAACTTCATCCGTATGACCACGGATCTCCCCTTGGTAAGGGGCCTTAGCCTTCCCCTTCCCTTTAGCCCTGCCCTTGCCTTTTGATGAATCAGAGGTATGATTCTGATTCGGGGGACGCTGTTTGTAGAACGTCGCGAGCTTCCTGCCCGTGTGTAGATCCCATTTTATGATGTGGCCTTCTTTACCGCTTGTGAAAAGGTGCTGGCCAGACTCGGACGCGACGGCGGACGTCACGCTGAAGCGGTGGCCTTTTGTGTGTAGAGTTGGGGGCTGGGATGTAGATGTGAAGTTGTACTGTACCGTATGGACGAGTCAATCAGATCGGCGTACGCTGGAAATTACTACAAGGAAAGAACGTACGTCGTCTGCGACGAACAGGTGTATTCGACCTTTGTTTTCGAGTACGTCTTGCTTCAACCGTGAATTCAGGAGTTCCCGGTCTATATCTTTCGCGTCGAATTCGCCATCCGCTGCAAACAAGTAGCGTCAGTTCCGCCATGGCTAATAATTCAGAAAAAGCAACGAACCTAAGCCTTCTTTCACATTCTCTAGATACAATTTGGCCAGCCTTAGTCTCTTCTCCGCCGGCGTCTCATCTTCATATTCATCCCCACTCAGAATCTCGTCTTCAGACTGCCGTCTCTCGAGATCCATATCGTCCACATCCCCAGCCCCTTCCTCATCCGTACGATCGGACTCTAACTCTTCATCCTGGGCTTTGCGTTTACCCTTGCCTGACGATTTCGCAGCACCAAACTTGGAGCTTTGATTGAAAGAGCTAGCAGAGCCTTTTGCTGTTCTGCTTTTCTTATTGAAATCTCGAGAGTTGGATGATTGAGTATTAGTGCGTTTGCGTTTGCGCGTTTTGGTAGATGCGAAGAATGAGTCTGGCATCGCGCAGAGTTGCTAGCCTTTGAGTGAACTTTGCACTCGGAGGAATTGAATCTGGAGGAGCGAGCCTCAAATTTTTGGGAGGAGGGGAACACGTGAGGAAAGCTCGGGCCGGAGAGCTGAAGGCTCTGCCACTCACATCGACTTCACTGTGCTCGTCAATGGCTCATACGACGTCGAGACTTGTACCAATCCACAGACTCACCGACGACGTTCTACTTCACATCTTACTCCCTCTCAACACTTGAAAATAACAAATCTGCGATATCAACTGCAGCACTCCTCAGACAAACTCTAAGCCCAAAGTGATGATTCAATGACTCACTATCTTCCCAACGAGGTCCCCATCGTTGGGTAGATATGGTTCCCCAGCGACCCTGTATTGGTTCTTCCCAACTTGTACGACTAAATTTCGTGTACTGTACGGGAAATTTCGACGCCCCACAGGTCCTACGGGATCGGTTGCTCCATATCGACATCAGCTTCTACAAGGGCACCACTTCTAGTCTGCTGCTCGGATGCCCCTTTTCTGCCTACCTCACCCTCACTAAATTCACGTTATTCCGTATTGGAAAGGTAGCTCTCTCTCTCAAACGCGAAAACCTGAGATTGAGGACGACTTCGAATTCTACGAGGCTCTAGATCCAGGCGACTATCAGTATTAAGACCTTCGACTTCGACACTCCCGATTATCTCGTTCAGAGTGCCAGGAGAAGACTGACTGTCATGCAAGGGTTCCGAATTGTTACTGATATAGTGCTTCTCAGCCCACCTACTGTTCCATTGCGGACTGAGTACTTGGCGGACTGGGTTCTTTCTCTTCACCATCATCCCCCAAATTTCATTTGCAGTAACACTTTCGATTAACCCTCAACTCGTCTATAGATAGACTACCTATCCTGTGAATAAAGTCACCCTTTACCAGAGGCTACAACCCCTTGGAAAGTGCGAGGACTCGAGAGTTTTTTTTTCTCTTTATCACGATGAACTTCATGTACCCAAGCCCCAGGAACATAGTACCTCAGTCGCACCTGATCGTGGCACCCTCTCAGGCTAAAAACGATACGGGCGTAACCAGAAAATGACAACAAGTGTCGTTACTTTACCCTTCCCACCAGCGAGTAAAGTCAAGGGAACGCCCGAACAACAGATCATTTTCTGTGTAGACGCTATTCGCTAGACGCCTGACGAAGCTCACAGAAAACTCCAGGTTGTCTGTCCATGCCTCGCCTCTGTCCTGCGTCCTAGGTACCAGGCCCCGCACAACTAATCTGTATAGACATAAATTGGATCAGCGAGATCTACCGTTCCTACTCTACGTCTCGGGCAATGACACCTGGTACGTCTCTGTTCGTAGCAAATGTTGGCTTGTATCTAATCATCATCCTAGCTTCTTTTCTTTTTCGGAGAGGAACTGTCAACGGTGGACTCTACTTAGGTCTTCTCCTATCACGCCCTGCAGTAATTGGCAAAGATTTGACGGCAGTGGCCCATATTTCAGTAAGTATTCTGGATCGTCTGGCATTACTATTACGCCTCAGCGAAGAAGGTATAAAAGGGGTGGTCGGGGGCGATGAAAATTCTCTATCCTCGAATTCCCCTCTCAGTTGCAACCAACAAAACAAAAACGCTCTCCCTTACCCTCTCTTGCAAAAATTCCTCTCGTTCTTTACACAACAATGAAGTTCACATCCACCACCGTCACTGTCGTTGCTCTCTCCTCCGCCTCCCTGGTCGCTGCTCTACCCGGTGGATACCCCCACGAAACTACATGTACCACCACGGTCACTGTCACCGCCGTACGTCTCCTCTCCTGAGCAGTCCTCTTGTATCATCGAGATGGAAGCTCATGAATTTCTTCGCACTCTAGCCCGGTCCCACTACCACCGTCGTCAGCAGTGACGGCGGGCACTGCAACACCGGCCCCGTGCAATGCTGCAACAGCGTCGAACGCGCCTCGTCCAGCTCCGCCGGCCACCTACTCGGACTCCTCGGTGTCGTGCTCCAGGACCTCAACGTCCTCGTCGGCATCACTTGTTCTCCAATCACCGCTATTGGGCTAGGCGGCGCTGGATGCTCCGCTCACCCCGTGTGCTGCGAGAACAACAGTTTCGTGAGTCGTCTTTTTATTGGTCTGGGAAATCGATATCTGATGCTCATGGGTCTCGGCACCCTGTAGCACGGGCTCATCAACATTGGTTGTGTGCCGATTAACATCAGCCTTTGAGGAGGAGGGCGGATTGGAATAGTATTAGGAAGGGGAGCGCGTCGTGGAGACGTTGAATCCAATTTCGCTGGCCCTCAAGTCAATGGGGTAGAGCCCAACGTTCGCTACAGAAAATACTTGATTACTGAATACTCTGGGATAATGGAATGCTGGTCAACGGAATATTTGACTAATACCCACACGGTTACACTAGCAACCTGAGGGCATGAGATTCCTGCACAACAAGTAACAACAAGACGTGCTATGAGAGCTATGCGGCAGGAGAAGAAAACGGGCTAGTTCTCAAGGCCCTTAGGCTCCAAGACTTGTCATAAATTGGAAGCCGTCAAAACCGCGCCCGAAATATAATCATAAGAGATTGAGTGATGCTTCCATCAAGCCAGTCGTGCACGAGGCTTCGGGGCATCAGCACTGTTCACCAAGCCATGGACGAGACATCAACCTTTGCGTGTAGTAAGGTGAAAACTCTCTAAAACAATCATTAGAACGACATTGGGGTGGATGACGTTTTTGCGAGAAACACTGACCCAGGATCTGTCACTACTCGTAATCCCTGAACAGTGGCGGTTTCCTTGGTGAAGCGCTCCTCGAATGACCAGCGCAAGGTCTCTGCCATCGAGTGCAACGAGTAGGAACGCCGATAATTTTCCGACTTGATTTCTGGCTTGAAGTGGTAGCTCGCTTGCAGGAGTTCGATTCTGGAGGGTGTAGCACTGTCATCGTAGGAGGGACTCTCACGGGACCTGAGCAGCCCCATGAGAGAAGGGATATCGAATGGAGTGTTGTACAGAGTCAAATATCGAAGTCGAGGCAGCAGGTCAGAGGACATGCTCAGAATCTAAAGAATCCCATTGCAATCCTGATCTTTATAGATCCGAAGCTCCTCCCCGGAGCTGAGTACTCTGAACAAGCGTGGCAGATGAGGGACCACTTCGTCCTCTTTCGCGATCTCGTGAGTACTCAGATAGAGGTAAAGAGAGAGGGGTTCGCAACCAGACCTCTCTATGAGATCACAAAGAAGTGCGACGTCGAGACTCTCCAGGCAACGATCTGGTTTTAGCACACGAAGCTGAGGAGTGCGCAGGTGTGGAAGAAGTAGAGGTTGCGTCGGAGTGAGGGAAACTATCAGGATTCACGAACTCCAGGTCCGTGAGAAGTGGGAGTTCCATGATGTCTCGAGAAATCGGGGAATGAGATTGGTAGGGTTGAACATGCGTATCTTGTATGACAAGCTTTGTGAGGCCTTGGCAACTTGAGAACAAGCTGAGTATCTGAGTTATGGTGACGGAACACCTATAAAGACAAAGATGACCAAGCCTATTCCAGGGAAACCCTGGGACTTCCATCTTGCCATCCCAGCCATTAAGAGTGAGCCGCTGAAGGCTTGAAAGCGAGGACGCATCCCTCGTGGGCATTCTGAATCGACCTGTTTGCTCACCATTACATTCGTCTATTACCTGTGGACTCACGCAGTAATAGCATATCGTGTGCAGTTGCCGAAAAGTCTGCGATGGGAGATTACGCATTGGAAGCATTCCATATAGGTGTTGCAGAGTCTCGTCAGACCCCCATATACCCAAGTATTCCCAACGCCCGTTGTGATGCATAAGCTCTCGCATCAACGCAAGTAGAACAGAACACGCTTCAGGTGTTATCCATGATTGCAAGTCAATCCTCAATGGTGAGGATTGAGATCGTTCTAGTTGGAGTCAACCCCTATAGAGGTCTATACCGTTGTGACAGGGACCGTTTCTGGTCTTCATACATCTATGCTCACTTGAAGGGAAAGCGGTCCAGATGAACGGGTTGTTCAAGCAGAGCACTCTCCACCGCCTGCAGACCGAGGAGAGGACCCAAGCAGGAGATTCTCTTTGAGAAAGGTGCTTGAATCTCGGAAAACCATGGTGATGACTATTGAAGACCATGAAGAATATATCATCAAGGATGTCGTCCAGCAGGCGATGAATGAGTGGAGGGTTTCGGGGGAAATGCTTTGTTACAGCTGTGGACCTGTGCTGAAGATATGCTGAGGTTGACATCGACGTTGAAGATAAGTGGAAAAAATTCAAACATCGAGATTAGATTTGTCCGAGTCCAGCCGCGGTAGACTCCTGAATCTGAATCATGCCGATGTCAGTCTCACGGTACTTACTTACAGTAATACTGATCATGATATTTAGTCCTGAGCAACTTGAGAAACAGAGCGATGTTTTCAGTAGACGAAGCTGAAACTACCTCACTTCGCGTGTGCAGGGAGTAAATCCCAATCAAGTCATTAAGCAGGGTATGTATACGATAAAGTACCATGAAGGGTATGAAGTACAGTTACATGTAGTTAGTCATTCGCCGCGTTGTGTTGGTAAGTTCGTCCAAGTTCGTCAGGAATCTCCGTCCCGTAGTAATTACTAGTTCCTCAAAGTCCTCATTCCTCAAATCCCCATTGCTCCGGCCCATCGTCCCACCATAGAAGTAGAAACCACATTCGCCTTCCCCGTACTGATTACGGTCCCGATACACCCGGATTACAGTCAAACAACCACCCGCTGCCCCGATTCCTCCACAGAGGCTCGTTTCCGTGAGCATACACATCGTGAATCGGCGTAGCAGGAGCAGCAGCGCACCACGCCGGGGTATCTTCCACCGCATAAGCAGGAAACGCCTGCGGTTGCCACTGGTACTCGTACCTCATGTACCCAGGTACGTAGTACTGCGATCGTACCGAGTCAGGTTGAAACGTCCCGTATGTGATGTTACGGACGGTAGTTGTGGGTGAGCACCATGAAGCTGGTGGAGCATTCGTATTGAATATAGGAGTGTTATGGGTGTGGGAGTGAGAGTGGGTGTGGGTGTGGGTGTGATATAGGGAGTATGGAGAGGCGGTATGAAATGTGGCTGGAACTGGGGACGATGTCGGGATGAAGGTGCGGTGGTTTCTAAATCGAGCCATTGGATGAGTTCTTTGGAGGATGAGAGGAGATAGCTCGGAGGCTTACCCTGTCTGCTCACAAGGGTCTTTATAGCCGAGTGCAGAGGCAAAACCTGTGTTCGTTCCCATACATGGACTCTGAGAATCATACGTGCTATAGCCGTATCCGGGTTCGAGGTGGAGGAACGCCCCAGGGGTCAAAGAAAACCGAGGAGCCCTGTCCTCGGATGCTGTCATGTTCATCGGCACTTGGGTACAGAAACGGACGGGTTTGCGATGTCGAACCCGATGTGAATGTGGCGATGTTCTTTCACGAGAAGCAGTGGTTCTCTTCTTGAGAACCGGACGAGAGGTGGTGGATGACTTTGATGTGGTGCTAGTTCCGCAGGTAAAGAAGTTTCGAAGCCGACAGGGCATACGAGAAGTGCGGTTCCTTGCGATGGATGGAAAGCCTCAAGAGCTAGGAGTGGTTGAGCTATATGAACGGAGTAGAGAGTCGGCTTATAGAACAGTTCGTAAGGCCGATACTCGAGTCGATTCTCTTCGCTGTTGAAAAAACCACCACTTTTCTGCCAACGTTGAAATCCAGGGCAAGAACAAAGGGTTCAAGCGCATACAGCTCCCCAGTATCCCCATTACAGGAGAATGGAAGTAGGATGACTTGACGTTCAGCGGATCCGTAGCATGCCGTCCAGAATCATGATAGCATAACGGGTGAGCACACGATTCTAGGCTGTAGAGGTATACCAACGGTGTCCCAATTGGGCAGGAAGGGAGAAGAAGGGAGACACGGAGAAACAGACTGCTGTTGGTTGCAGTGGATGTGCTGGTCTTTGTATGGACTAGGGTCGTCATGCTGAGAGAATCGGAGGAGGGTAAGGCAGTGTGAATGTTTCTGAGGAAGTGAGCCGAGATTCTACCTAGATTGACTAGCTCGCAAGCTCTACCACAGAGGCAGAGAGAAATCCGCTGGATTTGTGGCGAGAGTCGATTTGTACACGTTCTTGTCTCGAGATTTGTGGCGAACGCTTGTAGAATCAATATCTTCACCAGGGCTTGCTCATAAGATGCTTGTGTGGACAGTCATTGCACAATTGCGACCGAAAATCATAGCGCGAGGACGGATGGAGGGGGTATGCAGTAGGCGCCCAAAGTGGTAATTTGAGAAACGGTGCCGCCGGCCGAACCCTGGCCGAACCGATGCCGATGACTTCTGGACTCATCTCCTCATAAGTAGTGGCGTACCTTTTCGCAACTACGAGGACGGTGCAGATCCCGCTACTGGTCGATTTTGTATCTCCATATCTTTACTTCAGAACACTATGTATCATTACACGTGTAAGATGTCCAGAGAACCCGGGGGATTACCTATGAGAATGATACGGTACTAGTAGGTAGTAACAAAACCCCTCAATCGTGCGGGTTTCATCTGGAGTCCGGTAGAGGTTACCTACAGCAGATTATCTCAACTGATCTGCTATTGGAGACTATGCCTGTATCAATTTGGAGAAGCATGTCACTCGGTCCAGCCTCATCATCGTCGGTAGCGTCGTGCTCCCAACTTCAGTGTGCTCACATACTGATGGCTAGGTATCAAATAAATATAGATAAATTTGGGACAGCCGTTACCACAATAATTAAGTCCAATACTAATTCGAGTACATAGATGCGATGAGCTGAGAAAGCTGGTAAGAGAATACAGGTGCCGCACTACGCTTCCAAGAAAAGATAACATCCATCCTCTCAAACGGATATACTTGAACAGGGCGCTCGAGATTTTAAGTTGCTACACACCACTTACGATCTGGGTGCCCATATCTCAGGTGAGTAGTACGTCGTAAGTTCGTACCCTGTGTGCTTGTGGCCGAAGGTGATCCACGTCGTGATTCCAGCTGCTGCGTCCAATGATCGGTGGTTGCTGGTACAAAGTACGTTAGGACGGCGAGCGGAAGGTGATATTAGTATAAGAAGAAACGCACTAAGCCTTCTCGATCTCTCGAGCGACCCAGCCAGGGCCGCTTTCTCCATCAGGTGGTCCTAGAACACGGAAATGAGCTCGATGGGGCGTTGCAGAAGATGTCGCAGAGTATATATACCTGTCACGTTGACCGTGGGGTGGTTATAGAATTGTTCAATCGCCTTGTAGGCCTCCGAATCGTTGCGACAAAAATAGTTCGTTGGGATGTAGACCTTAGGGACCAAGCTTGGCGAATTAGGGCTGAACTCGTAGTACCACAGTAGGCACCCAAGAGGCAGTTCATCGTGAGGAACCACGGCGCTACTTTCGTCAACTGTCTGAGAAGAGAGGGGACCGACAAGGTTCTGATTGCCGGATTTTAAACGTGAGTGGGCGTAAGGGAAGAGGTAGTTCCACAGAATCTCCAATCTCGCCACATTGGCTTGTATCTCCGGAGTGTTCAGTCTCCCTCCGAGTGTGAAGTTTCGAACGATATCATTCCAAGAGAAACCCTCTCTGGTTTGGAAATATATCTGTAAGTTATTCGTTAGTTGAAGAGCGAAGAGCGCAACATGGTCTTGGCGATAGTCAGAGCTGAGAAGAGACATTACCTTGATACGATTCTTCGACGGGCTAGCCACATCAATTCCCAATAGGTGAAAATGGGGCTTGAGCCTGTGTTCCAGAGTATCGAAATACTCAAGCATCAAGGAGAATTGATCAACGAAAGAGGGGTGCAATGAATAGAGAAGAGAGCCGAGCGGGCTGAAATCCTTCGATGTCGTGTGGATAGGGCTTTTTGTCAAAGCGGGTGAAATCTGGTCCAGCTTTGGAGTCACGCAAGGCTGAAAGTAAGCCTTCAGCGCAATAAGTCCCGAAGGAAGTAGGTTTAAACCTTGAGAATCAAAGATGTGATTGTCAATATGTCAGGTATAACGCCAGGTGGTACGGATAGAATGCATACCCAGAAAAAATCCTGTACCAGGAGGACATTCGTCCGTGGACTCGTCCTCTGCGTCTGTCCCAAATAGGAAATCTTCGGTCTTCATGCGCCAGTCCATGTAATCCTCTTTTACAACGACTATTCCCAGACCTCCGGCAGTGCTAGACAAGTAGTCAAGAACCTGCGAGCCGCGTAAGAATCGACCCGTACGCGGGTCTCTAATGCGAATAATGAGAACATAGAAATCGCGCAGCAAAACTTCAGATTTCGTACGTTGGTTGAATGGCTAGCCGAACATTTCTATTCGCTTCTCCCTTAGTTGGCGCCGAGTCGGTTGGAATAACCTGAAATCAGAGTGAGCGCCTCAAACTGCCAGTGGACTGGAGAAAATAGGAGGTCACTTACCCAGGATCCTTCACAGTTGGAACCATCGGTCGTCAGGTTTGTTGGGGTCGTTGGCTTCACCTCGCTGCCCATCATTCCGATTACCCTCGCGAAAAGATACGTGAGATGGATCGTCTGAGCTCGGGCTGGGTAGTTAGCGGTAGCCAGCATTGACGCGAATGGGCGACAGAATAGATCCCAGTAAAATTTGGACTGCTCAGAGCGAAATGGAAGGATCTAATGAAAGATTCCAGATCAGCCGGATAGTAGTAGCAGCGGTGTTGCATACAAGCAGTAGCCTTACTTGCGAGAGGATATTGTATATCAAGAGATCCTTTGAGCCACTATCGTTATCGTAGAGCTTGTTCGACGTGTTGAGTTCACAGTTCGAGCCCAAGAGGGTTCGGACTGTCTTCGTAACGTTGTCATAGACAGCGTTAGCGCCGTCCCAGTTATAGAGAGAAGGCAGAACAGTGGCGGGGTCAACCTGGACTATGGGACACAGATTTGATTCAGATATCTGAGCGAGACTAGAGAGGGACAGCAGGCTTATTCACCAAAGAACCGTTCGTCTCCAGTAAGGCTTTGCATGGTTAGTATAAGTTTAAGGTAGAATGGGCGTAGATAACCGTGTTGAGTCCTGGGAGATATCTTTGCTTGTTCTTATATACAAGATTCAGAGGGGCGATGCTCTCGTCTCTACTGCATATTCTCCAGCGCATCAGAGCGGCGCCAGTGAGGCTGGACTGCGCTGCAGAAAAACGGATCGTGGACCGCGATCTTTTCTGGTCTCTTGTTCACGAACGGTAGGCTATGAGGTCCTATGGGAAAGTATCGCTTTTGTGACAAGAGGTGTATATAGAGTCGATTCCTTCGGTTATAGCATGAGAAAGCGATTTTCAATTATTATCCTTCCAAAGTGATATCTATGTCGCTGCAGCATCCGACTAACGAGGAATCAACTTTAGGGGAGAGCTCCTGATTGTACGTCCGCACATCTTGTGTTCCACTGTCCTACTTAGGGCGGGACTCTGAGAACAAGAAGCTGCAGTCGGACGGGAAGGTATCAATGATCTACGAGGTTTGTGAAAAGTTATTCAATCGAGGATCTTTGATGTTCTTGCGTTTTGGCTATATATCAGAGTGGATGGCAATGTGATAGATAAGAGCCACGCAAATAGAGAATATATCGAAGCAGGAAGCGAAAAAGATGAGTTGGGCGAAAGCCCGCAGGGCTTTCAGACGGGTAAAATTTTCCTCTATAAAGTTACTGGACGCTCAAGGCAGCTCCTGATCAAGGGGGAAAACGGACAATGCCGCGTGTGGTACGTTTGAGCCGAAAGGGGATAGCGGGTGGGTGAGAAAAAAATGAAGAGGTGAAAGCTGATTCGAAATGCAATGTCGAATAGCGGTAGTGATGGCAGAAGGAGGTGTCGGCAAAAAGCCCCTGCCGACATTTAACCGTCGTAATGCCGGGACGGCGAATACAGTGATGAACCGCTGAATTATACGGGATCACTCAGTTATACGGACTTTGCGCTTGGCCTCACGACTCCTCAGCTCCCTCTTCCACGCGGCAAACAGTTGCAATCTGTTTGGTATATACTATACTACCTGAAAATATGTGTCAGAGTGGGAGGCTAATTTTTAAACAGCCTGTGGTGTATCGTATAATTCAGTGGTTTTTTGCCCAAATCAGATAATTTAAGCTTCTGGCGCCTGTAGACAGTTTGTCTGCGTGAAAATTACTGTACAGTATATCCTATCTTAAACTAGACCACATCTTCTGTGATTTGAGCACTCAACGAAGGAGATTGAGCCAGTTATCGTTGTGCAATGGGTAATTAGATTTTGATCGTATATCTCAGCGGTAAATCACTGTAATTTGATCGTTTACATAACTCACATCTTTGATGGGCCAAGTTGTCGTTCCCGACCTTCAACATCATCCCCTCATGGCTCATGGAGGCTTCGAGCTGCTTCTGGACGACACAATCCCTTTACAATCTAATTGACACGCAGCGCTGCCGCTTAAAGATATTCGTACTGGGTGGAGAACTAGACTTTTGAATAAACTTTCCATGAACGAGTTCGCCTGCGTACTATCAGCCGCACTAGTATGTAGGTCCCATCTAACGAAAACACTGCGCGTTTCGGTCTCGTACCTAGAGATCTGAACTTCTTTGTTGACTTTGGACCGTTGGCTGGCCGTCTTCTGGTCCCACAGCTGCCTGATATCGTCAAGCTACAAACGCCCTGACTCGGGTAGTCCCCTTCTTTGCTTTGACACACCCGACTTGACATGATATATATGATATGATATGATAGATACTCCATATCATGCTGTGTACCAACTTGGGGAAGCGCTACGTTGTGAATCAGAGATCCACTACTCGCATCACATCAACTCACTGTATTGATATCACTTCTTGTGCCTACATGCTAATTGAATGAGTACTTCCCGCTCGAGCTGATATCCTCAAGAAAGATCGAGCTTAAAACTTGCCAGTGGAGTCTGAGGAAACCGGTTGATTGAGCTTGGCATCGGATGGCCCGAGTCCCAGTAATAAAGGTAGCCGCCGGCACTACTACTTTGAGCCCCTCACACGATCCTTGCCCTCCGATCTTGGTGGAGGTTCCTCCACGGGTTCATACGGGAACAGAAAATGTACAGGCGAACAAGAGAGAAACAAGGTTCAAAATAAATATTCCTAATGATAGAACATTTGGACCTTACTACTTGTTTGAGGTAACTAACGGGAGGCTTCTTACGGTTCAAATGGGAGCAAAAATTACAGTACCGATGGGGCCGGGTACTGCGGTTTCTAGCTTCCACCCGCTCTTGGCTCCCATATCTGTGAACTCCCTAATCGTCCTTTCCTGCCCATTGAATGCGTTCATCATCTGAATATGGGTGTTAGACAGGGCCAGGTGAGAGGGAAAGAAAAGAAATCATAATTCGTACGTGAATGTCCATAGTAGTCAAGGTACCACCAAGGCCCAGACCCAAGTTAGCCAACATTGGGTAAGGTGCGTCAGGAACTTTATCCTTGGCTAGAGATGGGTCCGGGCATGCATGGAGAATAATGTGGTCGAAGAGGATGAGTTTCGTCGTCGGTTTGGCAGCGTTTCGCAGATGAGTTAGGATTTCAATGCTTTTGGGTGTTGCCCAATCGTGGGTAATCATACGCATGAAGTACACATCCGCGTTCTTGACGGGATTTGGAGTGAAGAAGTCATGAGCTGTGGAGTAGGGATTGAACGGTAAGAGAAACAGTTGATGAAGAAGTGATTTCAGCGGTACCTTGGAATGTAACTTTGCCTTGGGCGACTAACTCTGGTGAGTTTTCTTGCCAAAACTAGGAAATAATTAGGATAAGACCACTCATGTACAATTTCTTTCTGGCGAACCTGTTTGGTCATTGTGTCAATCACTTGAGGCAGGTCTTGTATGACGAAGTTGAGGTGTGGGAATTCTTTCGCGATTCCCAAGGCTACGGAACCCGTGTTGCCTCCCACATCTACCACAACAGAGCTGGCAGGGTAGGAGGACCAGTCGAGAGCTAGAAATACGTGTAAATCATTGAGTTCGGTGAGGGGACTATGCATATCTAAGTAGAACGAACCAGTGTTGAATATCTTCTGTGGATAGTTGCCGGCACCTAGAGTTCTCATAACACCGGCAAACCTTCTACGACGCAGTTCGTTACCGGGCTGCTCGAACCACTGCCACATATCTGCGACACCGAACGCTGAGCCGAATGCGTGTGGTGCAGAGCTTGGGTTCTGTAGCCACTGAGAGAGGTGAGTTGCTGATCTGAAGCCTTCGTCCGTGCTGAAGATGAAACACAATCAGAAGCGCCCTCAATAGCGAGGAGTTCTGCTGAAACGTACGTGTGGCCCACGATTGAGGCTAAAGATACGCCCTCATACTGGGTCAGAGGACTGTAGGAGACAGTAAATACAAGCGCAAATTGAAAATATGCAAAACACTCACTTTGCTTGGATCTCAGCGAAGGACTTGGTCTTGACCAGAACGGAGGAGACTCTGTTGTGAGCATATACATCAGGTGAGACTTCCCTGAAGCAGTGTCGGGACGCCATGTAGCGCAACACTCGAGCTACATTGAAGAGAGTGAGCTATTGCCATCGCCTCATCTAAGTTTCTCGGACACTGACCGATGAGAGCGCTGTCGGGTGCGTTGATCTTCTTAGCTATCTCGTCAACATGCATTCCCTGGAGAATGGGTTACAAAGTGTTCTCCAGTCCAGTCTCAGGAGAGAAAGCATACCTTGGCATCTCCCTCCTTGAGAACATCAGCAATACTGGTCTCTACGACGTATTGGAGAGCAGAAGTCATATACATTCCGCAGGCGTACGTCGTAGTGATGTTCTCAGTCGGTGTACCGGCTGTCATCATGATCTGGAAAGCGGCACCCAAAACCTGACACGTCGTCTGCATTACACGAGGGTCATGTTCGAGAGGATTGGGGGAGTATGGTACGTCCAGAGAGGGAAACTCAGAGCCCTGTTCCTCGTAGAGTGACTCGAGAGTATCAACGGCGGAAGAGAGGATTTTTACGAGAGACTTGAGTGGAGACAATCCGGCTGCCATGTTTGGAAAAAGTGGGAACGAGTATGGGGGATCCAAGATCATAGATGGCCTGCTTATATCCCTCTCCCATCATTCTTGTTCCTCGGCGTAGAATTGGAACTGGTAAAGGGCAATACTCTGTTGGATTACAGAACGAGACTGGCGCGAACTGGGCACGGCTGCGAAAGGAACAAATGCAGATTGTGGTCAGAAACAGTAAAGTCGGAGGAAACAAGTATGCATGTGATCTATCATTGATCCGATCTATCACTTCGCTAGCGCTCACACTCGTTCTTCAACAGTGAATATATAGGCCTGCTACCGCTCCCCTCGCACTCAGTAGCCTTAGCTTTCACAAAATCATCGCTGACCGAGTACATGCCGAATCCATGAATTCTGGCGCCAGTATTGGCGACGACAAAAGTACTCGTTTAACACGTACTTCAACGAGTTTTTTTTTCTGGCACCCCGGGTCAACTTCACTCGAGCATCAAACTAAGAATCCTGCGATTTCTACACGCCAATGTTACAGTACAGTAGTACGGATAACTCATCGGCGAGCAGTATCATGACGAGGCTATATCTTTTCGGGCCCGGGCACACCCTTCATCACATCCTGTCTCCGGTTGCACTACCTCGATGGTCGTTGGCAAGTGCACTGGCCACCAGGTACATGCAGAGAAGCAGGCGATTGCTGAAATCCTCCCGCCGATTCTTCTTGAAGAAGTGGCTGGTCTCCTTCGCAAGAATTGTGGTTTGGGATGCTGTCTGGGTCGACCACTGGCAGCAGCCTCTAACCTCTCCTCTAAGGAGAATTTCTCTCAATCCGACTCGACTGGTCGGTACTAGACACCTCTGATTCTCTCTGAATCCCCAGAAGCACATCCCTCACTTGGGGGCCTCATGATATCTTTTTCGGCAGCGCCACCAAGCCTCTGACCGGCGGCTAGATCAGGCCCCAAGATCCACCAATTATATCTGAATCGAATGCGACCTTCTTTTCGTTCTCACGAACTATCTGAGAGTTGCATTCCCTCTGATTGCCATGTAGACGATCTTCGGGGCGCTGGGAATCTTCTCCTCAGCTCAATGAGCTTTGCGGCAAGCACAGGTATCTTTTATCACTGCTTTGAGTTATGTCAGATCTGCAGCTCGACCTCCACTGGCGGTGTACGGTTAATCCATCCCCATCAGGCCTCCCGAGGTACTGATGAAACAGCGAGGGTCCATTCAACGGCAATCGGTACTTCCTTGCCTATATTAAAAGGATCTGTAACCTTGCGTTCCCGTCCCCCTCCAGTTTTCATTGTCCAGCTATCCCTGTCAGTGTTGGGTTCCATTGACTATCCATAATATCATATCCCAGAGCCCCGTTCGCAATGGATAACTCAACGGTAACAGCACCAGCGAACGCAATACCCCCCGATATCTCGATGGTGTGAGTCTTTGCTGGTTCTCCCGCTGCCCTTCTCTCGCTGATAAGATTTACAGCACGGGGGCACCAGTATGTGATATGCTCCCTTTTCCCCCATACGATGAGGCCAGTGACTCACGACGACGTTGCGGAATCTAGTTTGTAGGCATTATGGTAAACTGGTGCTTGATGGGCATCCTCTGCGCACAGTGAGCCTCTTCGTATTGCTGTGTCCCCTGTGAAGTGCGATGCTGAAACACGCTTCCAGGATGTGTCAGTAGCGTCAGGAATCGTCAGTGTTTCCCCGTCCACTGACGCTCGTTCCCGATTAGATATCTACCACCTCAACTTCTGGGGCAAGGATCGCAAGATTCTTCAAGCGTTAGGTTTGCTATAGTGTAAAAATCGTATTTGCGCCCCTTCTCAAACGTCATTATAGCGTATGGTCTGTTCATCCTGGACCTGGTCCAGACGGCCTTGGCCACTTGGGACGGTTTCCAGTGGTTCGTTTTCGGATGGGGAATTCCTTCTGAGCTCAATGTCCCATACTCCGCTCCTATCAACTCGCCTTTCATCGACGCCTTTACCGCTTTATTTGTGCAAGTCTACTATTGTTGGCGGATATACATCTTATCTAGGATCAAGTGGTGGCCAGCGGTTCTAGTGGTTGTAAGTATCCTTTCCTAACGGTCAATCAAACGAACCAGTCGCTCACGAGACTTGGCCGAGCAGTTTGCTTTGATGCAAGCGGCCTCTGGAGCAGCTTCAGGTGTGATATCCGCAATCGCCAACGACTACAGCAAAATACATGACAAAGTCTTGGTAGTTGGGATGGTGAGTGTTCCCTGCATGCATCTAAAAATACGAGTGATTAATCACCTCACACTTATGCGTTCAGATCTTCATGGCCTCTGCTGCATTCGTAGACACTATGATCGCAATCTCGACCACATACTTGGTAAAAATCGCTCTACTATCCAATATCTACTTCATACTGATCTTGTTTCTCTAGCTCATGAGGCGTGCAGACAACAGGCCAAAGCAGGTTGACTTTATGATCACGAAGATCGTCAGACTAATCGTCGAGACCAACGTACTCACAGGTTTGTGGAGGTCCTTGTTCCTTGTTCCTCCGACAGTTGACTGATCGACGGTTACAGCTGGAGTGGCACTGGTGGCCCTTGCCATGTTTATTGCCTATCCGGTGAGTGTGCTCTCTCCCAGACTTGACTAATAGATTGCTGATCTTATTGTTTTGATTTATGTAGTATCGTAACTGGTACATCGCCCCGTAAGTCTCTTTGCTCCCTCGATCGTTGACTATTACTCAGTTCTCCGCACTGCAGACTCTACTTTCTAGGGAAACTGTACGTACAATGCGTTGAGATATCCAAACGGCCATACTTACTCACTGCCTCTGATCTAGATATTCCACCAGTTTATTGGTTATGTTCAACACCCGGATAACTCTGAACCAAGGGGGCGTTGGTTCTCATTCAGAGCCGTCCGTTCATCGGTTTCAGACGCCAATGGAACTCTCGGGCATGAGAGACGATCGTAGACCGTCAGTAGCTCCCGGCATCCGGGTTCGTGTGGAGAAGTCTAAACTCTCGGACGCGATCCCTCTGGCAGATTCAGACGAGGTGAGGGATACAATGTATCTACGTCGTAATTTTTTACTCATAAACGTTCTTGGTCCTGTAAGGAGATGCATGACAAGCCAGGAAGAAACTTCCCGCCCAACCCTTATAACGGTTGAGCTTGATTTTCTCCCAAATAGCAGTCTACTAGAATCAGCCTCCTAACGCCCGGGTTCAGGGCCTTGTGAACAGGCCCATCTCCTCTACCCACAGCCATACCTGCTTATACCGTCACACGCTCATTTGAATCTTATCCTTGACACGAGGATCCGCCATTTTTTGGCGCGCCTGGTTAAGCGCGAATTCTTGGTTGGAGGCCTCCCTTTTTTATGATCTTTCCCGAGGACTATTCTTCTTCCCTCTCTTGGGTTTGATCCATCTAATGTATGTACATATGTACGTCCTGCGTTTTATCGTTGTTGTAATTTGCATCGCCCCATCTTCCTTCTATTGATCGCACTGTGACAAAAAGCACCGTATTGGGGTGGCTACTCCGGGGTTGGCAGTCCGGTGTGACGATGCTCCAGCGAGCAGTGTATACCCGTGAGTCTGTAACTCTGGGGAATCGCAGAGTCCGTCGCCATAGAAGGTCGTCGTCTTACGACCAAGGACCTCAATCAAGTTTCTCTTGTGGTGTCCATAAAGCCAGTTGATGCCAAGGGATGATCCATCTAGATGATACATAGTAGGAATATGAGGGAGGCGCGGGATGAGGACGGGATGAGGCAGGACGAGGCACATCACTCAGATTGAGAGTAACGAGGCGGAGGGTAGCATTGAGCTGTCGGTGGTTAGTTCTTTTTCTGGTCGTGGTCATATTGGTCGTACTGGACGACATTGGAGCAGTGGACTCAGTCTAGGTGGCGGTGGAATGAGTCTGTGCTTGACGAGGCATAGTGGGAGCAGTCAGGAAGCAGCAAGGAAAGACTCGGAGTCTGTGCCAGTGAGACTCGGGTAGTCAGATTCGGGTAGCCAGAGCAATGCCTGTAGTCGGTCACGATAACCATCGAAATTGATTATATAGCCGCAAAGGGGAGAGGTGTAGCCTGGGTCGCCTAGAAGCATCAAGAGTGCCTTGAGAGGAGACGTAGGCAACATCAGCACTAGCAGGAACGTGGAAAGTTGAAAGTGAGAGTAGTAGTAGCCCGCTGCTTCTAGTCAATTCAGAAAAACAAAAGTTCCACGCCAGTTCTGGTGGACACCCTTGACCACTAACCAGTATACACAAGATGGTAAGGCTAGATTCCAGATAGTACAACGACAAGTAAAGACAGTCAAAATGCAGATGAAGGTATGTATGCGAGTGCTAGATTCTCCAAAGCTGGAAAGGAATGTGATATCGATGGACCGATGGATACGATGCAGTGAGTGGAAGGGGGTACTACTCATTCGGAGTACTCCAGATGTAGGTCTGTTAGGATGGAAGGGCGAGACCGAAGTAGCATGAAGAGCAGACTACGAGCTCAGTTTTAGAAAGGTGCTGGAGCAGGTCACCTCGAATATGCGAATGCTGTTGGATAACCTCCTGGCGAAGGCAAGCCTTGTTCTTCATCTATCGGACTATCCATCCCCTTCGTCTACAATACATCACAAGGCACAAGAAAAAACAAAAGTCAGCAGCCACGAAGCACAGAACATAGAGAGAGGAACACTGAGTTCATGGACCCACCTTCTCAGCTGGTTGCGAAGAAGTATCCGAGGCGACGACGAGCGCGGAAACAGGCCGGTCACGGTCTTCTCTCGTACTTGGGTTATCGAACCGAGAGTCTGTTATCCGCGAAAGGTGAATCGACAGCGGGCCTTCCGAACGTTCTTTGAGGTGATCTCGGGCGTTGATCCTGTAGACGATGGTATATCAGACCAAATACAACGTGCTGCTGGACGACTGGAGCTTACGAGGCGAGGTAGGAGTTGAGGTATACTGAGGCTCATGATGCAGTGTAAGTATGAAAACGTAGAACGGAAGAAGTGGGGTACGTACATTTGCTCAGCAGTAGGTAGAAAGCTAGTGTCGTTGAAGGTGAGATACGGAGTCTGGCATACCAAGGAGACTTGGCTCACCCAAGAAAATTAAATTATGGGGCATCACGGAGTACTGAAGAAGAATCTCAGCAAAGTCTGGTCCATCGGGTAACTGTCCAGGCTACTTACCAGCACCATACCGATCGTTGCATCCAAGCTACGAGGAAGGTCTTGGTGAGGAACGCGGCGCTAGGCTTACGAGATACTTACGCAACAAGGACACCTAAAGAAATAAACCCATGTTAACACTATTGATGATTAGGGTCGAGCAAGAGGTAAACTCACCGGTATTGACAGTGTAAACCACGAAAGTCTGTCAAGTGCCTTGTTAGGTGAAAATCAAGGGACGAGTCAAACCATCCTCACCCTGATAATCTTATTCGTACTACGCATATCTGTCAGTCTAGAGCTTCCAAAAACAACGATAAAAAAAGTTGGTCAAAACTTACTGATCAAACACCGTCTTCCTCTTGATGAGGTAGTAACACAGCGCCAATGCCACGCTCCCATCGCCGGCGATATTCGCAGCAAAGTCCAGGTAAAACAGGGCCTAGAGGTACGTATATCGGTGTGTGATAAATAAGATGATGTGGTCCCTGTCCGTCGGCGTAGAGCGCATACTTACGCTGATAGATCCGATGATTTCATCGAAGGATCCGAGAGAGAAGCTAAAGATGGGTAAGGAATTGAGCCTGGGTAAGATGTGCTGAGGTCGACGCACGCTTTAGTCACGATCGCTGGAGCGAGGAATATGAGGTCTTAGAAAGTCGATGAGCAGCTGAACCGCACTGACCTATCCCAGTGGCTTGCGAGACGAAGATATCAGCTGAGCACATTCCAATCAACAGCCAAGCAAGGGAACATACCGAACTCAAGAAGCGAGAGCGATACCTGAAGGAGAGTAGTAACATCAGCTAAAGGGGTCCCTACACCGACCAAAGGCGTAGACTGAGACTAACCAGCCATCCACAAAGGAGATAGTTGGAGTAGCTCACTATAGTATGATCAGATGAGTGGTCAGTATAATGTTAATCGTTAATCTAGGAGACGTGGCCGCCAACTTACATCGGAACACACGTCGTATGAAAAGACTACGCAGCGATGCCGAATTTGTTAGCCTTGGCCTCTTGTGGAGGGTTTGTTATTAGGATACTCACCATCGGACAATGAAGTTAGTGAATGACTAGAGGGGATGATGACAGACGTTAGAAAGTTAGGGGCAAATGGAGTATGGGGAACGCACCGTCATCAAGATGTGAATCTAGCAAAGAGTAGCATGTCAGTTAAGCTTTGGGGACAAATCAAGCATGGTCTATACCAAGATACTCCTGAGAGATGGACCCGTGTCAGTGGGTAGCGAGACCAAAAGAGAAATGAACTGACCATGTTGGCGACTGAATCGCCTCGAGTCTCATAAAATTGGTGACCATGTAGTGGTAGATGATGTGCACATCAAGCACAGAGTCGAACGTATCGAGAGCCCTGTTCATCTCAGAGACTTCTCGGCGGCGTTCGAAAAGTTTGTTACTCACCACAGAAAGGCGATCTGTGTATGTAAATCCAGAATTCATGAGCGATATTTTAGGGAGAGTAGAGCTCTTAGACACCTACCAGTAATCGAAAGTAGACTCCGTCCCTCTCGTTAGACGTCCGGGTAAAATACGTCCATGTCTGAGTGCAAGTCACTCCCCACAAGCTAGAGAACGAACGTCAGGCGTCGCCACAGTGCGGAATATCGTTTGGGTCTGGCATACGCTATAGCAGCCATCGCCCCAATCAGTAACGCCCCGTAGGTGTTGTCCAGTGGCGGGATCTCCATAAGGCCCGGTATACCACCAGCTGCGCCAGGAGGGAAACCAGGTGCAGTCTCGTTAGACATATTTTAGGTCGACCCTCGATGAAAGTTCAATGGTGACAAGAATTGTCAAGGCGCGAGAAAATGGATAAAGCCGTCGGGAAGGGGAGAGAAACTGGCATATCGGGTGAACAGGCCCTATTATATGGACCTTCCCATGCAGCATCATGAACCCAACAACTCAATCGGGAGATTAGATCGACAAGCACCAAGAAGCTCCCGTAGGCCGCCCGGTGGTATGGTAGATATACTAGGAGTTAATTGATGCCGGCCTTGTGAAAATGAGATGCTTCGGAGGTGCCGTTCAACAGAAACTTCCATACAGTCAACTCCGATTGAAGAAATGACGGAAGACAGGAGAAAGTTTTCTGCCGATGAAACGCAGTTATGGACCCAGATTTACACAAGTAGAGACCTAGGTAGTGTCCGGACGATGCGAGTACCAGGAGGGGAATCCCTAGACTCTGAAGTGCAATGATTGTCATAGTTCTCATGATGTAGTACTCAGCGGATAGTAGTCGGATAGTCCGTTAATTCTGCGTGGGTGGAAGTGGATGAACAATGTGACTGTGGGACCAATAATCCATTTTCCTGAACCACGGACGATATAGAAGTCGATAAGAAGACAGCAAGTCGTGTTCGAAACCGAATTGAAGTGATGGTTGTCCTCTGTGCCACCAGTCCGGCACGTGTGCGTTCCTGTCTTTTGCGTTGTTCCAACCTTCTCCCCGCCGGCAAGGTCCATCTAGAACGACTACTCTGTTACACAAGGCGCCTGGGCTTAACTATCACCACCCTTCGCTGTTTTTGCAGCTACCTTATACCAGTGGTACTGTAGAAGGCGCGGATCCGACAGTCTTGGTCTAAGTTCTAGCTAGACCAGAATCCACTATCTTGGCTCCGATCCCACCTACTACTCGCTGTTGTATCATCGTCTAGTGCCGCAGCCCTGCGCGAATTGAATCTCTTTACTGCCAATATAGGTCAATGGACGATGTCACAGCATAGCTCAGGATCCTGAGTTTCCATTTTTCACGAACGGTGGTGATACCAGTCTAGGCTCAATACCAAGTGTATATGAAGACTCAAGTTCGCCGTCTATTTCTCTATTCTCTCCCCCGTCCTTTTCGACATTCCCAATTCTCCCGAAATTCCCAGAACCGACTGACAGCAAGTCCAACGCCTTCTACCGCTTCCTAGGAGCCGGATGAGAAGCTCATGTACTCCAACTCAAACCGCGACTTCTCAAACTGCGACCCATCAAGTTTCCCATGATTATTACATCCCGCTATTGAGATCGATGTCTTCAATACCCCAATACCCCAACTACCAATCAGTTCTGGTACTCTACAAGACTCACAGTGGTATTGCACTATAACTATGCTACTATGTCCATGTCCAGCATGTACGGTGATCAAGCTCTTACACCTGGAAGATTCTCGGGAAATCCCTACTCAACACCACGAACGTCAACAATATGTCCCGCATATGGGGAAAGGTGTGCCTTGAACCTTACAGTCTGCCTCAAATTATCTTGGTGGCACAAGCATGGGAAGAACTCAGATATCAGAGAACCCCGCTGCAAGAATACACTTGGGGAAAAGCGACTCCCTTTCGGAGCCTCCCAATTCTTGTTCTGAATGTACGAAGACACTTTCCCTGCGCCTCAAGTTCTATCTTCCTTGGGGTTCTGTCTTCTTTGGGGCCTGTCGAGTCAAATGAGCATCAGCACATTCGCCATTTCAGCGTCATCCAAGGCCTCTACTCCACATACCTCATCGCGAAGCAACTCGAACATATAATAATACAGTACACTGTGCAACCCACGCGCCGCCTCGTGTATCCGGTATCACAAGTAATAAGCATACTCCATCAGTATCAAGATGACGGCCGACGACGAGCATCGAGCATACGGTACGCATCACTGCCAGGCAGGGGTAGGACATACAGTATATTCCGAGGACGACTACGTTGCGTGGTTCCTCGTTCAAGTTATGGCAGCAAGTTCACCTGGCACTTCCTTATGTTCTCGGTTGAAAGGCTGCGAAATCTTACTGAGTTCTGTCCTGAAATCACCTTGACAGACACACTGGAGCGAAGGATGTACGAGAGAGGAAGGGAAAGTCACAAAGGTTCGCTGGGTGTCATTCGACTTCCAACCTTGCGTTCAGCGAGAGTCAGGGAGAGGAGAAAACCAAGTCGAGCCAAGTAGAGTACAGTCACAATCCGCAGAAATCGATCCGACTTACAATAAGAGTATGTACAATAAGTTCCCAAAGTATGCAACAGACTAGCGTGCTATGGCAGGACAGGAGAGAAAAACAAAACTTCGAACGCGTGACTTCGAAAGCGTGTTTAGATGATAGCAAGTGAGAAGTCAGAGTCAAAGTGGAAAGACAAAGGAGTGTGAGTGGGTATGTATGCTATGTATGTTTGCCCTTGGTGAGAGAGAAGAGAGATTCAGGTGTAGTGGGGGTGATACAGGAGGTCCATGGTATGAGGTGGAAGATGAGATTAAGTGGGAAAAAATTACAGAAGTAGAATTAGATCCGAGGAATTAGAGATCTCAGGCCATCTCTAATTCTGCTCGAGCGAGCAGATGAAGAGCTCTATCCGATCTCGGCCTGATATCACACTCAAAAGTATCCGGCGTCCTATAAGAACCAAAAACCATCTCAGTCAGAATCCCACAATATCAATCGACCTCAAATCAAACTGTGAACACTGACCTGAACACAGAATTATTAAAATCAACCACGGGCTCAACAACGTTCCCTTGAGCATCCTTCGCCTTGCCCATATCCAAGGTAGCGACCATGGTGGCCATCAAGAACCAAGCTGACGAATCGACCAGGTTCTGACCAGGACATCCACGTCTTCCGAAGCCGAAAACATAATTTCTCGGGTCCATCTTGCGCTTGGTCGCGTCGTCAAGTGAGGATGTGTTTTCGGGCATGAAGCGATCTGGATTGAAGGAGTTGGAGTCGGGGTAGAGGGTTGAGTTGCGTAGGATGGCCCTAGGGTGGTGATGTAAGGGGGGGATAGAGGGAAGAAAAGAGGAGGGGCGGCTTACCAGATGTTGCCGAAGACGAGGGTGCCCTTGGGGAGGAACATGCCATTGTAGACGTCGTCCTCCATCAACCTATGTGGAAGACCTTCAAGGCACAAGAAAAATAAATATCAACAAAACGATTTGACATCCGGGGTAACAGGAAAAGATATTTACCAAGAGGAACAGGCACCCCCCAACGCAAAGTCTCCCAAAGAACCGACTCAACTATGGAGAGAAAGTCAGCTCAAGCAAACATCTCAGTGTAGGCTAAAGCAACTACTCACGATAAGGCAGCTTCTCCCGGTCTTCAAACTTGGGTAACCGGCCCTCAGACAGCACAACGCGATCCATCTCCTCCTGAGCCTTCTTTAACGCTTCAGGATGCAGAATCATAGCCAGAATGAAATGCAGAATCGAAGTGACAGTGGTATCTATCGACCCAGAGTACATCGAATTGGCGGTCCATTTGATATCAAATTCAACTTGCTTCTGAAGTTCTGATTTTTCTTTCTCTTGGATGGTCTCTGGGTCGAGGAGTGTGGAGCAGAAGGACGGAGGGGCTGTTCCATTTGCCTGGTGAGTGAATATATATCAGGGAGGAGAAGCGTTGTACGAGGTAGAAAACGCGCTTACCAGAGTGGTGGTGAAGAATTCCCAGGGTTTGTCCACGAATTCTTCCATCTTTGCTTTCCAGATCTTTGCATTGCGCTTGAACGATGCGCCGGGGAAGCTATCGGGAACATATTTCACTATGAAAACCCATGGTCAGCCTCCCGCAATCCAAACCAAAAAAGAGATAGACCCACGAAACGGGAAAATATCGACTAGCCAAAGGCTACCTGTACTAGCGATGCGGTTGGCGAGCAAGTCAACGCAATGCTCAGCTAGCTCGAGGAAATGGTCGTTGTTCTTCGTAATCCTATACCCGTAGATAGTGTTCAGGGTAAGACCGCCGGCATACCTGTGAGAAAGAGGGAGAAAATCAGAACCTTGAAATCAGTAAATCAGAGGAGAAACGAAGTTACCGCCTGATATGGCGCTCGTACTCCTTGGGCGTTTGTATGAGGGCAGAAACGAAGAGGTGGGTTTCGGTTTCGATGAGGGGTTGATAGGTCTTGACAGAGTTGACCGAGAGTGCTTTGAGCATGAGCTTACGCTGGCGACGAGATTCCGAGCCATAACGCGTGAACGCCACCTATACCAGTGACAAGATGTATCAGCTGCTGCGGCTAGATGACCCCCCTTAGCATCTCTGGAAAGAAATCATCTTACCATATGTTTACATCCACAAAGCTCGCCGACCATAACAAGACTAGGCTTATCGGAGTATATACTCCCTTTCTTGTCCATGAGGTCGACAGCTGCTTCTGAAGTGTTCAAAAACACTAGACCTTGCCCGAATATGTGTAGGTAGGTCACATCGCCTGAAAGCGGAAGAGTTACTCTCGCGTTCCCTGGATGATCAGGGATATCATGAGCGTACCAAAGTCCTCAGCCCACTTCTTCACAGACAGCCACATCTCCTTGGCCCGTATGTCGAATATGTTGCCCAAGATAGCCACCGGTTTAGGGCCAGGAGGGAACACCAGGTTCCTGTTCTTAAGCCATGATTTGGCGATGAAAAACGCGATAGCACTGGCTACCAGAATAAAGAATGAATTCATGGTTGTTGGATGGGGAGAGTAGAGAGCAAGAAGGGAGAAAGGGAAAATGAGCAATTGCTGAACATGTCAACTGGCTTTATACTTGAAAATGTGGGTTCGCCCCAGCTTGTAGCCGTTCGCTGAATGCGGTAGGAGAAGATCACGCGAAGATGGGAAGTTGGGGACTTTGATCCGATCAAATTCGTATGTTTTTCTCATTTTGGTTCCGCCGTACTCCCCTGGTCGATTGACTCGGCCCCGAGGCTCACATATATATATATATTTTACACGGCCTGGGTCCCGTTAAGGAACTGCCGGTCAAGTGCTCTTAAAGCACGCCCGCTCAACCAAAACATCGCATCAACTTCTCCTCTCCTCTCCGCACTCATCTTCCCATACCCATACCATCCATACCTATACAAAGTCGGCACAAACATCCATTGCCAAAGGATCAGCCTCGCCAGGCTCGCTCCTCAGCTCTTCAATCTCCGCTCCTTCTCCCTCTTCTCCCTCCTGTCCTTCATCCTCCTCTCCATATCCATCATACTCCTCGCCCAGTGAGTCCAACCATATCTGGTTCACTCTGTACACATACTGTGCTGTTGGAGCTACCAACTCCCAATGAAAAATACATGCTTTCAGGAATTTCAGCGCCTCCTCATTGTCCGTCGGCTCTCGAGGCAGGTTTACACTACCTCGAAGTGCTATGGTTCCGAAGAACTGTCGCCTCAACGCCATTGTTTCCAGCGACGCCTCACACTGAATCAATGCATGTTCTGGGCTCTCTATGGTCTCTCCACACATCCTACAACTAGCATCATCGACTGCCAGTCTCCGGAATGGCAATGAGCGAAAAATGTGAGAGCCCCACAACAGTTTGGTGAGCGCCAGCCTATGTGCAGGATTCCCCACTTGGACCAGATAATGTCGCAGCGCCAACTTGATCACCTTTGGAGATCCCTTCTCTACTGGCTCCTTTCTGTCCCTCATGATGTACAGACGCTCCCGTCCTTGTATCTCTCGATGAAGGTCACCCATCACCCAATCCATGATCTTGTCACTCAACATTTTTACACTTTGCACCGACATTTCCGTTAGATCCGGCAGAGATATATCACGCTCTGTCGCCGTCTGAATCGCAAAATCCAGATCACTGAGCCAAGAGGCTGCTCCTTTCTCCCTCAGAGCTTGAGCCTCCTTAAATGCCTTCTTTACCCAGCGATCCTCCGGTACTTCTAGTAAGTACACCAAGTATCTTAGTGCAATTTTCAACCGCCTGAACTGGATAGGCAATAGCCCTGTCTCTGTAAACAGAGGGGCCAACATGCATTTATCATCCATCTGGACCATCTTCCGTAAGAACCGAACCTGAATCGATGCCAATTCTGCCACATGCGCCTTTGATACATCCGGAATAATATCAGCTCCATGAATCAAGTGAGGGTCCACCACCGCCATATACAGGTTTTTTGCCAGACTTGGAGCTACTCGTCCTCTGCCTACCATATGCTCCATTTGATAAATTGTGTGTGATGTTGCATGAGCATTGGCTGCCTTAGCCTCATAGTGAAAATGGAACAAATCCCATTTTATCGAAGCCAATGTAATCCCAATATACTTGAACCGTTCAGCAAATAACACCCTCTGACCATGGAGTGTGAAAACTGGCACTGGGTTCGGAATTGGCCCATGCAACAGCATAATGTAGGTTTTCATCGCATTCAGGCTCAAAAAATTCCTTCTACACCATCTCACCAGGACATCCAGATGCCTCTGAAGGCCCTCCGCTGAAGAGGATATCAACACCATATCATCCGCAAACTCCAAATGAGATACCACTGTGTGAAACAACCTGAAATCATCATCTGAAATAGGCAACTGAAAATCTGCTAGAAACAGATTCCAGAGTGTTGGCGATAAAGGATCCCCAGCTAACACCCCACCAACGATGTAAACTCGTCTGAGATTGTTCCGTTTTGCTGGACCCGATATCTCAACAGACTGTACAGCTGCCGTACCCAGTCGAAATATCTTCCCGTCAATCCCATCTTATTCATCTTTGCCCATAGTCGAGATTGATCTGTGGAAGGGAAAGCATTCGAAATATCTACGAAAGCCACCCAGACGGATGTTCCCTCAGCCACGGCCTTATCTACCAATGTTCTGAGAATGAACACATTGTCACTTGTCCTATGCTTTGGACGAAATCCTGACTGTGATTGTGGGATGAACCCCCCCTCTTCTGCTGCTCGATATATCTTCCGGTTGATAATAATATCACAGAATTTCAACAGACAGCTCTCTAGTGCAATAGCACGATATGACTTGACATCCCTTGGGTTCATAGATCCTGCCTCCAGCTGCTCGAAGTCTGCCTGTGGTAACTCAGCATCCGCTACGATACTCGTTCTTCCTGTCTTCACGAACCTTCTCACAATGTGGGTACCGAGCGCTGCTATAGGCCCAGAACATTTGCCAACTTGAAGAGTTGAAGATTACGGGCGTATGGCATCAACCATCACCACGATGTGTCCATAGAAAGGCCTGAGAAGCCATGAAAATTTCCACTCCGGGCGCTTCGACTCGGATTCTCAATCCAGACCCATTCGCATCATTGGGGCCTTGAACTCTGCTTCACGAGCTAGTTGTTGGTTGTGGGGTAAACTTGTCATCATACCGACTCGGAAACACCTCAACTCTGTCGGAAAGACTAGCTTCAAGAGGCTTGTCCTGGTTATGAGAGGACGCCTTCCGTAGGACTCGGGTATCCCGCCACAGAATCTAAGCCTTCGGTGTGTGGCAACGCTCAACGGCGCTACTTGCGAGTCTAGTCTATCCCATGTGGATAGCTGATATAAACACGGACGGGCTAGACCTCGTATCTTCAAGTCACTGGCCATGGCTGAGTGCTGTTTTATATCCACTAAACATACAAAAGGACTAGCATGCTGAGTCATTGGTCTGTCGGTCTTGAGCTTGTCCTTTACTAGGAGCTTTCCCATCGCTGGTCGAGCCTCCGTTGGGATAATATCGAATGCCCAATCTCCCAGAATTCCAGACCGCCGATATGTGTAGTTTCTAGATGACCTATCGGGGACGAGATGTCCTCATCTCTTCGCAGCCGACCCACAGATTCTCAATCATATTCAGATCCACCTGATTCCGCCCCCATGGTTCTCCCCCTCTTCTCCTCCTCGCTCACTGAATTGTATTCCGCTAGTGTCGACTAGCCTGACTCGCCACTAGCTCTCCCTATAGTCGCGAATCCCGAGCTCCTGAGCCTTGAACCTCGAAACGCGACAATAACAGGGACCATCGAAGAAAACGGCGCTGCAGTGTTTCCCACTCAGTTGGAAAGCAGGTCGGGAGCCTAGAGGGTCGGGAGAATTCCTCGGTATCAATACATGAGCAGATGATGAGTAGCGTAAAGAGTCACAAGCATTTTTGCCATGTCGTATGCATGCCTCTCGTTTGAACTCAACTTAGAAGGGGCCCCAGAAGGCAGGTCTACCGTCCGACAAGTCCTCGGAAGAGTCATGTCGTTGTGATTTTCTGAGGTACTCATACAATAATACAATGGGAAGTGGAAGAAAGTCGACCTCGAAATTTGGGGTTCAAACTTACAGTACAGCCAGGGATCAGCCCTCGCGATTCAGGACAGTGTACCTCATGCCAGGGGGGAAAGCTGTGGAAGATACCAAGGCTGGCTACTAGTGGCGTTGTACTATACCCTCGAATATGGCTCCCAGGCGAACTGGGCCGAGTGGCAAAAGGAAAAGGAAAAAATGATATATTCCAGGTACGATCGATAGGCAGGACGGGATGGATACACAAGGACCAATAACGATACAGAGATTACAACAAAACAAACAAAAAGATGAGAGGGGTATTATTGTGTGTGATACAATACGATGGAGGGAGTTGGAGAATGAGAGGAATCAGTACCGAGAAACAGGAGCTCAAGGAAGGGAAGCAGAAAATCAGTAAGGGTAGCATAGAGGCCCACGACATATACCGTTCTTGTTCTTGATATGCCTTTTACGAGCGTCGTCCCTAGTGAAAGACCTGTTGCAACCCCCAACGTGGGGTTCACCCCGGAAAAGCTTAACCTCTGCAAATGGGTCCTGTCTCAAGATCTCCTGCCCCTCAGGACTATCCTTGGGATACCCACAGCACCAGAACCCCTCGTGCTCGTCGTCAGGGTCAGCTCTATGGTGTCCCCTCCTATGCCTATCGTAATCCGGCTTCCGCCCATTATGCTTCATAGCAAACGGACACCCGTGGACAGGACACATTAAATTCCCTTGTGAGTTGTAGACGTACTCCGGCAGGGCTGCGTATTCTTCAGCAGTGATCTGGATGAGGCGGGGCTTGCTTCGGGTGTTGGACTTAGTGGTGAAACGAGGCTGAGGGAATTTTTTCTTGTAGCTTGGTGTGAGGGATTGGGAGCGTTGGCGGCGGTCGGTAGTTTTAGACTTGGTTGTGGCCTTGTACAACGCTTTGGACTGGGTTTTAGAATTGGGATTGGTAGGGAGCCATTCGTCGTCGTCGTCCATAATACTACCACTGGGAGAAGGGTGGTCAATAGACGAAAAGCATGGAGGGCTAGGTGTAGGCCGAGCAGAGCTCGCTTCAGCAGGGGCCAAGTATTGCTGAGATGCGATATTGAATCGGGCCAGGCCAGCAAGGAGGTCGGATTGTCCTGTCGGTGCGCTAGGAGCAGGCTGAACTATACTGGGGTCGAAACCCGTCTGCGGGGCGCTATCCGATTTGAAAGCACTCCAGTCAAGGCTTAACTCCAGTTCCCAAGGGTCATGGCTAAGCTGACCAGCGATTATAGGAGCCGGGGTAGGTGCCAACTGATTAACGGTGACGTCGGATTGAGGGGTCGCAGACCCAGAGGATGAGGGTGAGTGAGTGAGATGAGGGACTTGAGTAGATGAAGGAGGGGACCCCTGGGCCGTGTCGTACATAGCGTCGATGCCTTGCTGTTCGTAACCCATAGGCTCAGGGCCCATCAAGCAAGAGTCCATGGAGTAATTTTGTAAGATCTGAGGATCGACCCAAAGGTCAGAATGGTATTGTCCCTGGTTCGGATCTGTGCCAGCCAGCATTCCGGCCTGAGAGGGAAGGTTGTATGATGACATGTTATTGAGGTCGGTAAGAAATGGTGGGGTATCTGGTAGATCGTGGGTCTTGACCCCTGGCGAGTACAGTGGCGAAAGGGCACCTTGCCTGACGTCGTATGGGTTGGGCCATGAGTGTGGCTCACTATGTTATGGCTGTCAGTATAGGCTTCGGAAGAGGACATCGAGAGGGATGACGACGTACAACTCCGGACCGGGTGCATGAGTCGCAAAAAGGTTGGAAGCCTGGTAAGGCGCGACGTTATGATCAGTAGGGATGGGATCGCTGTAGAAGTTGTTCTGCATGTCGTCGACGATGGTTGATAGGAAGTTCTGAGAACGATGAGAGGGGGGCTTGGTTTGGTGAGGGAAATACCCAGAATTTGCAGCGGGGTTATATAGACAATCGCTGTGGTACGCTTTGACACCATGAGTTTCGGTCCATATAATGAAAAGCGTGATGTGTCTATTCAGGTCTTTGAAGATAAAGAGATCAAAGGTAACGCTTCCAGTCACGTTCAAGCGTAAAGATTTCGTTTCTCGAGCCATATTGAAGCTATGGTGTCGGTTATTGCGCTCAGAGGATCAGATTTGAGACAGTAGACGAGATCCCCCGCAAAAACGAGCAAAATCCAAGTTATATTGAGGGATATCGATGATAAACAGCATTAAGATAGCCCAGAAGTGATCGAGCGTAGTGGAGAAGAACCCGAATGAGAACAGAGGAAGCTCGCAAACTTGCGCGAACACGAGGCTGATGGGGGAGACTGGTCGATCAATCCATCACTTCTCTCAAAACGCGAGGCCGTGGCGATGACTGGCCTTTGTTCTCTGGCTCACCTGACCTCATTCGACTGCCCGCTGTGCCCAGTGCTGGCTTCAAGCTACAGATTCTGACAGAATATCCTATTTAACTCCTTCTCCCTCTCTCATGCTACTCAACCAATGAAATGGCCTCAGATAACTCAATCAAGGCTATCGACACGTCCTCAGTGCATAGAATCACTTCAGGTCAGGTCGTGATCGATCTCCAAACGGCAGTGAAGGAGTTGGTCGAGAACAGTATTGACGCTGGTGCTACCAGCATCGGTCAGTCATAATCAACAAAATTCACTGAAATGCGGCGACTGATAGTTCGTGTAACAGAGGTCAGATTCAAGCAATACGGTCTCACAAGTATCGAGGTCATCGACAATGGGTCTGGAATTGCACCAGAGGACTACGAATCAGTCGGTGAGCAAGCTAATTTGGCGCATACTTTGGCGTGGAAATGACCTCGATTAATATTCCTTCCTAGCATTAAAACATCACACTTCTAAACTCAAGGTCTTCACTGACTTGACTTCTCTGGTGTCATTCGGCTTTCGAGGCGAGGCTCTATCTTCCCTCTGCTCACTTTGCGAAACGGTATCTCTCACCACCGCGCGGTCTCAAGAAACACCTGTTGGCACAGAGCTCGTCTTCGATAAACATGGGCAAATGCAGTCCAAAAGTCCTGTTGCTCGTCAGGTCTGTAGTCATTTGTCATTTCTTCAAACACATGTACGGCGTAGCTGACTGAGACGCGATCCGTAGCGAGGTACAACAGTGACTTTGTCCAACATCTTCAAGCCATTGGCAGTACGCCGTAAAGAGCTGGAGCGCAATATCAAGAGAGAGTTCGCCAAAGCCTTGAACCTCTTGAACGCATACGCCCTCGGTCCATGCACGAAGCAAACTGGCATTAGGTTGACTGTCAGTAATCAGCCGGATGGTAGGTGCGTCCTCCTTCCCAGACTACACTGTGGCTGCAAGCGAATTAAATATATTATTTCTATTCTTGCTACAGGGGGTAAGAAAACTGTTCAAATCCGCACTGACGGCTCGCCCTCTATGACCGCCGCTGTATCTGCGCTCTGGGGACCGAAGGCTATGGTCAATATCGTCGACCTGGATTTGAAGTTCGAGGTTGAAACCTCGAAAACGGCGCTGAAGCGCCTCGGAAACAATGAGTGCGCAACCCTTGCTATCTCCTCGAAGCTTGAGCACTGATAGAATTATCCTCTAGGGAAGGTGGTGTTCTCGCTCCCTCGTCCGTGGAAGTGCAGATCAAAGGCCTTACCTCCAAATTTTCCATTGGCTGCGGAAGAACGGGGACGGATAGACAGTTCTTCTACGTCAACGGCAGACCCTGTAATCTCAGCAAGGTACACACGCTTCGTCACACAGCATCGCTCCCTTCACTGACAGCGTGAGCAGGCGCAGAAAGCATTCAACGAAATCTATCGCACCTTCAGTGTGAACCAGTCTCCTTTTCTTCTAGTGGATGTCATCCTACCAACAGGTATATATGCTCGTTCTTTGATGTTTTGGGTGTTTCTGACACGTACTCAGAAAGTTGTGATATCAACGTCAGTCCAGATAAACGAACTATCTTCATCCACAGCGAAGAGAATCTTGTCACAGGCCTCAAGGTATTGACACTACCTTCTGCGTACAAAAATACTCGTAGGCTAATACACTTTTTAGGCTTGTTTGGAAGAAACCTTCGCTAGCTCACGGTCTACGTTCGACGTCAAAGGGACGCAGCTGACCCAGACTCAGCTTCAGATGGATGCTACCAAGGTTTCTCAACCTGCTCGTCGTAGCTCTCGTCGAGAGTCAACTCCGCCGGCGGCGGATAGTGAAGCAGAGGATGACAAGGAGGATGAGGATTCAAGACCGCTCGCAGCTAGTGCTCCTCGTAAACCCAAATCGGTGGGATCAACGGAGAAAACGCAGTCTAACCTCCAACGTAGTATTACTAGTCGAGAAGGGGCTGCGGCTGTCACTGACCTGACTAGTGATGATGATGGTCAAGGAGCGGAGAGTTTCGAGCCCGGAAATCATCTCATCTCTCAGCCCACCAGCAGTCGCAAGCCTGCACAGGACGAAGATGAAGATGAAGGTCGCTCGTCTCGCATACTTCATAGGGCTCAATCACCTGAAACCATGATGCTGGACGATCTCAATGTCGACCAAGACCCTCGTGAGGACGGTCAACCCGAAATTGTCCCGCTCAGCGACGCCGACGTTTCTATGGACGTGGACACAAGTGACAACATTGAGGCCTCCTCCTCTATAGACGCCTCTTCCTCCCTTAGCCTCGTTCACCGATCCTCCACACCTCCGACCTCGGAGGTTAGCTCGTCCCATCATAATAATCCTATGCAAGAGGCAGATAGCATTCCTTCCAGTGTCATTCAGCTCCCCATCAGTACTTGGGCGCTGAGGAAGACGCTCTCCAACTCGGTTTCTCGGACGGCTCAAGCGGCTCAGAAGCGCAAGGAACCCGTCCAAACGACTCTGAGTACGTCCAGTACATCTTGGGGTCGGCAGCTCAACGCCTCACAGAGCCTTGCTGAGTCAGAGGAACCGGAGGAGCGAGTCAGTCCTCCTAGGAAGAAGCACAGGCTTACCACCGTAGAATCTCCTCCGGCGACTCGGGCTGCTCGTGAGAGTAGTCGCAGTCCCTCTGTGAGCAGAGCGCCCTCTCGAAGGAAGTCTAGAGCATCTAGTGCCTCAGAGCAGTCCGAGCCTTTGGCTGCCGATGCTATGGATGTTGATGCACCAGAGACCACTGAACAGCACGAAGTTGTTGATCTCTCTGCTGATGCTTTGAATGATCCTGCGGTGCAAGCTGATGCTAACGCGCATCCAGTGGAGTTCGTTCGCACTACCACTGACGATGACCAAGTCACTCTACGATTCAATCTCGATCGGCTATCAGAAGTCTACGCAAACGCCGCTCTAGCACTGGAACTCCATTCCAGTCAAATAGACCCACAAAACCTCGATACTGTCATACCCGCCGACGCCGGTGTTGCAAACACAGACGACAACGAGAAGGCCGCAGATGCCTTGTCTCGGATTATTGACAAGAAGGATTTCGAGAAGATGGAAATTCTGGGGCAATTTAATCGAGGTTTCGTTATAGTTAGGCGAAGAAAGCGGTCTGAAGATGGCGCTGATGTAGAAGATCTGGTGGATGGGATGGATGATTTGTTCATTGTGGATCAGCATGCAGCGGATGAGAAATATAACTTTGAGACGCTGCAACAGACTACGTCCATCCGTTCCCAAAAGCTCTTTAAGTGACTGCTTTCATTCACTTGAGAGTCGTTCTCGGTTTACTGATCATCGTCTAGACCTCTTCCTCTTGAATTAGCTGCAGCTGATGAGCTTCTCGCGCTGGATAGTCTTAAGATACTGAAACAAAATGGCTTCGAGTTGGAGGCTGATGAGGAGAGAAACGTGGGGCAGAAGCTATTAGTGACTGCTCAGCCGGTCAGCAAGACGACCAGCTTTGATATGAAAGGTCAGTCCATTCTCTTTTTTTCTGGTTGCAGTAGCTCAAGACCAACCAACCCTTTTTCTACAGACCTGGAAGAACTCATAATGTTGCTGAATGGTTCCCCAGCCGGCCGGATGGTCCGCTGCTCTAAAGCACGGTAGGCTATTCATCGGACAATCCTGCAAACTGAATCCTATGAAAGCTGACCACATCACTCGCAGTGCGATGTTCGCCATGAGAGCATGCCGAAAGAGTGTGATGATTGGGACCTCTCTCAATACCAGTCAGATGACTTCTGTGCGTGATTCACATCAGTCTCTTCACTACGCTTCACTGACTGGATGCGGTGTTCTTGGCTCTGAATAGATCGTCCGTCATATGGGGACTATGGATCAACCGTGGAATTGTCCACATGGAAGACCAACGATGAGGCACCTCTCGAACATATCTAATTTCGGACAGAGGATCAGTCGGTTCAAAGCGAGAAGAGTCGACTGGGACAAGTTACCCATACCTGCGGACTAATTCTTCAAAATCTTGTAACGACACTCCTAGACAATGTATTCGCTGATGTCCACAGTGGACTATTAATGACTACCGAACATATCATCCCCGGGCCAGAGGAGAATTGCAAGTGCGTGTCGATCGTGAATATGTTGTTCGTTTTGCCAGATGATCTATCTTGTCTGAGAGCCTGACGATCGCTCCGGCCCGCCTGCTTTCCATCCTGCTGGTCGTTGCTGCATCGGACGCGGTCGTCATATACTTCTCTAGTCAGAAGGCATCTGCGGCGGAGCAAAACTGGATAAACTCAGGTTAAAACCACACCCCTGGACGGCAAAACTGTTACTGGCTCTACAGGTATAAAGCACGATGACCTTCTCCCTGGTGGATATCAGCCCTTCGTACTGCTCTCAACTGCTCTCAAACTCGAAACATGGTTCTTCTCTCTGCTCCCTTCAAAGTACTCGCTCTCCTTGCCATCGCGATCCCGGCACTTGCTGCTCCCACTCCAGAGAACGAAGTTAGAGCCGCGCAGGTCGATACGTCTAGTCACTGTGGAGACTGGGACACGGTCTCTGGTATGTCGTTCAGGTATCCCAAGGAACCGAATTGGCTGACGCCAGCTTGTACACCACAGCCCCTCCATACACACTTTACACTAACCTCTGGGGCAAGGGTGGAGCCACTTCTGGCAGCCAGTGCTCGAACTTCATCTCCCAGAACGGTAACACCGTTTCTTGGAAGACTACTTGGACTTGGACAGGTGGTAACGGTGTCAAGAGTTACTCCAACGTTCAGCTCGACAGTGGGGTTGGAAAACAGTTGAGCGCGATCAAGAGCATACAGGTGAGATAGCATCTCCTCGAAAATACGGAGGGTACAGTCTCTGACATATCTCTTCCTGGTACTAGTCGACATGGAACTGGTCCCAGAGTTCTTCCTCAGTCGTGGGCAACGTTGCATACGACCTCTTCACTTCGACCTCCGCAACTGGGAGCAACGCATACGAGATCATGATCTGGTTGGCTAACTACAATGCGGGACCGATCTCGGCCGTATACAATTCAGACGGTACTCCCAAGCCCGTCGCCAGCAACCTCAGCTTGGCTGGCCACACCTGGTGCGTCTGCAATCCTATCCCTCTATCATGACAACTCATTGTTCTGAAAAGGAACCTGTACTCGGGTTCTAACGGCTCGAATAATGTATTCTCTTTCCTCCCTACCGGCACGACCAAGGTGACCTCGTTCAGTGGCGACATCAACCTTTTCCTCAAGGTACGGTTTCCAACGTCTTGTTCCTCTATAGAATTCCATCCAACCTTCATGCTGACTTACACTATCATCATACACGCAGTACCTAACTTCAAGCCAAGGGCTTCCTTCAAACCAATACCTTAAGACCTTCCAGGCTGGTACTGAGCCAACTTCTGGATCCGCCACTCTTACTACGTCAGTATCTTTTCCTTACATGGCAGCAAGCTTCAGCAATTGATTCCATCTGTGCTATAGGTCGTCGTATAGCGCGGTTATTGCTTAAGTAGCTGGTGGAAGGCCGTTTCTCCGTAGTAGATTTTATTCCTTCCAGTTGTACTACTAGTGATATCGGCACTCTTGGAAAAACTATTTCGCGTCTATTCTAAGGGCTTCCGCACATCTATGAGGATAGATTGAGGCTACTCTGGTCCCGGTAATATTCTGGAGTTGCCGTCCGTGTCGCGCTCACCCACACGTGTCGACGCCGTCGAGCGCGACTTTTCCCCCAATTTCCGACTAAACATCGCGGTGTCACGACCAACCCTCACCAAGTACATTCTTATTCCGACCCAATACTACTCTACGCCAAAGAGAGGGATTTACCATTTCTAATAGCTTCATTACATCCTAAAAATCGCCTCGCCACCAACTTTGTTATGATACTGTGCACACAAGAAAGCCTCTTCCCAGTTCTCCAACGCGAATGTAGCAGCAATCTTAATCCCTCCCCTCTCTCCTAAGGGCAGAACACCCGTCTCTATCATCTTGAGCAGCGAGACGATGTCTTCTCGTTCGTACATCAGCTTTCCATGTAGAGACTTGCTTCTCCACATAATGTCACCATGAGGAATCGCTACATCTCCTACGATACCACCCATGAGGCTAATGCGACCTCTATCTCTGACTGCGAGAATGCCGGTTCTGAGATGAGTGCTGTCGGTTGCAGATGGTGGAGATATATCGAGGTAAGCGTCTATGGTACCCTGCTTCTTTAGCGTTGCGAGATCGTCGTCTGAGTTTCCTGTGATAGATACCGTTTTTACTCGAGGTCCTAGGCCCGCTAGCCTCTGGAGAGCTTGCTTGTTTCGACCCATGGCAACTACGGTTGCTCCCATGGCGAGAGCAACATGGACAGCTGCTCCTCCAAACGAACCTGTTGCAGGCGCGATGATGATCGTCTCCCCGGCTTGGAGCCCAATATCTCTTAGTCCACCAAATGGGACTATCAGTTTCGAGATATAGGCCAAATCTTCCACACTGTATCCAAGCCCTCCCTCTTCGATCGACTTCAACAATGTCATCTCGTCAAGCAGGTGACAGTTTTCCAGGGGCATCTTGGCGTATTCGCCATATGTCGCGTCTTTCCATTCTCCGAACATCAGCTTCTGGCTGCCTTCAGCAAGCCCAGCATGGACCCCCAGTATAAACGTTGAGCTTGGGTCGTCTCTCGGTCGCGTTACGATGTCGGCGTACACAAGCTGCCCAGGGCTGAAAAGCGTCGTATCCGGACCAATTGCAGCTACCCTGCAGATGGCACCAACTCCAGGAACGGAAGGGCGGGCAAGGGGGTAGTGGCGGGTTCCATCCAGGACCTCCCGGGCATAGGAGACTACCCCTGCCGTTAGGACACGGAGGATAACGTTTCCGAGGCTCGGTTGAGGTACTGGTAGTGTTTCCATGCGGCATAGCGGTTCACCTGCTGTGGTTAGAACGAGTGCTTTGTAGGTGGAGGGCAGTGTCGACATTGCGATCGGTTAGAACGTCTTGCTTCCTTTTCACACCAACAACGTATCTTATAACTCATTTATTCGATTTAGCATGCTGTCATCTCCATTGAGACGCCCTTTTTGTATGCGCGAGTGACGAAATTTGAGGACGCGTGGGGTTCCGCGCACCCCTTCCGATCGAAGGGGAAAGCAGCTGATGCTTGAAACGCTACAAAAATATGTGGTGTTTGGAGACCCAAGGGGTAACTTTCTTCCTGCCAACAATTCAAGCCTCGTCTTCGCTGAACCCATGACCATCTTCGGCGGTGCGAGTGGGCGGTTTGCTTCTGAGGAACACCCCGTTATGCGGAGTTACAGTAGGGCACTAGAAGGATTTTCAAAGGCGTCAAGGTTCAATCTAGAACGTCACGGAATCAATGCTGCTCACTTGTATGGTCGGAGGACCGCGTACCGCTAGTGGCATGTCAGGAGTAGGGAGAACCTCTTTCGCGACTCCTCGAAGGGCTTCCAAGGGGCTAGCTACCCCGCAGCTCTCAATTTACCCCGCATTGAAAGTCCTGCTCGGTCCCGGATCAGACGGCCTTACCCCAGCGAACCTACCCCACTCTCTATCCATACTCCCACGAATCCTCCCGATAGTCGTAGAGAAGCCCTGACCTACGCTAGAACGTTTACCCTGAACTACGATAACGACCCTTTTGCACTGTGTCACAACCGTGTCATATCTAAGACTTTTCCAACAATGGTTCACCGATCTGCTCAGACGACCCGGCCTGGGCCCAACGGGTGCCCTTGAGCCCGACCAGGTCGACCTAGCATCGGCTCGAAAACTTGGAGTTCTCTAACAAGAAGACCGAGGCCACTCGAGGAAGGGTATATAAAGTCAACTCATTCTTGCAGGAATTTCACTCATAACCTCTCCTCCAGCCTTACCTCACAAACCGAAATACTCTTTCTCATTTCTCAACTCCGATGACTCAGTTCACCATCCCCAAGACCCAGAAGGCCGCGATCGTCCCAAAGTTGGGCGGATCTCTCGAGATCAAAAACGATCACCCCGTCAAACAACCTGAGGATCTTGCTCCTGGAGAATGTCTCGTCAAGCTCGAATGCTCAGGTATGTCAATCTGTACATAGTGGTGTCGGGTTCATGAGTGCTAACGAGAGGCCCTTGATCTTAGGATGCTGCCATACTGACCTTCACGCTGCTATCAACGATTGGCCACTCTCTGCTAACGTTCCTCTCATTGGAGGACATGAAGGTGTCGGTATCATTGTTGCAATCGGTGCAAATACCACCGAATCCCCCGTCAAGATTGGTGACCGTGTAGGAATTAAATGGCTTGCTTACTCGTCAGTCTCGTCCCCTAGACTCCTCGTTTCGCTCCTATCTGCATACTGATTCTCTCCTTGATACCAGGTGCCTGAACTGCGAAAATTGCCGCAAAGGCTTGGAGCAGAGTGAGTGATTGTTGTTAACTGCGTACCGTAATCCACCGGAAGATCGGGCAGGGCTGGCTTCTTCGTCGTCTTTTCTTCTGAATCTCGCGTGTTGCAGATTGCGACCAGGCCCAGCTCAGCGGCTTCACTGTTGATGGAACTTTCCAAGAATATGCAGTGAGTTATCCTTTGTCTCGGTCGTCTGTTTCACGGGTCTTCCTCGTATGGATTGGATGTCATTGACCGTCTTCACCTCCTGCTTTATGCCCCATGTATCTATCCTCTACTCACTGTTTTGTACATATGTAGGTCTCCTACGTCCGCCATGTGACTCCCATCCCAGAAGGTCTGGACAGTGATGCTGCTGCGTCTTGCCTTTGCGCTGTGAGTCTACAATCATCCGCGCGTCCTTCCTCTTAGCTCACCCATAGTACGATACATCTATCTAGGGAGTCACTGTATACCGTGCAATCAAGTACAGCCAAACCACCCAAGGAGACTGGATCGTCATTCCTGGCGCTGGTGGAGGATTAGGACATCTCGGTTAGTCACCATTCATCCCACGGACCGAGCTCATCGTCTGAGTCCTTCTTCTCTACCCAGCTGTGCAGTTCGCGAAGGCTCGTGGTCTCCGTGTTATTGGAATCGGTACGCGTTCACCCCTCTCAAAGTCTCAAGTGATGGTCGTTCATGAGTGTTTATGTATCTTAGATACCGGAGCAGAGAAGAAGAAGCTCGTCCTTGATCTTGGTGCCAAGGGATGGATCGATTTCAAGGAGTCCAAGGATATCGTCAAGGACATCGTTGCGCTTACTGACGGAAGAGGAGCCCATGCCACGCTTGTTACTGCTAGTACTGTGTGTCCATCTCCTTGACTTTCGCTGAGCGTGAACAGCTGAGAGATGTATTGTTCAATTTAACAGGGCGCGGCTTACGCTCAAGCTGTCGATTATCTCCGCCCCGGAGGCAAGTTATTGGCTGTCGGTCTTCCAGGCGAGGCGAAGTTGGACGCGTCGATCTTCTTCACTGTGTTCAAGGTCTGTTTTTCAGTTTTCCTTTCCTCCCTGATACCTTCGCAACTACTCACGCTTATTCTCTTTTTTTCTGCTGTGATTAGAACATCAGCATCCTGGGCTCTTACGTCGGTAACCGTCAAGATGCCATAGAAGCGCTCGACCTCTGCGCTCGAGGCGAAGCCAAGGTGCATTTCGCATCCAAACCTCTCAAGGAACTTGCTAAGTACGTACCCATCTAGTACCCCCTCCTCACAGCGACAGCGCACTGACCTTTGTGTTTTTCTTTGCTTTGCATTCATCAGTGTTTACGAGGGCCTGAAACAGGGCACGGTCACCGGTCGTGTGGTTCTCAGCATGAGGGATTGAATTCCAGCCCGTTTGTAACATTGAGGTCAAATGCCCTCTCTTCCCGCGCTGCTCGTGTCAGTGAGCTCAAGCTTATCGATGTGCTGCGCTCCAGAGATTCCGATTAAAAACTTGTTTATGTCATGGGGTGTGTATGGTTATGGACCTGAGAAGTTTGTATATGTATCGCTTCAAAAGTTGGTGTATGTAAAAGTATCCCTTTGGCTCTGAGCTAAAATGCGACGAGTTTCGTTCTACGCTTGATCGTCATTTTCTGGAATTACTCGACGAGAAATAGCCCGAGTCCTTGTAAACAATTTTCAAAAACGAGCATGAGCCAGAGAATACACGTAGCCAAATGCCACTCGAGAATGCCTGAAGCTCGTCTATAAAGTTACTTTGACCAGTAAGCTTTTTTGACTGTTCGTTCTTCTTCTGGTCGGATCCCAGGTTAAACTTCTCCGCGCAGTCGTGCAAAGAAGTAGATAAGCCTTCTAGTTTGTGTCTAGTGCACTTCTGGACCATGAGGTATCCGGAATTCATCAGACACGAGGCAGCGAATTCGAATTGATAGATGAGAAGTGCTGGGTCGAAAGTAGGCGCTAGGTGCGGGCGTTGAAAGGTGGAGAACCTCAATCGTTGATGTTCATCAGAAATGAGGAGTCGTGCGTCTCCAAAACGCGTAGAACCTATGCATCTTCATGTGGTCTCTTCGACTTTCATGAACTGCACAAGGGGTTGAATCTTTCATGAAAGAAGGGATAGATCAACATGATTTTGTGGCGGGGAGAAGCGGGGGACGAATAGAAGCTGGATACGGCCACGTGACCAATACAGTCGATGCAATCTCCTTCCCCAAACGGACGAAGATCACCAAAATGAAACTTGGACTGGTGTCATTCCAGCGTCCGTTCATGGAAACTAACGAAATCCACCATCTCCTTCGACAGGACGGGTTATCGGCGCGAATGAAGGGCAAAAAATATATTCCTTTCTTCCCCTTCTCCTTCTACGAGCTGTCTAGCTAAAGTTCGTCCTTTTACTCTGCTGCGATGCGCAGTGCTATCCCAGAATTACGGGCTCTGCAGAAAATCATCAACAATTCGCTGGATACACTCGACTCAGTTTACTCTGGCTTTACGTCGGTTAATGACCAAACGCCTCTATGCTTTCCATCGTTGTTCCAACCTTACGATCCTGACACGCAAGCCGAGGCATTGACGGGAACGCCTGAAGTCTCGAAAGCAATCTCATTGCTCGTCGCTGCAGCCAGCCAGATTTGTGCCAGTGTACAGCACCCGTTTCTGAGCATATGTGATGCTGCGACTGTTGTGAGTATGGTCCTTGCATCCATCCTTTGTCACAGTCTGATATTGGGTTTAGTACCATCTGCCGGCTTGTTTGAGAGTATTCGAGGCAGTAGGCGCTGTAGAGCTCATGAAGGACGTTGGCGAGCGCGGGGTCAGTATTGAAGTCCTCGCGAAGAATTGCCCAGGAGGTGAAGTCGATAGTCGACGTCTAGGTAAAGCCTTCAACGCTCTCAATCGGTTCATACCCATGCCTGATTATGGCCACAGCGCACATATTTAGGCTCCTTGCCACGCATCATATCATTACAGAAGTCGCGCCTGGAGATACCTTTGCTCTCAACCGTATAAGTGGATGTTTGGTAACCCACCCAGCTCTACCAGCAGATCTTCTGGCCTCACCAGGCTCAGCACACCCGGGAGATAGAGCCTCCTTTACCCATAGAACGCCCCCGTCCTCCGCTGTCTCTTCATCACAAACCGCGGGATTAGACTCTGCCTTCACTCTAGCCGTGGGTTCTCGAAACAACCCTTTTTCACTTTCTACCTCACCTTCAAGTGATATCGCGTCATCGTCTCCCTCTTCAAATCCAGATCTCAAACCCCAATTACTTCAACTATCATTCGAGGAACCATTGGATTTCGACCAAATCCTATCCGAGGCTAAACACCATGCAAAAGCCGACTCATGGGAAGTCTATACCAGGCATGGCTCGCCACTGGTCTCACCGAAAGCTATCGAAAGGACCGAGCCAATGGTCACTTCCAGCGTTGCTGCGCCTCCACGTTCTTCTTCGCTGCTCGTGAAACTCTCGCCATCTCAGCTCGCAGGGCCTTCCGGTACCTCGAGCGGGGAATCTAGCCCAGTATCAAACAATATTCTTCTCATTCCTCAGACACCCTCTGTACCACCTCGCTCTCCAGTGGCGAAGCGCAGTCCTCTGTCGCTACATCATCCGATACCGTTCCCATCGTCTCCAGGACCCCCCTCCCCATCACAGCTGCGATACACGATGCCAGTGCTTCCAAGCTCGCCTAGAACAACAAGGCTCTCTGCGGCGTCTGGGTATTTCCCAGCCAGCCAAGACCCGGAGCTTGATAAAAAAGACAAGATGCACGACGATATGAAGGATAGTGTGGCAGATAACCTCCTACCCTCCGAAAAAGCCTGCCATGAGGGCGTTCGTGTGAAAGAGGAACCAAGTCCCACTTCCTCTGGGCCATTACTTGATAGGAGTACCACACCAGATAGAGCGCATACATCTGCTTTTTCGGCTGAACTCCAGGTTCCTCCTTCCGAACAGCCTGCAGCTCAGGACTCATTGCCTTATCTTGCTCAAGCCAGTGAGCATGTAGCGGGTGTCAAACCTAGAGCCACTGTGATCAAGCCTGAAGACAAGTACATCGACACCAACGGTATCGCCGCGTTCGTCGGACTTTGGTACGCATTAATTTTCTCCCGGCTGTCTTTGGCATGTATACTAACATGGGTTCCCCTCTCTCCCAGTACGGATGAACTCTTCAAGACGTCGTCATATCTGCTGGAGTCATTACTGGTTAAACCGCAATATGCCTTACAAACCTCTTCCTCTACTTCGTCCGCTTCAGAGCTAGATGCTCCCCCTCCGCTAAGTATCAAGATAGTGCAGGAAGATAGCGAATACCGGGCACATAAGCTCTCGTCGCTGTCCGTCTCCGGTTCGTCTAGCTCTGCTCCAACGAGCGGCCGTGTCAGCCCCATCTCGCCTACGTCCACCTTAGCTCCCAGCGTCAGCAGGCTAACGCCAGTTAGCTCGACTTTCGGTCCTGAGCAACAGCAGAGGCCGTCTATCTCTGCTGTCTATGATGTGCTTCGCACTTTTTCGTCTTCGACGATCAAGATAGCCAAAGGGAGCGGCAATAATCCCTCCAAGTATCCGTACCCTTCTGTCCCGCCGTTTAACTTTGCCTTCCGGACCAAGAAGGGATACTTCCCTTGGCTGGAGGATGGTAAAGACGGGGTGGACCAGAGCCACCAGGATGCGTTGAATGGAGCAAAGATGGTACCGAACCGGCGGGAGCAGGAGTTCCGTCTTGCTAGGTTTGGGAGAGCTATGACGGGCTCGACGAGTATGGAGGGGTGTGGTGGTATTTGGAATGGTATATGTTGCCTTTTTTGGAGCTATGCTCTTTGTGCTGATCACTTTTTTTTTTTCCTCCTGCAGCAATGGACTGGCTCTCACTCCGGAAGGGAAGTCTTATCGTCGACGTCGGTGGTGGAGTTGGCTCTACAAGTGTGCTTCTCGCTAGAGGAGGCCTGAAAGACATTGGTGCCAGGTTTGTGGTTCAAGATAGAGGGGCCGTCTGCAAATTGGGCGAAGAGGTCAGTTTTCGCTTTTCTCCATGATTGCACATCCCTTGTTGATGGATTTTCTGGCTTGCTTTTCAAAAGATGTTGTCCAATGGATGCAAAGACTTATTAGAGGAGGGCACGGTGATATTCCAAGGTTAGATTTTTTTCTTCCGCTTTCTCTGTGCGTTCGAGGGCCTGATTCACCTCCTGGATAGAGCACGACTTCTTCTCTCCACAACCAGAGCATCTCAGAGGCGCTGATGTCTACCTCCTCGTAAGCCACCATCCATGGGAGCTCATTTTTATCTCCCCTGTTCCTGACTCAACCTCACATAGCGTGTGGTCCTCCACGACTGGCCCGATTTCTACTGTCGCAAGATTCTCCTCAGACTCCGAGAAGCCGTCATGCCAGGCCGAGAGCAAGACACCAAACTCGTTCTAGCGGAATTCGTATTACCCCTTGCATGTGTTAAGAAGAGTGACGTACAGTCTGGTGCTTCTCAAGGGGGTGAAGATGATACGCCTATAGATGACCCGGATATACTAGCTGCACCTGCCCCGCTGCTCTCCAATCTGGGAAAAGCGAACGCCAATGCGTATTGGATGGATTTGACGGTACGTTGATGCAGCTTCGTGAGCGGCCCCTATGCTATGAGAGGCTGATGGGTTTCCTTGTACGCAGATGCAATGCACGTTCAATTCTCAGGAACGGACGCTGAAAGAGCTTGACGAGCTCACTCGTTCGGCAGGGTGGAAGATCAAGACAGTGCGACGTGGAGCTGGGTCTCTGTTTGGTTATATCGTCGCCGAACCGACGGAGCTTCCGCCTGTTCAGGATGAGGAAGCCGAGGAATGGCCCCATGGTGAACACGAGCACGAAGTACTTGCAGAAGGTTTCTCGACTGAAGCGTCGACCACGCCTCTTCCTCTGGAGATCACGCTCAATGATTCTCAAGGAGCTCGTCGAGAGCGAGAGAAGGGTCGACTGAAGCTCTTGGAACGTGGCGGTTCACGATGCGCGACGCCTACGTTCGGTTCAGTGGGCCACATTCCCCGTTACGTGGCGAAACCTCCTTTCAGGCCAAGCGGCAAGGCAAAGTCAACCACTAGTAAACCCAAACATAGGCCCGCACCACTCATAGGACTGTCCTCCACCTCCACCCAGAGAGATTTCGAGAAGAGGATGAATGCTAAGAGCGCGATCAGGGACTCGCCTTCGTCGTCGAGGTCTGCCAGTACGACGCTCCTTGCCTCTCCTCAGGCGATCTCAAATGGCTTCTTGTGTCCCCCGTCGCATTCGTCGGCGTCAGAAACAAGGAGGGCCCTGAGAAAATCTGCGTCTAGGTCATCTTTACTCCCACTGTCTCCAACGAGTAGTACCGCCTCGTCTCCATTTCCACTTCTCCCCTCCCACAACGAGAGTATGCGTAGTAACGATGCCGGTGGAAAGTCAGTGGTTACTAGTACACCACTCGTTATCAACACCACTGGACTACTTTCTCCTCCTTCCACTATTGACTCTAGCAGCAGTACCGGGTCCCTAGGTCTGGTACCAGGTCAAGCAACGTTCTCGAACGATACTATCAGGATGACGGTTACATCGCCCGCCCGACCGTCGTTCTTGCGCCGTGTGCCAGCCACTCCTTCTACACCGATCAGTTCCCCGAGCCATTCAAGACGCACCTCGACCTACTCGATGGCGTCCACCATGTCAGCGAGTTCTGGCCCGTCTGGTGTGTCGACTCCGAGGAGAATGACAAAGTCCTTCTCGAGGCAACAAGCAGAGTCGCCTGCTGTACCACCTCCTCAGAGTCCTCTGCCCATGGTACCAGATACTGGTTTTGGAGCAGCCGTGCCTACCACGCCAAAGAAATCTTCGACTTTGAGGGAGAGAAGGCGGACTATGTCCTATGGTAACCTGCGACACGCTGTTGTATTACCTTCTGTCGATACTATGCCCACCAACCCCAATGTTGACCTCACCAATGTTGGTCTCCCCAGCGACAAATTGGCTTCTCAAGGTCCTTCTGAGTCATCGTCAAAGCCTAGCGTATCTTCAGCACCTGAAAAGCGCGTCCGAGAGCGCAGAGCCACAATCTCATCGAGCAAATTACCCGTTCCTAGCCCTTCCGCGCACGAAGTCCCTCCAACACCCCCGCTTCCGCGTCAGAATACATCTTCCTCTCGTGCTCATCCCCCTCCCGTGCCCGTTACTCCGAGTACACCATCCAGGTTTCGTAAGTTAACAAACCGTTTTGGTATTTCTTCGGGAGGATTATCCGGGCAACCCGGGCCTCGTGTGAACACTAGTATCCCGGATAGTTCACCTGTCAAGGAAGATTCGAGCCCTCTCGAACACTCTGGGCCTGGACAAAGACGCGGGATGGCGATCCTAGTAGGAGGTGAGGGAGATAACCAGCCACCTACTACCCCGGCCTCACCGATACCCTCGGATCTCTGAGTGGAAGGGAAAGGCACCAAAGGACTGTCGTGCAGCCTGAGCGGAATGACCCCATCTTCGAAATGTTTTCTCAATGCTTTCTATCAGCAACTCTTGTTATCCAGACTTGTGTCCTTGGAACCTACTGTATAATGTCTCTTAAACTGAAGTCGGGCTTCTGAATGTTTTGTACTAGATTTACTGTAGTTGATATCCTGAACTGTTTTCCCTTATTTTTCACTCGACGCAGAAGAATACAATTACATCTATTTCCAGGTGAACAGAGCCTGTGGCGACTAGGATATGGGTATCATAAGGGTAAATTATACAAAAATTAAGGTACACTAAGAGGATATTAGGTCCGACTTCCTGAAGGTGACGATCCCTCTTTCAACATACTCCTTCAAAACCGCCCTGGGTTCTACGTATCCACCAGTGATGACCAACTTCTCAATGGGGCGTGTTCTAGGCGACACCCTGACCTGTAGCATCTCGAGCACAGCTCGAGCGTTCACGGAAGGTGGATCCCGGATCTCAATCGTCGAAAGGTTCATACATAACATGTCGGCGTGAGGTTGAATGTTTGACAACGAGGTCATGATGTCGGTGCAAAAGTGCGTATCCAGAATCTGAAGTGACTGGATGTGAGGGAGGTGAAGGAGGAAGTGGTCGATGCCGTATGGATCCATAGTGCGTATAGCAAAGGAAGTGACTATGCATTCAGATCGCCGTACGAGCTGGATGACAGGTGAGAGGACGTCCACCGGGGCGAGCTCCTTGGTCTGGATATCGAGGCACAGATGTTGGAGGTTGGGGAATTCGCAGTAAACCAGGAAAAATGAGATTTGGACGCTATCGGGGGTGCAGGCGGAGAAAGAAAGGGTAAGGGAGGAGATTTGAGGGACCACCACGGTGCCTAGATCTTCCCGGTTGAGGTACATGCCCTCGGGTTCGTCAGCCGTGAAATCGAGGGTGGAGGGGTCTATTGATTTCCTGTCTTTCGAATCTGGATCCCGGACGATGATCATGGTGGTCCAAGCCTCGCGAGGAGCTGGAATCGAGGAGACGACTTCGGGAAGGTTGGACAGATCGGGATTGCACGAGCCGTCGGTGAGTAGAACGCGGCTGTCTCTTCCTGTGATATCGACGGTCATCTGGGAGAGGTTTCCCCAGAGTGCATCGGCGTGATTAGCGATCTGGAAGATGTGGGAGGTGGGGAGTGCAGTGTGAACAACGAAAGCTCGCAGCCTCGGCGTGTTCTTCAAGATGTTACCGAGGGCGCTGGGCTTCAGTGTCGCGACGCATTTCGACCTGTAAGGAGCCCAGTGAACGAGGCTCAGGCCCTCTAGCATAGGGAACTGGCTGTTCACGAGGTCAGCAAGGACTCTCTCCATCGGTCCACTGATCTCTGCATTGTACCATCGCTCGCTCGCCTCCAACAGAACATTCACCGACGTACAAAAACCGGGATCCCAGTAGTACTCCGTACTCCCAGTTCCCCGAATCCTGATGTTCAGAGGCAAGGTCCCCGAGAAGCCAAGGACGAGATGAAGGATGTGCGCGACCAGAGGTGGGCGTTTCTGTATCACCAGCTCCAGGTTCAGATCCGTCCATAGCTGTGGGGTTCCGAGAGCGACGTGCTTCCAGTATTGGCAGACGTGGGAGAGGAGCCAAGGACCATCGTTGGTTTTAATGATGTTATAGCGTTCGCCCGAGAGAGCCATGTCGAAGATATCCGAGAGAATCTCGATAGGAAGCTGATGAGCGGGGGTGTTATCGTTGAGAGTGCTGATCTCAGGCCTGTGGCTCAGAGTGAGCACTCATGCACTCATGGTCCAGAACAATCATAAGGATGGAAGTGTGAACGTACGACCGTTTCGAACGAGCCATGGGTTTGACAGGAAATATCCTCTTCTTCGAGGGGGAGGAACCACTCTGCCTACTCTTGGCCGATTTTCTTGGAAGGAGGAACATAACTTCGAGAGATAATGTATGAAGAGAGGGTGATGGGTTCAGAGACGATAGTCCAGTCGTGTCAAGACGCACAGCGTTCAAGACTCTAGGGTATGTGGTTTACTGTTATGCCCCAAGTACGATGCCGCATATTTATACCAACTCTTCAGGACCCGACTTGGCAACAGCTTACTAGCGGGAAAAGATGCCCCTTCTAGCCTCTAATTGTCCCGCTGGGTTCTTAAGAGACAACCACCTTTTTGTGGCGAGCACCGGTCGTGAGGACGCTTGCGCTTGCAGGACCAATCGGCGTGATGGAAGGCGAGAACAATTAGAGGGATGCGTGCCACGAGATCGTTTGTCTACGCCTTTATTGTTGTATCCTGGGCCTCAGTGACGAGAACAGCCAATAGCGCAAGGTAATGATAATAAGCATAGGGATGTATTGCTAGCTGATCGTAGTAATTCATCTTTGGGAAGATGGAGAAGTCTTTTGTGCAAAGGCCTTCGCTGGATGATGGTCGACAGTCATGACAATTGTGTGCAGCGTCGGGGGATGTGGCGGTGGACGTGACTAGCTAGACCGCTATCCCTGTGGTTCCTCACGGGTAGACTTGCAACCAGCACGAGCACACATGAACAGACGAAAACGGGTTGGATATATATACACAATACACAAAGATGAGGTAGATAGCGTCGAGGAATGGGAATGTTCACCTTTGCAATAAGGTTATAAGATAACAAAGATAAGAGGCCCTATGGATATACTGAGGATGGTGATGAGGAAATTTAAAGTCATTCGGGCACTTCAAGTTCACGATCATTAGTAAATTGAGATACAATAGTCCCTTGGAGCCTTATGAGATAGGAGATATCGTCCGGAGATAAGAGGGAGTCCATTCAATAGGTTAGTATCAAGCCAAAGAACCCTGTAGTCTGATCAGCACAGAGAAACGCTCGAGGAAAAAACAGTTGAAACCCACCATAGGATCCCAAGCAGGTAGGACGACTGCATCACCAGCTTGGAAGACCTTGACCAACTCCTTCGGAGCAAGTGCCTTCGGAACGACAACCTGGTACACAAATCTGCGTACAAACGTTCAGCATGAGAACCCATTAAATTTAGGTGGGTTTGAAAACGTACTGTTCGAACCACCTGTCCGTCATGACATAGTACCCCTTCTCACCAGAATCAGGACCCCAAGAGTTCTCGATCTTGTACCTGACTGGCTTGCCAGCTTTGTCCAGATGGACGCCGGAAATCACCATAGCATGGGTCATGGAGGATTCATTGACCCGAAGGCGGTCTGCCTTGGTTAAGGTGAGAGAGATATCGAAGGCATGCTGCGATGGCCTTGATAAGTATGTATAACCAAAACAAACAGCAGCAAAGTGCTCACTTCGTATTCGAAGAGTGCGGTATCCAGTATCCCAGCTCTGTCGGCAAATTGACCGACATCGCAGCCGAAGAACACAGGCTGACCGGCCTTGATCATCTATCGGCGAGAAACGATATAAGAACGAGAGATGATGCGAGGAGCGTGGGCTTACCTTGATCACGGCGTTCTTCAGGTCGTCAATGTGAGTGTTGACATCTGAAGGGGGAATTAGCCTTTCACAAATCACCGACGAGGTGACTGAACCTTACAGAGAACGGGACGACCACCCCATACGTTGCCGAGCTTATCGACTGTGTAGAGTTTGGAATACTCGTTACGAGGATCGTTAATGAGGGAGAAAGATTCCGACGGCTGTGGATGGCGCTACGTCAGATTGACAATACAAAAACAAGGAAGCCTGGAGTCGTACCGGGTAAGCCTTGCTAACAAAAGATTGATAGAACTCTAAGGGAGTTCCTTCCCAGGAAGCAGGCTTGCCATCCGAATCGTAGTAGTCCCAGGTGAAAGGCTTGTTAGGGTTCGGTGGCTGACCCAAGGTCGCTGTCATGATGGTATAAATCTCCTTCATGAGCTCCTCTTTCCTGCTCCTTAGAACGAGTGTGACCTGCTCCGCGCTCATACTCTTATCCGACTGCAGCTGAGCAGAGAGTTTCCGGAGGATGAGGGCCTGTTCACGGAGTCGGGTCTTGATGAGCTTGTTCATCGGACTGGAAGCCGAAGAATGGAACGATTCCGGGTATATTGCGTGAGGAACGACACCATAGTTGGTCAACAGATTCACAACCATGTCCCACTGACCACCATCGCTGATCAGATCGTCAGAAAGGTGATAAATGAGCCTATCGTCGAGAGGTAGATCCGCGTGCTGAATGCTCAATTCTAGATAATAGTTGCACTTGTTGAGCTTATCCCAGAAGAAGAGGTAAGACTAGAAAGGGAGGTTAGGGTTCGGCTTGAATATCCGAGCACATGAAAAAGGAGAGTCGAGAGTCGCACCTGTGATAACTGGAATTCCGAGAGTTTCAACTTCTTCATGATATCGTAACGAAGAATGTTGGTAGTCGCGAAGAGCCAGCACCGTCCACTGCTCTTCTGATTCGTGACGGGACCGGTCTTGAACTCGAGCTCATTGTTAAAGACATGTACGTCGGCAATACGGGCCTCTCGAGAAGTCAGGGCCTGGGTAATGTTGCTGTGGGCCAATATAGTCCGAGCCAGCTATATCAGGAACGGAGATCAGCACGGGTCCTCGAAACGCGAGATTGGGGGGAAAGGAACAGGGTGATGAACTGCATGCACAATGTCACGGCGATAAGCGAACAAACCAGCAGCAGCTGGCAGCAACAGCATCAGCGCCAGCGAACCCGTTCATGGCGCCATTCAAGCGGTCACGTACAACCGCAACCAAGCCTCAGCGCAGTGGCACAAATAACGCCCCCCCCCCCCCCCCTCTTCTTCAAATCACAGAGTAGTACTGAACCTCACCTGAAGCTTGGGGCTGGCTTGCACAGAGGCCTCCCAGCTCTCCACGTTGTCGAGCGATAAGCTTCCGGAAGCAGAACAAGGCTCAGAACTGAGCTGCACGCCTCCCAGTGTAGATGTAACGCCCTCAACAGAAACCGACCGACGTTTCTCATCGAGTCTGGAGGAGGTTGGGGGAGTTGGTTTGGAAGTCGCGGAGCCCATGGTGGTAGAAGACAAGAAAGACCTTGATAAGCTGCTTAATTTCATGCAGTCGTTGACACCGCCCATTACTATTACCGGTATCGGGCCGAACGTGTGAGGAGAGGTTGCGGAGGTGCGAACGCACTTTAACCAGACCAGGGATCACTGGTCGCTATGTTTATATACCCTGGGCAATGCTAAATACTGTTCTCATACATAGTCAATGCAAGGTTGGAACTGGGGTTAGTGCCTGTTTGGGGGTGGGCACGAGTTAATAACTCACTCAAAAAATATAGAATAATTCGGCAATAATAAGCGCACTTGTCCCACGAACACAGCAGCGCATGAGTCGGCGGACGAGACCCGAGTGAGATCTGTGCATCAGTGGATCGATAAGTGTGTATCCAACCCTCGATTATCTCGAAGCTCAGCCAATCCGCAACTTTCCTTGTTACAGTAAACGTCTCTTGATGGTCCACAGGGGGACCCTATCTCCTATTCCTCCACTCAGAACGATAAACCTAGCTCAGCTCTGTCAAAAGCAAGGCACATGAGCCCAAAATTATCACCAAGCTAGTGCTCAAGAATCCCAAATTTGGGGTGCTGAGGTCTCATAGGAGATTAGCTCCCTAGCGCGGTGCCAAAAACACGACGCATCCACGAGCGGACTGCACGGCGTTACGAGGGTGCGTCCTTTACATATCGCCGTGGCAGCGGAAGAAAGGATAAAACTTGGAATAAACTCGATACCATCTCCTGTCAATGCTAGCAAGATGGATCGGCTGAGACTTGTTGGTTGCCATTTTGTGTAGAGGAAGAGAGGCCGCGGCTGCCTTGCTAGTTCTGGCTTCACAAGCACTCTACTGTATGACTGCGGGAGTAATTGCGGAGGGTCTTGGACGATGTGAAGGATGTCCATTGGTATTTGGACTAGTGCAGAATCAGGAAGAGTCGACTTGTTCTGGAGTTACTCGCCGCTGCCATTGGACGTGCTCGTCAGTCATGTTCCCTATGTAAAGAGATGCATATAAGTTCGGAAATGAAGTTGAGAAAGAAGCATCTAGGACATGCGCACATCTGAAGCGATCTCACATCTCACATAAGTATATGTGCGGTAAGCTCCAGACGCCAGCACTTGTTGTTGATCATTGTGGTAGTTTACTGTGGTTTCCCCTGTCCGCATTCCCAGTCCCAGAAAATCAACTGAACGTTAACGACCCAGATACTGAGACCAGGTTCCTGTGGCGGCCACAAGTAGAGAGGAAGTATCATCGATAGTGAATGATAAGAGTGTCTTGGAATCAAATCTCCAAGAGTGAATAAGATAGGGCAAAATACATGAGGAAATTTTCACGACCACGATATAATGAGGAGGCGGCATGGATGCTGGACCACTGCCCTACAGTCCCGGAATCCCAGGTGATGAGCGTTTCAGAGAGATTATTCATATGCATAGGGAGTTTCGCTTTCTCCACAAGGATTAGGCCCAACATTCAAGAGATGCACAACATGTTCACTCGGGCTCAATAATGAACCAAGGAAATCATGTTAGAGTAGAAGGCTGGAGGTCTGTGGGTCTTTGATGCAGTGGCGCACCTGATACGGTCATCTCTCAGGCGCTATGCATTGCTTTTGCGAGGACTGGGCTTTCTACTGGCTTCATCCAGGGCGAGGCGCATTGAAATTTATTCCTAAAACAAAAGGAAATAATCAGGGTTCGGGTAATAGTCAGCTTCACAAGGGAATTATCTCACAACCTCAGGGCAGCGATAATACCGCAGTTTGGTCTGGGTTGCAACCAGAATCTAGATTTGACTAGCGTGAGCGCAAATATCCAACCAGGAAGTAAATCCAAGGGGAGAACCCGTAGACGATGATTGGTTAAAGGCTAATCGGTATTGAGTAGCTAGAAGTTATACATACCTGTTCTGAGCCCTTGAGTCCCATTGGCCGGAGTGGACATGCCAATGTTCAGAAGTAGGTACTGTGGTAGATCCAGCAACCAACCAAAGCTTTAATTCACAGCAGGTCCAATCGCGTCCATCACCATGGACATCGCTGTTTAGCGTGGGTCCCGCTGCAGAACAATGAGTAGCATTCACCAATAAAGTCCGAGCTTCGATCGAGTGGATAGGGAAAGGGTCCGCCGGAAGATGCTACTCAGTCCCGGTAACACTGGAGATCGGTGAAGCATTGAAATTGAAGTCTCCCTGTCCGTCAACCGGAAAGGTCCGTTGAAGAAGAAAGCAAACTTGCGCCTGGGTCTGGCCTTGAGAGCGCAAAGAATCCGGAATATTCGCTTAGAGCTGATCATCTCAGAGAGTTAACCTGCCCGACCCAGATGAGAAAATTGTGGGCCGAGGCAAAGGGGGCTTCCAGAGATCATTGAAGGCTGAGTTGTACGCCCTTTCGACATTGGACGCGCCAAGTATTCGTTGAAGGCTCAGAGTAACGAACAGTGGTTGTGTTCTCGATGGTGTTGGTGGTTTGAGTCAAGCCAGAAACGCGGTCACGTGTCCATCTAGCCTCTTGGTCCTCTCCCTCAACTTGCTTTCCCCTCTGCGTTGAGTCCCAGCTCGATGTCAAGCAGCAGCTAACTGGCATTAAGAAGAGCTTAGATACATACTCAATTATACAGCGCCCAGCGCCCAGAGCACAAGCCTCAGTACCTTGTACATCTTTTCGTAGACCTACGAATATACTAGCGTTAATTTCTCGTAGCAAACTCTTGAGTTATCGGCAGCGTCATTGATTCCACCTGGAACACTAATATCGTATAGAGTAGGAGTAGAAGCTCACATATCTAGGATCAGACATCTCGCAGAGTTCCGGTGCGTACAATCGTGCCCACGCTCCTTCCTTGAGGATTCAAGAAGCTTCCTACAAATCAAATATCAAATATTGAGGGTACGACCGTCTCGGAGTTCTTTTGTGTGTGAACGAGGTTGATAGAGATTCTAGATCCTTGTAATGTTTGCGAGATGGGAAAAAGATTTAAGCATGCGCTCGTAGGTCCAACAGAAGGCCCGGTATCTTCATAGCTGAGCCGGGGTAAACACGAACTTGTCGTCCACGCCCTGGGCAGGGGTCGGACTAAAGAACATCTGAGGAAAATCTCACGCGGATACGAGAGTCGGGAATCGGAACTCAGTACTGAGTACTCAATTCTCATTGCTCAAAGTACTCAGTCCCCAACTCCCAGAGGTAGCCCACCTGAACTAGGCATTCAATTGAACGGGTCCCCAAGGCCCGATTTTGCTTCCACACTCGCGTCCAGGTCTGGAGCATGAATCGCCTTATTCTGTAGGCGATCGGAGGCTTTTACTGTCTCGAGATCGGCGTTGTGGGAACCTGCCGGTGGTCCTAACGCTCTCTTTGGCATGATCATACTCGGTCTGCAACAGGGTTTTTAGACAAAGATGAATTTCCACGTTAGCAGCACGACAAAAATATACTGGAACCAGAACCGCAGTCAGAACAACTAGTGAATCATGAACTCCTCGCTCCCCGACTAATGGGCAGTAACCGTCAACACGGAAGCAGATAACGCGGGTGCATTATACGTGAAGGTCTTCCCAGCAGTGAACGTGAAACCTCGCGGCACCGCTGCGTTAGGATTGGTAGGGGTGTTCATGGTCCCAGACGATGCGCTGAGGACGGTACCAGTACCCGCCGCACTAATCGTAGAGAAAGGTAGAGTGAAAACGACGGTGTTAGCTGAGGTCGCTGTGTTGATAACCTAGTAAATAACCAAATCGCTCAGCAGAAAATTGGGAGGATAGTCAAAATTAATCCCACCTTGAGGAAGATCTGACCAGCGGAAGTGTTTCGGGTTACACTCCATTGGACAGCGCTGCTTGCGGTGTTGGTGGAAGAATTGAGGTAAAAGTCGCCCTTGAAGACGCCGTACATCTGTTGGACGTAGTAGGACGTAGACTTGATCACGGTATTAGGACTATAGAAAGACAGCGGTTATTGACAAATGACGAGAGCAGAAGGCGACTAGACATACGAAAAGCTGATCAAGTTGGGAGTCTGAGGGGGGCGGGAAGTGTACTGATCAGCAAAGATAGGCACCACGTAAACCAAGGCCGTTCTCACCCATTGAGTGCTTGAGATGTGCTAAGACAAAGAAAAACAATGAGGGGATTGTAATGTCGAAATGTTTAGGGGCCTTACGTTAAGAAGAGGCGCGTAAGACGCAGCGAAAACGATATCCGAGTTACGGTCAAAGCCAGCCATGTATGCAGCCTCGGCAATAGCACCTGAGGAACTTTTAGCTTCCTTTTGATGTATTAAGAAGAGCTAGAGAATGCACACCATCGATGGTAGGGTAGGCAAGACGAGCGCCAGAGTCAGAATTCGTAGCTGCGTATTCACCCTAAAGAGAAAGCCAGGTTGTCAGAATTAAACGTTCATAGAACAAAGCACGATCCTACCTGGAAGAACTGCAATCCATTACGAGGAAGGATGTCAAAGTTGTAGGCACCAGTACGGAAGAAGTCTATAAGCGACAGCAGTCAATATCAAGCATCATGTCGTTTCCAGATATATGTGTGAAGCTTACTAGGATTCGAGTAAATATGCAGATCCCAGAACTTGGGTGTTGGGGTGAGAGCAGGGACAAAACCGCTTGTAGCACTAGTAGCGATGAGATCTACGAAGTCGCTGTGTCAGTGATCCCGGTTCTGCGGAGATGGCAAATCTCTGTACTCAATTGAGGGAAAGCCGCTTGGATAGCGTTGGCAAAATCACGCCAGCGGTAGCTGCTATAACTGCTCAAGTGCTGTCAGAAACCTTTGGGTACAAGAACGATGATCTGATCATACGTATTTGCAGCAAAGTTATCCTCATTCCCGATCTCAATGTATCTTAGCTTGAAAGGGGCTGAATGACCCATGGCAGCACGGATCCTCCCTGCATATCGAGAACGGTCAATAATCTGTATGACTGCCTGGGATAACGTCAGAAGTAAGAATTACCTTGGGGAGTGTTGTTAGCGTCTCCGATTACAAAGTTGATCTATCCCCATGTCGTTTTCTCCGTGAGCAAGGATTGCAATACAAGGTCAGACGGAAAGGTCGCACCTGGTCGATGGCATCCTGAATATAAGGCTGAAGCTGGTTCTCCGGAAGGGAGACACCATTGAGGGAGTAACCTGATATCAAGGTAAGCAGTTCTTCCTGGGTACGTAATTCAAAGCTATCGCACCGGCCCAAACAGCCATAATAGGCTCCATGCCCATATCCTCGATCCATTGAAGATACTCAAATATACCTAGACCGCTGTAGAGGAGTATTGAGAACTATCCACCAGCAGAGAGATGAGAGAACTCTTACTCTGTGTTGATGTAGCTCCAGTCTCCTTGTCGTCCGGGTCTAGTAACGACATCGTTGACGGTGTTGTTCCATTGCCATCTAGAAGCGGCGGTTTGTCCCTATACGTGAACATATATTCTCAGGCCAAGGATCCTAGTCAAAAAAGAGGACGGTAACCGCACCTCCAGATCTACCAAGAACTATCAGAAGCTGAGCCAAAATGGGAGAGAAAAAAAAACACGTACTGTTGCCCCCTGGGAAACGGAAGAACGCCGGCTTCATGTCAAGCAGCGCCTGGGAGCACGATCAGGCACTGGGATATCCCAGCTTAAGAATCAGGAACCTCACCTGAGACAGATCCATCCTCATTCCATTAGGCCTATTCTTGAAGGTGGGAGGGAACAAAGAGATGAGCGTAAACTCGATCGTCTGCCCAGATACCGTGGCACCGTTGACCGAAAGTGCAAACAAATTGGAAGCAGAGCTCTGGGTAGAAGAAGGGGTGAAGCTGAAGCTGACTTTCTTCCATCCGGCACTGGATGTGAAGGGGACAGTTGTGCTGGCGAAGACCGTACCGCCGGTGGAACGAAGATCAACGTTGAAGCTTCCGGAAATCTGGTTGGAAGGCGGGCTAGGGAAACGGTAGTAGAAGGAGCCTTGGTATTGCCAGCCCGAGGTGACGGGAATGCCTAGATATATACATCAGTCTCGCCGGCCTTGACTCTAAGTCTGTGTAGATACTACGTACCAAAGAAACCTGTGTTGGTGAAGCCAACGTTCCCTGTGGTCCCAGAGTTGACAACGAGAGATAGAGCATTTGGAAGTGCTGACGAGACTGGAGTGCTAGATCTGACGACGGAGATATGCGATGTCGAGCCCAACGCGGCCCATGAATTGAGAGCAGCAGACGTGCCTAGAGGGGGGTCGTAACGTATTTAGCAACAAAGGCTGGCAAAAAATAAACTGGACTGATGTTACCCGGAGTAACTTGCTGGAAAGCTCGGTTTTGGATCACTGTACGAGGCCGAAACTGTTCAATCAGAGGTCGTACTGTCAAGGGTAAATACGCATACATTCTGCATACAGACCACCGTCCCCGCTCTAAACGATGACTCATGATGAGACGATTGAGACGAAAACCTGTAATCAAAATTCCTACGTGCTATGCATTGTAAAGCTCAGCCAGCAATTGGGAATCGCAAACAAGATAACAGTGGACTGACATTTATATCCTATACGAGCCAACCAGCGACAGACATCAGCTTTTATTTCCTTCATAAATGTATCAGCAGAGTCGTACCTCATACATTAGACCATCTAGAAGGAGTAGGTCAGTGAAAGCAGCGAAAAAAGAGCTCATTAAGGAACTCACAGAGAGTAGAGGGCATAGCGTGTCCTGTGGTCGAGACAGCAACATTGAACGTCGCAGCATTGACAGCAGAAGCCGCTCCCAATACAAGAGCAACGATACCTTTACCTAGCATGATCTAACCAACTTGAAAGCTCTCACGAAAGATGTCGGATGCGATCAGCAAGTCCACGAATTACTGTCGTTACATGCTCTTTATAGAGGGCCACACCGTTGCATTCTGTGATATATTTTCCCACTTGAAGACTTCCAGGGAAGGTCACCGGCTGCACAGTAGCATATGGATCGACAGTCGAGCATCCGAGAACGGTGCCCGTGCACAGGATACATCTTTTTCGTATCCTCCTTGAGTTTACCTCATGACTTGATGAGAGTGACAGTATTTCTCCGCGCCAACTGGATGGCGAACAAAGTTGATTAGGTGTACTCTGGTCGTGCAGCAGGTTGGTGGGCCTCGATCAAGGATTGGGGAAGGGGCCAAGCATCGAGAAGGTGGATGGGAGACATAGAACTGTTCTCGGTCGTGGACAGGGCCGTGTGGCGGGCCTTAGCGGAGCGTTTTCAAACGGGACTCAAAGTAGAATTATGGGCACGATTAGGTTTCCCTAAAATTCCTCTGTCCCTGGCGGCTTTGAAAGAGAAAAAGCAGAAGTTTCTCCGTCAAGTTGGGAATCGGATAATGGTTTGAAGCAAAGCAGCAAATGACCCTGGCCGCTTTGGCCGTGGCCAATATCACTCGTCCTCGCTCTGATCAACGTGAACTCAGTCTTTTACCTCAACCATTCTTCACAAGTCCCAGTCAACAACGACGCGCTCAAGCTTTTCGAAACGCAATGAAATTTGTGCTTTCCGACTATATCCCCCCCTCTTCTGAAGAATTACACGTTCCCTGCGTCGTAATGCAGTCGTCCAGGTCCAAGGAGGAGCCCATGGACGCTGCAATACCGAGCAAAGAAGAGCCTGTAGACACTGAAATGCCGAGTAATAACACAGATGTGGTGTCTCCCCTTACACAAACTATCCCTACTCAGGAGCACGACCCAGACGATAAACAAGCGGGCTGGGCCGTTGGGGCGTCTAGGCTCCCTATGAAAAGCAAGAAACCACAGGGGCGCCGGAAGTTGAAGAGGAACATGACCGCGCAGGAGCGAGCGCTAGACGATGCACGGATAGCGGACGAGAAGAGATCAAGGGCGGTTCGCCATCAGGCTGCCGTACTAAGGCGAAAGAAGAGGCAGGAGCAAGCTACTGTCGCTGCTTCACTGAAGGAAAGAGACATATATGCGAAGAGGTGTGCGGGAAATACATCTTCCAATGGCGATACCCGCCCACCTCAAGTTTCTGTGGCCAAGACACCTGCGTCATCAACCTCGCTGTCTACACATTCAAGTTCCAGTGCCCCACGTAGATGTGAAAGCGCTAACTCGTTAGCTGTGGCAGAGAGCGCACAGGTCTTATCTGCACCGTTGTCTTGTCGTCCTGACTCGCGTCCTGGTCTACGCGCACGTTAGTATTTGAAAGACATTTCTGAGGCAATCTGTTAGAGTTATGGAAGTAATGATTGTGACCCGCTCGTTGACATGATTATTTTACAAACTGTGGCCTACATGGCCTCACTAATTGGAGCTCGAGAGGAGTGCTCATTGCGAATCCTTCAACTTGAATTCCAAAACACCTGCCTCTGCCAGATCCCACATCCGCACGACCTCTAGACCGTTTCTCTCCCTAAACAAGAGAAGAGAAAGCACCCACAATCATCAGCACGACTGCATAAGACCTCAAACCCAACAAATATGACATACCCAAGTAACTTCATGTCGCTGATCGTCCGCTCCCGACCATTGAACATGACCATCATGTTCACATCTTGCGCGTACGCCCTGTAGCTTCCTGCTCCGAAGTTAGGTAGAAGCGGCGCGGGGCTCTGGTACAACACCCATAGGTTAGATCAAGAGTCGAGTAGGGTCAAGTGAAGTGAGAATAAGATACGAACCGCGTCTAGCCCGCTGTCTTGCGATGAACCGTTCGTTGGGCAGGCATGTTGCAGCACGTAGTCGTCTATTATTATCATGGGCCCAAGTCATTTAGACGGTGCAAGAGGAAAAGGAATTGAGAGAATAAAAGACGTACGGACGAGTATTCGACTATGCGGTGACATCGCCTTGCGCACATTCTGCAAGACTACCGAGGCTCGCTCGTCGGACCACATGTGTAGAACGTATCTCAACTGTCATCATCATCGTGAGTCTCAGAACAATCATAGAGCAGAGAAAGGGGGAAAGGGGATAAGGTGAAATAACACACGTAATAAATGTCCTGTCCTTTGACGGCAGTATCCCTGAAGAAATCAATGGGGACGAAAGAAATTCTCTCAGCATCCAAATATGATGGATTCTCGTCCCTCCAGATCTAAAAACAAGACGCACGGTCATCAACATCACATGCATATGTCCGTGATACGGCGGAGAAAGCAGGAGCAATTACCTGTTTCGCATGCTCAAGCGGTCCATCCAAATCTTGTAGCGTGATCATCAAGTGGGGATGTGCTTTGGACAGTGGGAGAGAGAACGCTCCAAAGCCACCTCCGACATCACAAACCGTGGTGTCCTGGGGAAGAGTGTGCCATGGGTATACTGTTCAACAAACGGCCTTGAGCTTGTGGTTCCCGGTCATAGGGCGGAAAAAAAGATGAAAAAGAAGCCCACCGTCGATTGATGCGAGTCCTCCAGCAGCATTACTAAAGCCAACCATAGCCCTGTCAAACCGCTGACGAGTGCAACGTCAGTCAACAGTGCTTCGAAAGGGTAAAATCGTAAGAGGTCTTACCTGTCCTTTCTCAGGCTAAGGGAAAAAATAGAATCCGTGTCAGAGAGAAGACCAAATCAGCCATGGTAAGTGGGAGAGTTCTGACTGACGTGGGACTTGAACCACTCGAAGATCGTCACCCCTCGTACCTCATCCTTAACACTCCAAGCGAAGGCACTTCTCGAGATTTCGTTAGAACCAGCCCATTCAGGGTTGTTCCAGACGTCTCTGAGAAAGTTCGCTGAGCGAAGGCATTCCTCTGTGTAAAGGCCTACGATAGACGATTCCACGGAGGTAGAGATGAGCATGAGGGAAAGACGGTTGTTCGCAAAGACGTTTTCAGCGACTAGGGAGGTGTAACCCGTAATGAGTCTCCTTTCGCGTATGCCCTTGGAGAAGAGATTATAATTCACCTTCGATGAAACAGTGCTTTGTTGCTAGCATCCTAAGCGTCCGAGCCAGTCTGTTCGACTCGATGCCTACGGCTTTCGCAAGCTCGGTGACATGAAGACCTTGAGGGTGCTTGACTAAAACATCGGCGACCTTATGTTCCGTCATGATACCTAGACCAAAGGCCTCCAAGACCATACAACGCTAGACTCGGGGATCAGGAACACGTCCACCAATGCTAAGCAGCTGGGAGGTCACTCACGTTCAAGATAGTATGTACGGGAGGTGCCAGCGTAGAACACAGCTGTTCGCAAGCCCCCTCCAGCGTTCTGACGGCCTTCTTCAAACCCATTGTAGCAACGTAGTTCTGAGGAGGCCCGGGAGATACGCTGGTAACAGAGGGAATAGGGGCGCCAGCGGCGTCGTACTGAGCTAGGGCTTCCTCTGCGGAAGCCTTGATGATGTTGAGCAGAGCATAGACAGAGTCGCGGGAATCAGAGGTCGCTTGAACCATGGTGATTGACTAGTGCAAAGACGCGTCGAAAGTAGAGTTAAAGGTGTAGAAGACGGGAAAACCGGATGGTTGGAGAAATCGAGAGGAAAGGGGTCGCGATACTTATAGCAAAAAGGATATAGCCCATGACCGTTTCCCCAACGGATTGGAGTAAGCCCCTCAAAGAAACTAGGTAGGACGACACGGATAAATTGGCACAATGGGATTCTCGCAAGTTTCTCGTCTCCTCCACGGTACGCAAATGTGCTTCAAGGTTGAGACGACAAATTGATGTTATCATCGGACAAATTCGACACGGGCCCGGTCCATAGCAGTAAGCCTGGTCCCCTTCAGGCGGGAGAAACTGTATAGTGCTGTGCGTGGATGATAGCCTCTGATAGGCAGCCTGTCGCCTGACAGCGAGCGCAGTGGGAAAAGCCTAACACGCAGAAAATCTAGAAAGCGTGAAGAAAGAAAAGTGTGGCACCCGTGTAATCACTCACTAATACCGAATGATAGCTCCAGCCGTTTGTCTGCGATAATAGAATGTTGGTATTCTCCCATGTCGGCTCCATGCGCGATGGGACGCAGGGAATCCATAGCGGTGGTGATTGATGGCCTCATATGAGGCGGAACCAACTTCGATCGCATAATAAGGAGCTATGGTCCTCTTCAGTCTGAGTTAAACGTTCGTTGCGTTGTATCCCTTCGCAGTAAGAAGTTATTCAAACACCGCATCGTATCCATAATGTCGACGTGGGTAAAAGGGCTTCAAGTTCAGGATTTTACTCGGTTAAGCTGGGGGAAAGCCTGTTGTCGGAGTCGACGGCATGAATCGTCCGAGTCTGCCACTGTGACTGCTGTGATCCTATTCGAGTCCGCTTTGAGTAGGAGTCGCGCATGTCATTAATATTACCCATGAGAGTCAAGTCGTTCGCACACCGTTGGAAGGGTGGGAACCAAGGTTGATCCTGAATGTTGAAGTTTGGACCTTCAAACCCAAGCTTCATGAGTTAGGATATGGTAGCAGGATTCAGATCGGATGGGCTTCGATCCTTAGGAGATAGTTAATACTGCTCCTATGCAGGACAAAAAAGCTTTTGTCAGCTGAATAGCCCACCGCAGTTGCATGATACTAAGCAAATTCTTAAGACCAAAACTCTCAGTCACAACTACGAAGGCGTTACCAGGGTTCGAACCTGGGTTTCAGGAAGATGTGCCGTCAGAATCCTGAGTGATAACCACTACACTATAACGCCATGAAGTTCAATGGGTAGTTGGCGGAACAGAAGCGGAATCAGAGAGACGATGTGACAGCTGTGACAAAGTCACCGCCAGGGTTGGTTCGCGCAGGACTGGGTGTGTTGCAGGCGAACGATGACATCGAAATCGCCCAGTTCATCCAATTCTCCTCCGACGTCTGCAACGCCTTCCAAGTTACCCAAGTTCCTACAACACAAAGGAAACAGAGATCGATCCAAGTCCACCTCTATCGCTGAACAACAGCAGCGGAACAACTCTAACAGTAGCATCGCTGTTTCTGGTCCAGCAACCGGCAACAGCGGTGACCAGGCTGCCCCCGGTGGGTCGAATCCACCGGTCATCGTCGAGCCTAGCAGCAGTGGCAAACGTACATTATCACCTCCGAGCTCACCAGGCTCCTCCGCCAGGATGAATGACATTCCAACTCGTCTCTCAGGCTGGTTCACGCACACTTTCTCCTCTTCTTCAACCGATCTCTCCTTGCCTTCTCTGCTTTCTTCCGCTGGCGGAGCAGGCTCATCGTCGCATCTAAGCACGCCGGCCAAGGCGACCAGCAGGAGCGCATTGCTGAACGTAGCGAAGCATGGGAAGGGACATTTCGATAAAGCGATGAGGTACATCCTCGATTCGGACTCCACGCCAGATAAATGCCCAGATCCGATTTGGCTGCTGGGAGTTTTACACAAAGGCTGGGAAAACCCACCACCTGGGGCAACCCTCGTACAGGACAGACGAAGCCTTGATACGTCAACCTCCTCTGCCTCATCCTCCTCCGCATCACATAACTACCACCATGGACACAGTCACAGTCACAGCGGTCATGGCAAATCCCCTTCTTCCTCCTCAACATCCTCGTCCAAAGATCCAGGCGCGAACTGGCCACCCGTGTTTTATGCTGACTTTGTCAGTCGAGTTTGGGTCACGTATAGGAAAGATTTCACCCCAATACGAGACGCACGTTTAGGTGACCTACCTCTGCCTTGTTCGCCTCCGGATTGGGACGACGACTACATAGGAGAGATCCAACGATCCGACTCTGGTTCTTCGTCTCGATACTCCCAGTCCCAATCCACAACACAAACACACCACTCCCAATCAACCTCCCACTCATCTTCCCGATCTTCCTCACTTAATGTTGTCAAACCCTCATCCAGCCCGCCTACATCAAAACGGTGGAACTGGCCTTTATCGCTTTCATCCTCTGGCTCAGCGCCCTCTTCGTCAGGATACGTGTCCGATCGAGGATATCACTCCCATCCACACTTTTCCTCTTCTACCCCGTCTACAGCAGCAGGAGGGTATTCGACAGACAGAGGATATACCAGCGCTATAGAAAAGTCTCCCTCGTCCTACAGATCTGATCCTCGTGGAACATCTCGAGGCTCGGGCGATAGGGGAGGTGGAGCAAGGTTCGGTTGGGGAAGCTCGGCAGAGAAAGGATGGACGAGCGATGCCGGATGGGGATGCATGTTACGGACTGGGCAAAGCTTACTAGCTAACTGCCTGGTCGAGCTCATGCTTGGTAGAGGTAAGATCTTACTTTCTCTTCCCTGTTCGTGCTTTACACCGACGCATATTCCATAGATTTCCGCCCACCGCACGCCCCGCCTCTTGCGAACCCAAGCACCTCGTCTCAACCTCAACCGCAAACGTCATCCTTCCCACCCTCATCCTTCCCTTTCTCTGCACATACCCCATCACCCCCACCTTTGACAAAAAAGCAGCTATCTACATATATCAAGATTTTAACTTGGTTCCTCGATACCCCTTCTCCCAGCGCTCCTTTCAGCGTGCATAGACTCGCGCTGGCTGGAAAAGAGCTGGGAAAAGACGTTGGAATGTGGTTCGGACCCAGTACAGCCGCTGGCGGAATTCGGTCAGTTTTTTCTATTCTTTCTTCTCCTTTTCTTAGGTTCACATGAATTAATCTTGGAACTTCTTTTCTCCCTCTGATAGTCAACTCGTCCACGCGTTCCCAGAAGCAGGCCTCGGAGTCTGCGTAGCCTCTGACGGTGTTATTTACCAGTCTGATGTGTACAACGCATCTCACGTAGGGTCTTCTCGGAGCGTTTATGGAACAGCTAAGAGCAGTAAAAGCTCAGCTACTGGAGGAAAGAAAGGGAGAACATTCGATGCAAGATATGGGTGGGGAGATAAAGCCGTATTAATTCTCTTGACAACAAGACTGGGTATAGAGGGTGTGAACCCAGTTTACTACGAGACGATCAAGGTTCGTAGTCTTGACGTCGTCTACTACATCTGACTCTTGCTGACAGCGTTTTCTTTAGACTCTCTACACGTTCCCTCAATCTGTCGGTATTGCAGGCGGACGCCCTTCTTCCTCATACTACTTCGTAGGCTCCCAAGCTGACAACCTCTTCTACCTTGATCCTCACCACGCCAGACCAACGGTCCCACTCCGACCATTCCCTCCAGCCTATACACCCTCCAGCGCTCCTCCAGGTCCCAGCTCCGGCGCCGGGTCCACAACACCCAACGCAAAAGGCGTAACACCCACACCCGCATCTTCTCAGACCATCACAGGCAAACGCGGCAGCGCCAGTTCCGCGAGCGGCGCCAAGTTCGCGTATGACGCGCCCAGCGCTGCGTCGAGCGTTGTGGCGGATTCCGAATGGACCGCTGGTGGCTCGAGGTCTGGCTCTGGCTCTGGGTTTAGTGGCTCTAGCGGGGGAGGGAAGAGGAAGATACCTTTCAGCAAGACGAAAGTGACCAGCCCTGGTGGGTCCGTCAAGACGACTGCGACTAGTGGGAGCGGCAGCGGGTTCAGATCTAAAGATAAGAACGGTGGAAAGAAGACAGGGTCAGGCAGCGAGCCGATGGATATACGGGAGCTTTACCCTGCGCACGATAGCCCGCAGTCAATATCAGAAGAAGGACATGAACAACACAACAATGAGGAGCAGGGTCTCGACGAGGATGAGGACGATGAGGATCTCACGGCACATGAACGTCATCTCATTAATTCGTACTCTACTACGGAGCTCAGGACCTTCCATTGCGAAAGGGTCAGGAAGATGCCGTTGAGCGGCCTGGACCCGAGCATGTTGATTGGGTTCTTAGTCAAGAGTGAGGAAGATTGGTTGGATCTGCGGAAAAGGATTGGAGAGGTAATTTATTTTTTTCCTTCTATGTTCATTCTAGTTGTTTCCATGAAGCTGACTTATTGGTTTGCGTTCAGATATCCAAGAAGTGTAAACCGATCTTCTCAGTTCAAGATGAGCCACCAAATTGGCCTTCCGATTCTGATGACAATATGGGTCTCGAATCTATATCCGAGCCTGACGACGGTGCTATCATTGCTTTGGACGACGAAGACGACGAGGATGCAGGGTCTCAGGACGGAAGTGACGAGGATAACGATGACCCACGCCGCAGAGACCGATTCGACGAAGAAGACGATGAAGAGGACGATGATGATGCTGATGTCGAGTTCTTCGACACAAGGTCGGCTAGCGTGTCGATATCGAGCGTGAGCGGACGAGGCTCTTCGTCTGGCCCTCCCAAGAATATTATAAAGCGTGGATCTGGCAGTCCAGATGATAACGACACCGAAGACTCTGAAGATGCAACTGGACCTATTACGCCCGGTCCAAATACAGGAGCTACAACCTTTGAGTTCGGTGATCTGAAAGATGATGGAGATGCGGACGACATCGAGGATGATTGGATCGACCCTAGTATTCCCACACCGAGGAGTGAAAGTATTCCTCCCCCTCACTCCGCTTCTATGCTCCGCACGTCGTCCTCTCATTCGTCCGCTGGTGCTCCCATCTCAGGACTTCCCTCTCCTTCCCTTGGATCCCGCTCGAAATTAATTTCGCCGCCTCTTCATCAACGCACCTCTTCATCTAAATCTTCCTCTTCCGCCTCAGGCAAGAAGAAAAAATCAGGCAACACCAGTACCTCATCCTCATCGTCCAAACTCCACCAACAAGTTCCCGTCCCCGTTCCCTTCCCCGTCAGCGTAGAAGACGAGGACTACGAGAGGGACTTTGAATACGTCCGAGCCGAATCTGCGTCGCCTGTTTCTCCCTCTAGTCAGGATCAAGCCGGTGGGGGCTCGTGTATAAGAGGTGGATTCCCCGTGCTGAACGAGGACGAACTGGATGGAGATCGGAAGCAGCTTCGTCAGAACCAGCAGCAGAATCAACATAGTCATCCGAGCACGGGTGGGAGGAGGCCTACAGCTGTTACGGTCACTAAGAGAAACACTCAGCCCGGAGAGGTGGCGCCTCCTACCACGGGTTCAACAGGCGAGAAAAGGAGAGGAAGGGATGGAGGAAGGACGCAGAGCGGTGGCGTGAAGGCTGTCTTCGAATCATGAAGCCCCTCAGCGTCGGGAGTAAGTTGGTCGTGCCAGCCCTCGTGCCGTGGGGCTGCTAACTATGGGCTATGGGGTGCTGGAGGTGATTTTTTTGGGAGGAACGCTCTGTGCTCCGCACGGAGTAGAGCTTTGCCAAGCTACTCCTCTCCAGAAGAGCACGACGCGGTGTGGTGTTGGTTAGAGGAGTGGGTTACAACCTCGGCGGTTGTAGGTGGGTGGAGCATGTACGTTAGAGCTCTCCGTTATTTGCAGATCGTGGAACGAGAGAAGGACTGGGTGATTTTGCCTCCTTGACTTTTTGTTTATTCATACACTATACCTCACTTGTTTCTCCTTATTTTCTCACCTTCTCCTTAGCCTCTTGATTTGAACTGTTTCAGCGTCATGTTGGCATTTGTATTACCTAATTCGGTTGGGCAATCCTCCCACCTCTCTAAAACGCGGTGCTGTTGTCTAGTTGTTTTTCCTTACATGTTGTTTACCGAGGCCTGCATTGATGTGGGGCCCTTCGTTCTGTCCTTGTAAATTGTTCAGCCTAGGTGTTGTGTCTTTTATTTCCTGATTTCGTTCAATACATACCCTACTCCATCTGAATTCTGTTTCTTAGTTCTTGCCTAGCATCTATTGAAGATCTGTTTGTTAACTCAAGTTATCGTGGTATGTGTACCTTTCTCTTCTCTGATAGCAACTTGGCACTGAACGCTACTGAACAGTTTGTCAGACCAACTCCAGGTGAGCGCGAAGTCCAATCAATATGGTCACATGACCGCGTTTCTTCTGTTCGCGCACCCCGGATGTCGCAATCGCTCGAGGAATTGCGCTATCATGTTCTCACCACAGATGATGTTATTTTTCTGTCATCTCGTCGCGACATGGCGCGACTTACGAGCAGAATCTGAACTAAATTTGAGATCTTTTCAGGTCCGACGGTAGAAAAACCTCGTCACTCATCACCAACCTTGAGCTTCACAAACTTGGTTCAAGTTGAACGTCTGGGCTTCTGTTATACCTCTCACCCATAGTTTACCCCACCACAGTTTCCATAGATCTCCTCTTCCGATATGGAAAACAAATTCCCACCCGAGGTCCTTAGCCAGATTTTCTCTCTGGCGTGCACAGATGGTACTGGTGTCACCTACCTCTCCCTTCGTTCTCTCTCGCGATATACGCGAGCTCTTGTCGAATCATGCAAGTACCATAGCTTGGTGCTTGATTCACCAAGCAAGATACGCAGAGTCGTGGACGAGATGAGCGAACTGCCAGCTTGGATGAGAAGTGTCCATACCCTCAGCGTAGCCGATTCATCAGCTGCAGCCTCCTCTGATCTTGAGGGATCGGAGAAACGAAAATTCGACCTATCGAAGACAGAGATTATGTATCTCCTCTCCCTCGCGTCTTCCACCCTCGAATCACTCGTCTTCGACGCCTCTTCGTCTCTATTCTCATCTACATCCCTAGTGGCACAGATATTCTCCATGCCGTTCTCGATTCTAGTAGACCTGACCGTGGTCGGGTTCTATCCCTATCCTCACCCAACCCGTCCGACATCACAGCCAGGGGACGACTCGGCCTCTATTTTAAATGTCGCTAGATCCACATTACCCAGGCTGCAGAGGCTACATCTATCCGGGAACAGGAACCCTGTTGGATTGTTACAAGCCGGTAATCTGGACGAGGCATGCCCCTCGCTCAGAGAACTCAAGATATCAGGATTAGCCCAGGCAGTATCTTTCGCCTTAGAGGTGGACGCAGCAGCTTCTTGCCGTGCGCTGGCTAGAGCCCGTGCAGCCGGAGTAGGGCAAGAATCCTTCGTGGACGGACAGGAAAACTGGGAATGTCCCTGGCCATCCCGGTTGCCGTACGAATTGAAGCGTTTGGAGCTACGCTGTGCGCATCTACCTGAATCGCAGCTACGCGGAACTGCGCGCTTGAAGAATGCCGAGATGGTGAGGGTACTGCGAGGTATTGAGAAGAAATGCAGTGAAGAGGAGATTTTTGGGTTGCGCGTTCAGGTCTTCCAAGAGATGGGCGAAGGCATGGCGCCGCCCCTGGTCATCTAGGTATCCTGTAAGGGCATTTTTGAAGCATAAGACGGCAATCGGGGTAGCTTACAAGCACATTAACACATATTGCGCAGTGTACGATTAGAATTCGAGTTCATATCCCTGTATGTTCCTAGTAATGATGAAACGATCATGCCAAGCCTGAAGCTTGAAGTCCATCTCCAAGAAAGGAAATCTCATATACTGCAGTCGAACTGTTGAAGGGATTCGAAGGAACCTAGTACAAGAGAGTACAGAAGATATACAAGCCTTCTCTACATGTTCCTATGCTCTCTCTTTCCTCTCCCTAACCGTCTCCGCGTAAACAAAGGTCCAAACCACTTCATCCATAATCTCCTCCATCCCGAAACCAGGGAAGATCTCGATACTAGGATCGACTTCTGGTTTTCCCAGCTTATATGCCTTGCGATGGTACTTGGCGACAGGCGTATCAGTGCCGTCGTTGAGTACGAGCTATAAGTGATGAGTGATAGAGGGGAAGTTAGGAGGATGGATGACCGAGTGAGTTTAGCTAAAGTGCTAGTAGGACTAGCTTACGGTTGGAGTCCACCAGCCCATTTTCCATGTATATTTCCGACCGTTGGAGGCGACGAAGCTTCGGTTTCTAGTGGCACCCAAAGGAAGTGCGCGTACAAAGTACGGTGACCGTCCCTGAACAGTGAGACCTGAAAACAGCTCTTGCCAGATGAATCCAACACATACCGCCCATGAGGACTAGTCCCAGCCTTGGTAAAATACTCAGCAGTAGGCACGTCCGTCTTTGACCCGTAGGTCAACGTTGACGATTTGAGGAGGTTCCAGTGGATGGTGGCGAGGTGAACGTATTTGTCTTGCATGTTTACCTCCTCCGGTTCTTCGTATTCTTCCGGTTCTCGTGTGGTCGTCCAGTTGGTGTCATCAGCAGCAGAACTCTGCAGAGGGGATCGACTTGCTGCGTCTCCTCCCGCAAACCTCACCGTACGTTCTTCCAGCGCCCGTTCATTGTCATCACCCCGGTGCTTCAACACCTGCACTCTCGACGCGCCAACATCAGAGCTAGGAACAACTTTGTCGATAGTTGTCGTATGACCGGTACCCTTCAACGGTGTCCTGCTGCGGTACAGCACCTGGCCCGATTCAGTGACGAATTTGGTGTTGCGCTGGAAGTGACTCGTGAGGTAGATGTGCATAGCGAGACAAGTTGGACTTGAGGGAGTGGGACTAGTGGCCTGTGGAAGGAAGGGGATATCCCATAAAAGTGTGTGAGCTGGAGGTTCAAATATGGGGAGGCATGCTGCCTTTGAATGCGTTCGAGCTGGGATCGATCTGCATGAAGCGAAGAACGTGCGAGGACTGTAGCTGTCAGAGGTACGGTGCTCCAGACTGAATGTCGCTGCGCCGCAGCTCTTGGTGGTTCAAACACAAGAGAAGGGATCATCAAAGAAAGATCATCAAATGTCATAGTCTTCGGGGAGCAGGTGGTAGGACAGAATCAGGTTACGCTGAAAGCTCTGACAATGCCTAACATCAGTACGATCAATACCTAGCCGCTCTCTCTCTCCTCTTCCGGATCGTCTCAACGTAGACAAAAGTCATGATAACTTCGTCTAGGATACTCTCCGTGCCCAAGTCAGGGAAAATCTCAAGACTCGGCTCGCCCTTCTTCTTGACGAATGTGTAGAGCTTTCGATGGAACTTGGCGACCGGTGTGTCTGTACCGTCGTTGAGGACGAGCTGGAAATGCCATTGGTTAGCGATTCTGGTGCGCAGTTGATTTACATGATGTCAAGCCTGGAGAGACGTACCGTGGGTGTCCACCAGCCCATTTTCCATTTGTATTCCCGGCCATTGGATGCAGTGAAGGTTCGACTTCTGTAGTCGGTGGCAGGGCATATCATTTCAGTTCACTCTTGATCCTAAGAATAAGTGAGATAGAGCAGTAGCTTCACCTTCCATACGGCCCAAAGCCTGTCCTTCCAAAGTACACACCAGTCGCTAGATCAGTCTTGTCACCAAACGTGAATGCGGAACTCCCAAAGAAGTTCCAACGGATCGTGGCCATGTGTGCGTATCTGTCCTGCATGTCTAGCTCATCTTCATCTTCCTGGGTGATGGATTTGTTCTCTTTCCGCTGGGCCTCGAGCTCGCCTGCGACAGCTTGAGATTCATCGTCCCCCATCAGGTCTTTCCTAGATCGTCGGTTCTCATCGTCATCATCCTCAGCTTGGAGGTACGGGTTTCGACTGCCAGTTCCTGATCCTTGAGATTCCTCGTTTAAAGTTGGAGGAGCGGGCTCGTCGATCTCAATGGTACGACCAGACGACGCGCTCTGCGCTCTCCCCAGTTCGTGCTTACGATCACCACTCAAGTCTGAGAGGTTGGGTATGACTTTGACGATAGTCGTTGTGCCGCTGCCGCCTTTGTAAGGTGTCTTGGAGCGGTAGAGGACTTGCCCTGATTCGGTGACAAATTTGGTATTGAGTTGGAAGTGGGTGGTTAAGTAGAGATGCATCTTGGATATATGGTTGTATGAGATGTGCAGATAATGCTTGAATGTGGTCTGACTTGGAGATTGGAGGTTCCTTTAGGCTTCAACTGAATCGTGTTGGGTGAACGAAGGGAAGAAGCAAGACGAAAAGGGTGAGAATAAGAGACAAAGATATGAAATTATGAGCTATGTATGATATATATCATGACATGTCCACGAGTACCAGCGCAACAGTTCTTGGCTTGAGGAGGAGTTGGTCGTGCATGACAAGAGAAATACTCAAGTCTGACCATGGGATCACCGACGCATATTGACTGACTGGCGTCGACCTTTCATCACACCGGAGCCAATCTTCAACATGAATATATATTGCAGTTGGAGGGAACGGAATACGCTTCTACTTGGTCTACAGCATCTACCCATCTCATTCCAGTTTCGTGTAAGATCTATCAGCCATGCGCAGACCTAGCTGCTCTCTCCCTCCGCTTCCGTATCGTCTCAACATACACGAACGTCATGATCACTTCATCAAGGATGCTCTCCGTACCTAGTCCAGGTAAAATCTCCAAGTACGAGTTACCCTTCTTCTTCACAAAGAGCACACGCTTGCGGTGGTATTTCACGACGGGGGTGTCAGTGCCGTCGTTGAGGCAGAGCTACAGTGTCATAGGTGTCTGAGTGAGACGGCGAATGAGAAGGTAACAGAGGTAGGCTTACTGTAGGCGTCCACCATCCCATCTTCCATTTGTACTCTCTACCATTCGATGCAGTGAACGTTCGACTCCTGTATATAGAACACATCAGTACACTAGATTCAAATAGCAAACAAGGACACCAACCTTCCATAGGGGCCGAATCCAACTCTTCCAAAATACGCATTCGTCGGCAGGTCAACATTCCCTCCAAAAGACAACATCGAAGACGCAAAAACGTTCCACTTGATGGTAGCCATGTGCGCGTACCGGTCCTGCATATCCACGTCTTCGTCCTCGCCTACATCATTCTTCTGCAACGAGGATGATGCAAACGGAGTGCGTTTAGACTGCTTGCTCTCGTCCTCCAGATCCTCGACGACAGCGTGCCCCTCGCTATGGTCGTCTACGAGCCCTAGGTCGCACTTCGACCTCCGCTTCTCAGGAGAGTCGTACTCGGGATGGAGGAACGGGTTCCGACTATTCTGCTGGCTCGCAGATCCTGGGTTTCCTTCGTCAAGAGGTTCAGGACTATCAGGTGGAGTGCTCCCTCCTGTACCAGAGCGAGACAATTTAACGGTGTAAGGCGCGTTGAGGTTCGGTATGACCTTGGAGATGGTGGTCACGCTGCCTGTGCCTTTGTAGGGCGTTTTGGAGCGATAGAGAACCTGCCCGTCTTCGGTCACGTATCTCGCGTTGAGCTGAAAGTGCGAGGTCAAGTAGATGTGCATTGCACGTTCAAGAATCAAGGGCGCAGTAGAGCGACAAGTTCGAGTAGCGGTTGGTGTGTGGGTGTGTGATGAACCGATGAAGGCAGAATTTCTTAGAGAGTCAAGACTTGGAGCTCCTTTTTATATGAGAAGCAGGTTTAGCTCAAGGTTCTGATGATTCCTGAGACGCTTATGGGTGCTGTTATGATTGATTGAGTCAGCCTGGTGGGGACTCAAGAGAAGAATTCGGAGTTCTTGTAAGATATATATCATCAAGGTGCTGCGCTGTCAATGACCCTGATCATGAGGAAACAATGCTGTTACGTCCCACAAGACCAGACCCGTAATTGTGACACCAAAAGGATCGACAGAAGCTCCAGCGTGGGCAGAATAAAGCAGCAAAATACTGTCAACAGTTGTTCAACAGCTTTAGTTAACTGGCGTGAGACGTGAGTGCGTGAGTGAAGGATGAAGGTTCAAACAGGGCGCCTGGCGTACCAAACCCCGGATCAGACGGATCACATATTAGTGATCCGGATCCCACCAGATTGATGCAGCAGTGAGCACACAGAACCAAACAACGTCAACCCTCTCTCGTCGCCTATCCATGTCCGAACCGAACTCACCTCAGCCTCCACCACCGCCAGCAGACAGCTATGGCTCTCCACCCCCTCTGCCAGCTGCAGCTCAAGGATCGCCGACTGATTTCTTGAAAGGTGTGGTGGGAAAGAAGGTCATCGTCAGGTTGACGAGTGGGGTTGATTATCGGGGTAAGCAAAAGCTCTAGCTGTGGAGTTTCTTAACTTTGAGGTTGATTTCTTTGTGTTGGGGCTTGTTAGGGATTCTATCTTGCTTGGATGGGTACATGAATATCGCCCTCGAGCAGACTGAGGAACACGTTAATGGCATGGTCACGAATACATACGGAGACGCGTTTATCAGAGGAAATAACGGTAAGCTCTCTCAGGACCTTTGTCGCGTCGTATAGAGCCATATGCTCTACATACTTCGGCTCGTTCTTGGCTCCTCTCACTCTCGCTGCTGCGTAGCATACTGACCGATCTCTACAGTGTTGTACATCTCAGCCGCGGAGGCTCTGTAATATCTTGATACTTCGAGACAAAAACGCTCATCCTAGCTTTGGATAGCGAATCCCAAGATAGCTGGGTCTTGAGATGCTGCTCGTACCAGCAGACCCTCAGTTCAGCACTGCCTGTTTGTAGAGGAAGATCGCAAGGGGAACTAGAGGCGGCTCGAGGGTGATTCTCTGTTCGGCGCAGGTCCTAGAAGTCATCTATACATGCCGATAGATGCATGTAACGCATCATTGTGTCTAGCTTATCCCGCTTGATCGAATGTACTCGTTATCTCAGGGAAAATGCTCAACGTGCAGTTCTAATCTCCTTCCCAATACCCCACATCGCAAGGCTGCAATTATTCCCATAAAGTTTTTTGTCATACGGTCACAGTATCCCTAGTGTACCCTCTCACCCCTTCTAAACCCTCCCTCTCCTCTTCCTCGACGAATCTATACCTCCTCAACCCCACATACCTCGACCCCGCGACCGGCTCACTCCCAGGTCTATCAGTCTCAGGCAACGGTACCACGAATCTCTCAGTCCGAGGATCAAACACCGGATCGCTCTCCACCAACTCGATATCTTCAGTTCCGCTGCGTCCACCTCCCATGTCTAACTCGTTAGAGAGATTATAGGTCATCCGTCGGAGCCGGAGGACGACGCGGCACGATAAAACACTGTGTGTGACCAGTTGCATACTATTGCAATTGATAGCGATGAGAAATTTAGAAGGAACTTGAATGTATTTTAGGAGGGTGTGTGTGACTGGGCGGGGACGTACTCGGCTAGGAACGCGGGTGAACCCTTGAGAAGGACAAGATGAATTTATAAGCAGATGCTGACGGAGCCTTTAGGCAGTGTGATTGAGTTTACCTTGATCGTCAACTGTAAGACGAGGTTGGCAATTGATAGCGCTAGAAGGTGCCAGTGGCGGTCAGGTTAATTTTTTGAGAGAACTAGCTAACGATCCAAGTCCATCCAACTTACTGAAAATGCACAGATAATACTGCAACCCGTCCCGATACATTGCTCTCGAGAACGCAAGCACCATAGGAACCTCCCCGCTCCCAGTCACCGCGCGGTAGTCCAAGAACCCACGATAAAGTGTGAGAACGATAACAACTAATTCCATGCATAAGATATACTATGATGAGACTTTGGGGAGCAACGGCATTGAGGAACGTACTGGTTTCAATCAGAGCGACTAAAATATAGGCGATAAAGTTCAGACTGGCACCGTGAATCTTGACTATGCGCATGGAAGGGAACTCTAGATAAGCCTGCGAAAGGTGGTGTCGATTCGAAGGGACTGACTCACCACCAGCGATACTGGGGAATAGGATTCCGATACAGGCTAGGACTATGACCTGCCAACAATCATTTCGGATTAAGGAGGGTAGGTTTTTTGCTGGGAGTGGAGAGGGAGCATGGCTCACAGTGTAGAGTCCAACGAGGAAATATAGCATCCTTCTACTACAGATCCAGATGCCGTACGTTCTTGCGAGCAGGATCGCTTTTGAGAGAGAAAATCAGAGATAAGAACCTGAGATGGATACGCATGGCCGTGCCATGCCGCCACCAAAACACGCACCTTCACAAGCAGCGATACCCAGCATGAGAACATCTACGTATACATCGACCAGGCTCAATTTGATAACCATATCTCTCAGTGTGATCGAGGTCACTCACAGTTATACACGGTCGTAACCTGTCAGTGAAATAATGAGCACTGTTCATGACTTGCCCCCCATCGTTACAAGTCACTATACATCCTGCCACGCACCAAAGAATTCCGGTTCAGAGCAGGTCTGCTAGAGTACAAGAAATCTAAACGGGGTGTGTTTAAAGGTCTAGATCAGACATCCGTCGAACCCCGTAAGTCACAGATACACAATCTGCACTTACCCCAGACGAACAAGGATCCAGCGACCATAGGGACGTAACGGGCCGCGACGAAGAAACACGTTGTAGCTCTCGATCGTGTCGGTTTAGGTAGATTGTTACGGCGCTTCCACACGAGCGTCAACTAGCAGTAGCAGTGGCGCGTAATTCAGTCGTCGATTTTCATGTGTATAGGAAATCGGTAGAGGGACATACTTCGTCGTCGAGGGTTAGAAACCAGTCGTATATCTATGAGAGGATTTCGGGGCGGTTAGAGCACTATATGATCGAATCTCAGAGACGTTGGATTGTCCACACGTACGAGAACTGCGTAGCTCCCAGCTTCCCAAACGAAAAGGATATGGTATGCCCAAGTTAAGCGTAAATTGATTACTACCAATGATACTCTCAACGGACTCACCACTCAGATACTGGGCAACGTCCATCCAGACGTGAGCAAAACCGATAGCATTTGGCAACGGACAAGGATTACTTACATTCCGAATTTGAACATAATAGAAGAATAACTCGAGCGGTATCTGGAACGCCATGAACGTCTGAGAATCCACTGGCACTAGGCGTTCTGGTGGCTTTGTGGAGAAGCTTGAATTCCGCTGTGTAGCACCGCCAGCCTGACTTCCAATCCAGAAAACTCGAGGAGTGGGACGTCGACAGCAAAGGCGTTGTTGCCCTCAAAGGAGTGGTAACAATGGTGAAGACTTTTGAACCAAATAAGAGAGAAGGCAAGAGAAGGGCTATCAAGTAATTACGACACGACGGGCAGCCATCTAGCATTCGTGTCAACAGGGACATACATAGATATATATACATAATTACATACTGTATAAACGGTACACGGATTCCGGCGGGTGGAAAAATATTGGACTGCCACATGTGGCTGGTCGAAGATAATTTCCACGACTATTCGCCCTTTTTCGCAGCAAGCCTTTCTCATGATCAGTGATCAACTGGCCAAGCGCAGAGCCTGAGGAAGCCATACCCATGAATTTATCATGCGCACGATGAAAAGGATACGGCTTGAATGTCTGGTAGCAAGGAACGATGGCAGACGGGGCGGTTGTTCAACGAAAATCCATTGAGCCTCCAATACAGTACTGTGACTGGACATTGCCGAATGGTTGCGACCAGGTCACGAAGACGTCAAACTCCATGGGTTCAGGTTCAATCAGAGAAGATGGGGTCGGAAGGACCTGGGCTTGGTAAGTATGATAAGTACAGAACCGCAGTGATACCGTACTGTCGGATTACGCGTCATATTGGTATTGTAGTGTCAACGTCGCGGAGAATCTTGTCATACATGAAATCTGAATCGTTTCTGTTGAAGAGGAGGCTGGAATAACAGTTCAAGAGCCTGGGCAGACAGACTCCAGAACCTGAAAGCTGGTGGTAAGGAACAACTGGATGATGGCTGCTGACATAATGCGATCAGTTCGGCTCCGTCCAATCAACGGATGTGATCGCTGTACTTAGCTGTAGATCATTATGTCTTCGTCCAACATTCTCTCTCAAATCCTGGACCAAGTAAAATCCAAGTATGCAGCGAAGCATCCAGCTAGTGCGTTTCTCTCTCTTCAAAAATCCTTGGATCCTGATTTTCCCGTCTCTCTGGCCTCTCTCAGGTGCTGAATTGTACAACTCAGCTTGCACTCATATGCCGGGCGGAAACACACGAAGCAATCTACATGTGGATCCTTTTCCATTGACGCTTGTTTCCGGGGAAGGCGCCTATGTGCGTCGCCCTCTTCTTCCAGCGCAGCTAGACTATTTTTGTGATGGACGGGTCTAGTCTCAAGATGCGGATGGCTGTCGTTACATCGACCTGTACGTTACATCTATCTCATCCATGTTCCCAGAACGCGCAACCCTGTATTCGTCGTCCAGGAACTTGGCTCATGCGGACTGTTATTAGCATTGGGAACTATAGCGCAGGCCTCTATGGTCATAACAACCCCAAGATACACTCTGCTATGAAAGAGGCCCTGGAGCATGGATTGAGCCTCTGTGGCCCAACGAGCTATGAAGCACCTCTGGCCAGTATACTCTGCCAGCGGTTCCCTTCCTTAGATCGTGTCAGGTTTTGTCACTCTGGAACAGAGGCGAACTTGTTGGCTATAGCCACGGCGAAACGGTTCACTGGTCGGAACACGATCATGGTGTTCAGAAAGGCGTACCATGGTGGGTTACTGGCTTTTGGGGACGATGTACCGACAGAGATGGATGCATTCGTGGTCCCGCACAAGTTCATTCTCGCGGACTATGATGATGTTTATGGAGCCAAAGAGCTCTTTGAGAAATACGCAAACGATGTATGCCGATCCTCTTCCCTAAAATGCAAGTAAGCTAACAAACAAGATGATTCACCAGTTAGCAGCTGTTTTAGTAGAGCCTGTCATGGGCTCCAGTGGATGCTACCCAGCTTCCTTGGAATTCTTGAACCTGCTAAGAGATGAAACGAAACGCAGGGGAGCCGTGCTTATTTTTGACGAAGTCATGACCTCTCGACTATCTGCAGGGGGATTCCAGCTGCTCACTGGCATTACTCCCGACATGACCACAATGGGGAAGTATCTCGGCGGAGGGATGCCCCTTGGTGCGTTTGGTGGAAGGAGTGACATTATGGCGATCTTCGATCCTCGTTAGTGTCGACCCCTCGTGCCTTGCTTCATCGTCGCCGTCGACTGAAACGGATAATAAATTTTCAGGGGCACAAGGGTCCACGTCCCATCCAGGAACTTTCAACATCAACCCCTTATCCTTGCGTGCTGGATACGTCGGTCTGACAGAGGTCTACACGCCTGAGGTTGCACATGCCCACAATGCGGCAGGCGATGCGCTTCGAGCCAAGCTCAACGAGGCTGCGAAAGGGACTTCGATGTGGGTTTCTGGAGCGGGATCCCTGTGAGCGTGGTTCATATATACAGGGCACGTACCGTCCCCGAAACTAACCAAATCGAACTCTCTAGAATGAACGTGCATTTTGGTGGTCAAGGCCGCTCCATCCCAAATTCCATTCGTGCAGATGATGATCAGCTGAAGGTCGGTACCGGTTCAACCGATGGCCCCCCAAAAAAATCTAATCTGTTGGCCCCTCAACTGAAATCAAAACATATAACACCTCTTTAGGAACTTTTTTACTTCGAGATGCTGGACGCTGGGATATACATGAGCAAACGGGGCTACATTACACTCAGTCTTGAGATCACAGCGGAGCATCAGGAAGCCTTCGTCTCGGCGGTACGAAAGTTCCTGGTCAGGTACGCTGAATATGTCTAGATTCTCAAGTTTCTACGACATATCTTTCGCAACAAAGCCATCTGTTGTGAACAACGTTGCGTTCTTTCGTGAGAAACTTCCTGAAGAGGGGTGCCCGCGATGAATGTCAACTGACAGGCCCATTATATTACCACCCCTCGTGCTTCTCGCTCTCACGCTGGCGCTATGTTTTTTCGATTTTCTCCAGACCATATGTCTCACCGTCGCGATAAAAGGGCCCTGCCGCAAATCAAAGAAAGGGTCACACTTGACTCTCACTCTCCCTGCGATACCTCCCCTCAAATCCTGATAATTCTTAAAGCATGGCTTCACCACTCCAAGGCATCACTGTGCGACGGGTTTTTCAGAGAAAAGTTACAGGTTAGCTCTTACCGCCCAGTACTAGCCTTGTGCGCCGCTGCGCCTCCCTTCCTTGTGGCGCCAGCGACTAGTCCTCTTTGCATCTCCCACGCTAACTCAATGTGCGCGCAGAGAGAGAATGCGACTGCATCGTTGAACTACTGAAGGAGTGTTTTAGGGAAAGTAAGCTCTCCATTCCAATCACCCCTCTGTGGCTCAACCTTATCGTCTACTGACTATTAACTCATCACGGTTAGGCATTTGCGTTAGCTCTATCACCGGGAATAAAGAAGTGGCTCGCGATCCGTTTCATAGGATGACGGTAATTGCTGGGCTGGAAGGCGGGGAGCTGTACGTTGCCGAGGATGCGCAGATGAACATAGTCGGTGTGACTATCTGGATTACACCTGGGAGGACATTGCTGGATACGTATGCCGGTCCTGTTTCTTCTGTGCAGCTGTGGGACTGAACTTCCTTTTAGTAAAGGACAACAGGAGCAAGGGCTGGTTCCCATGATGAATGCTCTCGATCCGGAAGATGCTGATTATTGGATTTCCTCCGTAAGGATGTATTCCCCATGTACTCTCCTGCCCACTCGCCAACTGAAAATCGCCACTGGACAGTATCTACCAGAGTACACCAAATACACGAACGAATGCTTCGAGAATCTGGGCATGAGGAAAGAAACAATGTGGAAGTTAATTACGTTCGCTGTCCTCCCCGAGTACCGGCGTAGAGGGATAGGCAAACTTCTTCTCGATCCGGTCCACGTTAGGGTGAGTGATCTGTCCAGTTATGAGATCGAGCCAGAGTCTAAGCCAGGCATTTAAATTTCCAGGCAGAGCAGTCGAACACGCCACGATGCCTCGAAGCAGACTCCGAGTTGAACGTACGTGCCCGTCAATGATTACCACACCGAGTCGCTTCCCATCTTCTCTTCGCTTGATTCGAGTTTGGTACGTTGAGCTAACGAAGCGGTTATTCTTCTATCACAGACTGTGATATACCAGAAATTAGGTTATGAGGTCAAAGGGTACTACGTCTTCAAGCGTAACGAAGAACAGTCCGTACCGATGTGGGTTATGGTGTCGAAGTAGCCCCGGCGTGGCGTATCGCTCCGTTCTCGGAAAGCCAAGGACACGTACCGTGTTGTATAACCTGATGAATGCACGATTTTCACGCATTTAGATCTTAGACTTGGTTTGGCTTGGGTTACCCGCCGGGTGTGGGCAGTCTCTGGATCCTGATGCTTCCGTCAAGAGAATCATCTACAGATCTCTGGATGAGGTTACTCTGAAGATGATGCTACCCTACGAGATGTGGCGTCCTCTTGAGATAAGCAGTCAATGGATTCAGGTCAGACGGCGGAGAACCTCTGATAAGACGACCTGGGGAGCAGGCACCTGGGATAAGACGACCAAGTTGGGAGCAGGCACCGGTGAGTCCCGGTGGTCTAGACTCAAAGAATTCATAAGGACTGATGGAGCGAGGTCGATAGCCCCAAGGGTTAGTCGCTTTTTGATCGTCGGTCTTACGAGGAATTGCACGCGTTATGACGTGCAAGCGAAGATACCTAGTTCAACTGACAGGAAGCAAAAGTCGAGCGGACATGAGTGACGGGTGCAGTGACCGGGAAAAGGTCAATCTCTTGCAAGGATTAGCGGCACCGATTGTGCCACTGTGCCAGACCATCATGAATCATGAACGGACCGAATATGAAGTCCCGTTGTTGAAAAATTCCTTTTCGGGGGACGTTGCCTCATCGTCTCTAATCTTCATCAGTCTTGTATCCTGGGGGACGAAACTGTTACAGTTACTGTCGAGTGTTAGCTACTGTTACGCTTGATATACTTGGGTCAAGATGCGACTACGGCAGATCTGTTACTCTTAGGCTCTGACAGATCCTTAAGGCCGGAAACTACCATATGCGAACTTGTCTTCTTAGGTCCTCCCACGACTACGCCACTATTACGTGGACGTGCTTTCAGCTGCTCGTAAACAGAACGTTAGGCTCTTGTTAACCTCCTTTATAAAGCCCAGCTCCTGAGGTATCGCCTTGTTAACCACTTTCAAACCCGCCCATGATGTCTGTTATCCCACCAAAGAACATCGTCGTTCTCCCATACGCCAATTCTCAGGGCAAAGGCATGACCTACCACACCTTTTACCCTCCTCTTACCCCGATGCATACCGATCCCGACGCAAAACCACGATATCCGAGCTACGACGAATGCGACGAGGAAGGAGGTATGTCGGCCTAGATTGATTTGCAGGGCGGGACCTTTGTCTCATCAGTCTCGCTTGTGTTTTTATCCAGGTCTTCACATTGCCGTATATCAGCGCGAAGGTCTTCGCTTTTTATACATCCTTCTTCTCATTCTATCGCTTTCGATGGCCGGAACACTAGCCAGCCTGGTCATGTTCAGGAACATGCCACCTCTTCCTGCCGCTCCTGGCATGCAAAATCAGGCCCAACAAACGAATTCTCCGCTATACGACAGCATTTCCATTCAACCTCTTCACTTTGAATCAACAACGCATAATCCACGGAAAGACGAGAATGAATCTCGGATTGTTGAGCTAACTACTATCGTGAGTTTATGGTTCTTTGTTCCTTCTCGATCTGTTCTGTACACGTTTACAACGTATGGGTCCTGGTACTGATTGGGTTTACAGGTGGATTCTGCTTTATTACAATTCCGGACACCTGTCCTTAATACTGCCTCCCCGGAGAGGCAATGCGTCCTCGAGCTGGCAGTTAATGGTGGGCTAGATGGATCGGAGGTTGTGCTTCATCGCATCGTAACTGGCGTGAAGCAGGCGCAGGAGGTGCCCCTTTCCAAATCAGAGAGCTCTATCATGCTACGAACATCGAGGTTCCCTTGCTTTTCTGAAGAGTCTGTTTCCTTTGTTATTCAGAGGCGAAAGGAGAGCCCAGTACCAGTAAGATTCGGTAAGCCGCTCAAAAACCTCAACTATGTCATCGCTGCATTTTTCACTGACGTTCTTCATGTAGATGGTGCCTATCTTATTCAACACGATTCATAGCACAATACCTGCATGACCCTTGGAGCTTTCGTATCTATTCTTTTTGCCGCACTTGTAATTTCCACCCCTCTCTCGCTTCCATAGCCATCGACTTGGGCTACCTGTTGTAATGCATCTGCCCCCATGACCTCCCGGGCTTGACCGGATTCAAACCGCGTGAGGGATCCCTATGAAATCAGCGATCGGCCACCGGGTCGTTCCCCACAAGTCCTAGGCATGTAGCTGTCTTTCGTGTTCTCGGCCTCGCCAGAATGATTCAAGCGTGGAACAAATGCGGATGAGGGACTTTTCTATAGGAGAAGCAACCTCAATACAAGCCAAACTAATTCCCCCTCTCCTCGTATACCACCTCTGGCAGCACAGTCAGCACCCTGGCTCGGGTATGGATCAACGTCGGCTCACCTCGTGATGTTCTCCCCCTCCTGACCCTCAATTCAGCGACCTTTCATCAGCACCTCCCCGCTTCTTCAGTTTGCTTCCTTCTTGCACCTTATTGTCGGCCTCCCCTACACCCGGTCATCGCACCTGTGCTGATATACAAGTAAGCTATCTATGTCGATCTCTTCACACGTCCGACGTCCGTGGTTCGTTCATGGGGTCTCGAGAACGAGTGATGCGCGGGGATCGAGATGTTTGACTGACCACATAGAGCTTGAATTGCGTAGTGACGAGTAAGGGAGATTTTCCAGAGTAACTCCAGCGAAACACCAACCTCGGAACGACGCTGTTTCGCGGATGGATATAAAATATGATTCTCCAGGGTCATGGACGAACGGATCTCCCTCGTCTTCCTCGATTACTACATCGTTGCTAACAACTCGCCGTCTCGTCTTGTTTGGAAAAAAATGAAGCTCTCGTTGTTCTCCGCTGTTTTCTTGTCTCTGGCCGCTCAACGCGCCTTTGCTGCTGTTCCCCAGTGGGGCCAATGTAGGCTCTTCTCCCCATTTTTGTTTGGTCGTCGTCCATTACTGCGTGTTGACCTGGATTCTGCTCCTCTTCTTAGGTGGTGGAATTGGTTGGAGCGGTGAAGTGAGTTCTTGAGACATGCTTTTAGATCACCCATCTGATTTTTTTGTCCTCCTAGACTACTTGTGAGACTTGTGAACGTCTTCTTTCCTGTATACCTTCCTAACCTCGTGTATTGCGAAGGCGCTTCCGGTCTGGTCTGTGAGTACAAGCCTATCTTCCTTCCGAGCTACGCTGAGCCAGGTCGTCACTCCTAATAGGCACTGTGATCAACGATTACTACTACCAGTGAGTGACGCCAGTCCTGCCATGCTTTTCTACGCCTTTCGCGTCGCAGTCTTGTGAGCGTGCCTAATCACACTGCACAATAGATGCTTAACTGGGTCCGGTGGAACTACTGCCCCTCCTACTACGACCACTACGTCGAGCCCTGCTCCAGGAGGAGGAAACGCAGGATCGGGTCTTAACGGCAAGTTCGTCGCCAAGGGAAAGAAGTTCTGGGGATCCTGCGCCGATGCTAACACTTTGAACATCGCTGGTATGTATCCATACTTCTTTTTCTTTCCAGCAAGGAAAGGGGAAGAGACGTTAACTAATGGTTGATTCTTGATTAATTTGCTAGCTAACGCTGCGATCTTGAAGTCTGACTTCGGTCAGGTTACTCCTGAGAACTCTATGAAGGTGTGCATGGCTCGTTCTGTCGATAGTGCTATTGAGGCTGAACAAATCGATCTCCTGTATAGTGGGACGCCACCGAACGTGAGTTGCTTAACTCGAAACACTTGTTACGCCTGACCTGATCGATTTCCGCTCCTACTTTCTAGCCAACCGTGGTTCGTTCAACTACGGAGGTGGAGACACGCTCGTGAACTGGGCCACCTCCAACGGCAAACAAATCCGTGGTCATACTCTCGGTCAGTCCAGTCCAGTCCTTACGGTGGACAAGCAAGACAAATAGCTAACCTTGGTCTTCATCTCAAAGTCTGGCACTCGCAACTTCCCGGATGGGTCTCATCTATCGGGGATAGGGCTACCCTTGTGAGTTTTCCTCTGGCTGCAGACCGTGGATCGTGATGTGAACCAGTCGGTTTGTAGACCTCGGTCATTCAGAGTCATGTTACCAACCTGATGACGAGATGGAAGGGAAAGATCTACGGTGCGTCTTCTTCTGTTCCTCGTAGTTCGTGGTCGCTGACATTTTTTCAATCCAGCTGTAAGCAGTCCTGCTATCTACACTGAAAAACTACAGCTTATTTACTGATTATCTCTGCTCAGTGGGATGTCGTCAAGTAGGTTTGGTCCCTTCTGTGAGCTAGATATTTCAGCTAACCGCCTACCCTCCACAGCGAATGTCTGAACGAAGACGGCAGTCTCCGCTCCAGTGTATTCTACAACGTTCTTGGAGAGTCTTTCATCACCATCGCTTTCCAAGCCGCAAGGGCCGCTGACCCCAACGCCAAGTAAGCGTCCCTCGAATGTATCCTTCCTTATATTAGATGCTGAATAACGTTCTGTAGGCTATACATCAACGACTACAACTTGGACAGCAACAACGCCAAAACTCAAGGTAACGACAAGTCTTTCTTAGTAGTTCTCGTTCGCTCGTAAGCCGGGCCTGACACCATTGAACTAGGCATGGTCGCTCTGATCAAACGTATCAACGCCAACGGCAAGCTCATCGACGGTGTGGGCACTCAGATGCATCTCGGCGCTGGAGGTGCCGGTGGTGCTGTCGCTGCCATCAACGCTCTCGCCGGCACTGGCTTGGAAGTCGGAATCACCGAGCTCGATATCGCTGGAGCTGCACCGAACGACTATGTCACCGTCGTCAACGCCTGCTTGAACAACCCGTCCTGTGTATCAATTACCTCGTGGGGAGTCAGTGATGCTGTGAGTGTTTTTTTGTATCTTACTCTTAGTTTACGAGAGCTGACGGTTTTGGCTATAGAACTCATGGAGGTCCTCGTCTACTCCTTTGCTGTGGAACTCCAACTACCAGCCAAAGCCCGCATATACTTCTGTCATCAATGCGCTGAACTGAGAGTACTTGGCCTAGCTGTAGTGCTAATTATCTTCTTAATGGGGTCCTACTGCCATGATTGCCCTGCGTAGGTTGTACCGATAATTGCCGTCGAATTTGAATGAAAATGGAAATTCTGGACGAACTTCATAAGAAGTAACATCGCACTTGTGCATTGTATATTTCACGAGTCTCTCTCACGGCCGTGCTATGCAAGATCTTGTAGCGATCTCCAGTTCAAGTTGACATAGCAGGGCGGGTCGGGTATGGAGGTTAGCCTGTTGCCGGACCGCCAGCTTACCGGCGGCCCAGGTCTGTTGGCTGAAGTTGGCATACTTAGATCTTCGTCCACGCCCTCATCTTGCTAAGATTTGAGAACATAGTCATGGGTCGAGTCAGAAAACAACTATATAAATATTGTCCCATTCTCAACAAAGGGCCAATACCCACCACTGTAACACTCAGCAAAGCAAGGTTGAACTAGACGACTCTTATTTACCAGTTCTGGGAATCCTGCGAACAGCATAGAGCCTGAAGTAAGTCTCGTACTCTTACTTGAAGATCCTCTTGTTGACAACCCAATCCGTCTTAAAGCCATTTTCATCTGCTACTGCTTTTATAGAGATGTCACTTTCCGGCCTTGAGCAACAGCGAACAATTTGGACTCGCTCGGGTAATCCAATCTATTGGGATTTCCATAGCAAAGTCTGACCAACGTCACAACGCAGACAAATACCACAACTCATTCTTACTCTCTGACGACCCAGTCTTGAGCTCAGTGCAGCAGAAGAGTATCGAAGCGGGCCTTCCTGAAGTAGCTGTTTCACCAGCGCAAGGAAAATTACTCCAACTTCTGGCTCGCTCAATCAACGCGAAGCGAATCCTGGAAGTCGGGACGTTAGGCGGCTATTCTACTATCTGGTTAGCTAGAGCCGTCCCTCCAGATGGAAAAGTAGTGACCTTGGAACTCGAACCCAAACACGCTAAGGTACGAAAAAACCTACATCCTGGCTAGGCAAGTAGTAACACTGACGTGCATATGGTTCGATAGGTTGCTGCAAGTAATATTGCTCTCGCTGGTCAAGCGGATAAAGTTCAGATTATTGTGGGACCGGCTGCAGAATCCTTGGAGAAACTGCAACCTGAACCTCCCTATGATTTCATCTTCATCGATGCTGATAAACCATCGAATGTTATCTACTACCATCACGCTAAGCGTCTCGTCAGAACCGGAGGCATCATTGTGAGTTTGTTCTACAACATACTTGATTTGTTGTAGTCAATACTAATGAGGTTCTTTAGATCGTAGACAACGTCGTTAGAGAAGGCAAAGTTGCTGATCCCGGCTATACGGATCCCAAGGTTGAGGGTGTTCGAGGACTGCTACACGTCATGAAAGACGACCAAGACGTGGACGCTACATCAATTGGAACAGTGGGCGAGAAGGGCTATGACGGTTTTATTTACGCAGTAAGGAGATGATCTATCTCTCTGCTTCGCTCACCCTTCCGAAACAATCCCATGGCTTGATCCGCTTTCTTTTGTGGTTCATCAGACAAAGCTGAGGAAACTAACTTTGTCTCCACACACCACACACAAATTGCTAGGGCCACTCATCAAGTCTAGATTTACAGGATTCCTTTGACGCCGCTATCAACGGGTGATTGTTCTTCGTTCCTCAGAGAAGTTAGAGGAGAAACGATACATCGAGTCCAGGCCTAAAGCACGCCTACAGAACTGGATTGCTCTTCCAAGTTCCATCAGAGATATGTTCCTTCACCTTCTACGAGTAGTCTCCCGCTCACTTCGCAAATACCGTTGGATCAGTCAAAATTTATGATCCAATCCGCTCGGGTCTATCATACTGCATCAAAAGAGGCTGGGTGACTGATACTACCTGCCAACGGATGATGCTGAGTGTGTTCACCAGGGACACGAGGGCACTCCTTTCTCTAAGTTCTACTCCTCGCTCTGAGAGAAGTGCCGAAACTCTCTATAACGAACTCTCTCGTCTTCTGCTCCCTACTTCTTCTCTGTTCCCAGGCAGCTCAAGACGATCAGAACGACGAACTCAACTCGACAGATCTTTCTCTGCGTGAGATGATGGGATGATATAGATATTCTCCCCCTTATGAGGATGGTCGAGGTATAAAACCTTGGTGTACTAGAGACATTTCCCTCTCAGAGCTCTTCAGTTCTTTCTTCCTCACTCTCAAGCTCACTACCTCTACAAGTCTTCAAGTCTACCTCTCTCAACATGAAATCTTTCGCTACTCTGTTCGCACTCGTCGCTATGACCGTCGCGGTTGCTATCCCTGCTAGCAATGGATGGCAATCCACCGGTGAGGAGCCTATTCTCAGCGAAGATTCCTGGAGCAAACCAACTCATCCTGCTTGTTTGCACACAGACGCTGTCGATGGCTGGGACAAACGTTCAAACTGGGAGAGTACGTCCTCTTTCTTCGTCGCACTTTCCAAGAGCCGCAGCCTTAACGAGATCATTCTAGACGGCGCTCCCGAGTCCTGGGGAAAACGCGATAGTAACGGTTGGAAGCAGACTGGTGAAACTCGGTTCTCCATGTCTCCGCTTTTCGAGCCAAGCTGATAACCCTGCTATATGATATATGTAGATGGTGCTCCCGGTTCTTGGGAGAAACGCGACAACAGTGGTTGGCAGACAACCGGTGAGATATCAACCCTTGATATCCTTCATGATACCTTTCTGAACAATCTTCATAGATGGCGCTCCTGGATCCTGGGGTAAACGCGATACTGACGGCTGGCAAGCAACTGGTACATTGCTTCTCGTGATTCCAGCGGAAAGAGTTTCTGATGTTTCTACAGACGGTGCTCCAGGCTCTTGGGAGAAGCGCGGTACTAACGGCTGGGAGACACTTGGTACGGTGGTCCAGATAAACTATGTGATCTCTGTCCTCATCGTTTCAATAGATGGAGCTCCTGGCTCTTGGGAAAAACGTAGCGAAGAAGGCGCGCCTGGTTCTTGGGGCAAACGCGGATGGCAGACCACTGGTAAATTTATACCATACTCGTCATTGAAGCTCTAAATACTGACTTTACTCCTGAGTAGATGGCGCACCTGGCTCTTGGGATGCTTAGAAACGCAAGAAAGGCTAAACTTTGGGTAAATTGTGGTCGTCTTTTATTTGTTGCTTGGGAGACTGATTTCCTTTTAACTCAGGCCCTTCCCTTTGAAATAGACACGTGAATAGAACTCTCACTTTCCCTCCTGCAATACTTCTCGATAAATTCCGGATAAATGAGGAAAATATGTAGTCATGTTTGAATGAGATACTATGAAATACTATGTGAATACAAGATATTAGGCACTCCGTTGCTGCGAGAGATTTCAGACTGAAATTAGCATGCCCGGGCTCTTACAAACAGGTCAGTACCAGGAGGTGTCTGTTCCCAGTGAAATTACTACCGCGCAAAGATTGAGCACAGCCACTCCCTCCAAATTTTTTCGTGATAAACGCGCTTATCACTCACCTTCCACTACATACGCCTTCTCTTCCCCGATGGTTAGAGCCAACGGAAACGCTCGTCCTTCTCCCAGTCCTGCTGTGACTCCTGGACCAGGAGCTGCAACTCCCGCCCTTGGAGCAGCTACACCAGCTGCAGGATCTGCACCTGCCGGCTTACAATCTGTCGTCGGAATCAACTTTGGCAACTCTTATGCCTCGATAGCTGTTTTGACCTCCGAAGGTCTTTCGGAGTGCATTGCTAATGAGGACGGAGAGCGTCAGATTGCGTGTGCTATCTCGTTCCATGGTGATGAAACTGTACGTTTTCTATGACTTGTTTTTGATCGCATGGTACTCAGGCAGGGGTTGTTGGTCTTTGTATATCTAGTATATCGGCAACCAAGCGCGACCTCAGCTGCTGAAAAACTCTAAAAACACTATTGTCGGATTCAGAGATCTCCTTGGCAAGAAGTAAGCCATGATTAACCCCCTCACCCAATTCTGTCGTTGAGAAGTGGCATGTCTAACCTTTTCTCGATCCTAGATTTTCTGAGATACCGCAATCTGAACAACCGACGCGATCTGCACCTCTGATCCAACATCCGACAGAGGCAGATGTACCCGCATACTCCGTCCATGCCTCATCCAACCCAGACGCAGAACCCCGCATCATCAGCGTCTCAGAGGCTGCTACTCTCTTCCTCGGATCTCTCCTACAATCCGCTCAAGATTTCCTCGGTGCACCGATCAGCGGTGCTGTCCTCACTTATCCACCTTCCTTCTCCCCTGCTCAAAAACAGGCACTCAAGTCCTGTGCTGAGAACGCTGGTATCAAGGTGTTGCAGCTCCTTGACGAGGCAGGTGCTGTTGCGGTGGCCACGACCGCCTCTGATTTGGCTAGTGAGGCACCATCGGATAGGATTCAGCTCCAGCTCGACCTCGGAGCCACCTCGCTCGCTCTGCAGCTTATCCAGATCCGTGACGGACTCTCTGTCCTCCTCTCATCGTCTATCAGCACCAAAATTTCCACCGCGAACGTCGATTCACTCCTCATCGATTTCTTCGGCAAAGACTTTTCCAAGAAGAACAAAATCCCTCTCGATCTCCCAGATGGTGATAAACGCGCTCAAACTCTATTCGAGCTCAACTTGCCCTTCACAAAACGCACATTATCTGCGTCCGCGAAGACCGCTGCTTCGTTATCCATTGAGTCACTGAAGGATGGGTACGATTACACTGGCTCGATCAATAGATTACGGTTCTCTATGCTCGCGAAGCCAGTGTTCGACTCCATCTCGACGGCAGTGGGCGATCTCCTTTCAGGCGCTGGTGTTGATGCTTGCCAGATCGACGAGGTCGTCCTGATTGGTGGCGGAGGCTGCCTTCCTGGTCTTTTGGATCATCTTTCGAATAAGCTTGGCCTCGGTAGCGAGGATGCACCAGTCAGCTCGCCAGACCTCGACCCCACTGAGGTACTGGCGAGAGGCTGCGCCTCTCAGGCAGGTTTGATCAACGATCTGTCTGTCGAGGAAGATGCAGATATCCGAGCTGTGATAGATGAGGACAAAGACGTAGTTGAGATCGACGCCACCTCCAAGACTATTGCTCTCCTTCTCTCCCCTCCCGTCGTTGGAGTCGAGCCACCCAAAGACGGCGACTCCTTGGTCCCTGTGATATGGGTAGACACGCCGATACCTGCCAGACGATCATACACGTACGAACCTGCTTACGATGCGGATGGCAAGTTCGCTGTAGAAGTGGTCGAAGCGGATGAGTACGTCTATGTTGAGAAGGTCAAGCTTCCTAAGGCTGAGGTCGAAGAGGATGAGGAGGAAGAGGAAGAAGAGGAAGAGGAGATCAAGCACCGGTCATGGAGGAAGACTGCTAACATAGGCAAGGTTGAGCTGACCGCCAAGTCGAAGTCGAAGGTGACGGTTGAGCTGATCGTCTCTAAAGAGGGCTCTTTGTCGGTGACGGTGTTAGAAGAAGGTGAAGGTGGGGCTTCTGCTGAGATCAGTTAGATTATCTACTCGTCGGCGTGTTATTCTACTTTATGTCGGTTTTTTCTACAATCTTCGGTAGCACACGGCAAATCCAATCACTAGGACATCTCTGAGGATAGTCTGAGTCCGAACTAGAGCAGCTGGTTCTGATTGTTTGCTGAGGAGGATAACCAGAATATGACAAACTATTTTTCAGTTGATGAATGGCCACGTTTTTACCACGTTTTCTACTGATGTGATCAGTGATTCACGATCACTGTCATGTTCCTTGCATGTTCCCATACTTATGTTCCCCAACCTCCAGATCTAGAGGCATCTTCTGTGCAAGCAGCTCAAGCACAGTGCTCTTTTCACATCCAGCAGCAAAACTATAAGTTCAAAATGCTAGAAGTCCCCAACTCATTCTGCCGTCGTGTGTTCGCTCATCTGCACATGATGACCCTTTCGGGCTCACGGGATGCTGACACCGCGGGAACCGCCAGACGGCCATCGTGAGGCAGTGGAATACCTTTGAAAAGAATGAAACCAAGCGCCTGCTCATTTTCTTTGTGTTCTTGACCGTCATCTCAGCCGTCCGCAGCCATCTCTGTCACTCGTTTTGCTGCCTTAGACTCCCTCCAAGATGCTCTCATCGCCAGTTTCAAGGCTTGCTACTGCTGCTCTGAGTTTCACGACATTGGTTTGCCTTACTGGCTCACAACTCGTCTTGGCGAGTCCTACGCCGTTCATGGGTGAAAGCAGCTTTGCTGTACGCGATTTAGGCTCTTCTCCGCCTATCTTCGACGATGGATTGACCTATGACGCCCTGCCTTACAACTTCACGTTGGCAGCCGTCAACAAGACCTTGACCAATGCCAATGAAACGGGTGTACCACTTGTGTTGGGGCAGAACGGTGCTCTCCCAGGTGCTTCGCTGTATGTCACATCGGTGAGTGTAGTTTCTTCATGATGTTAACCTTGAGCTTCTGCTCACTAAAAGTCTTGATAAATTGCAAAACAGACATATGCTTCGTATCCTTTCAACGATTACCCGCTTCTCTCTCTTTCATCGTCCTCCCTTCGCGCCTACACGAAAACAGGCGGATGGATAACCAACGCGACGTCGTTCATCAGCGACTCAAATACACCTCTTCGATGGCTTACTACTGCTCTTGGTTCTACTGGCTACGGAACCAACTACAGTGCAATTCTTTCCCCAGGAGATGAGTTCGCTAAGCTCGCGGCGCTAGGGAGGAAAGACTTGTGGAGCCTGTGCCCTTTTGGTCATACTGAACGGAGCCAGGTAAATCTGGTGTTCAATGTATCGGACGATGGAACTGCCAGTGGGTTTGTTCCAGAGGAATGTTGGGAGGTTGATGTGAACGTGGTCATGGCCTGATATATCTTGACATTGCTCGACTTTGTTGATATGGACGCTTTACTACTTTTGGACTACTTATTGGACTGGTTATTATGGACATATTTGTTTGGTTTGGTTCGCAGGTACACTAACACGTAGACCCCTTGTTATATACTATTGACTACTCGCTCTTTATATGCTATCTATAATGGTTTCCCCTTCAACACAGCGATAGAGTTTTCCTCAGAAGCCCTCTTTACAAATCCTTCAACGAACAAATGTCCCAGTTCCAGATAAACATGCGCCGCGCTCCGATCCAAACAGTTACGAGCAAGTTGATTTCCTGAGGGAACAGATTAAATTCTGGTAGAAGATACGTATCCTGGAAATGTACCATAATAGTTTCTATATACTATTCGCATTCCGTTTGAAGTGTTGACTCCAGAGAAGCGGGGGGTACAAGAGAGAGAAGAAAGAAAGCAGGAGAAGATGCTACAGACAAAGTAGACAAGAGAGTAGAATCGGAGGCAATCAGGGGCGAATAATGGTACAGTGCGATGTGAAGCGGATTCTGAGATGAAGTAGATGATGTGAGATGTTCTGTGGTTCCAGAAACTAGTATAACTGGGACGATTGGGGAAACAAAAGAACAGATTAAAAGTATCAAGGAGGAAAAGAGTTGAAAGGGAAGTGGGAAAAGTATGCATCGTTTATGTTCAATGCCAGGAAACAAGGGAAAAAAAAAATTAGAGAAGAGAAAGAAGAAAACCGGAGGCGGCTTGCTTCAACCATCCTCCATGTCGACATCGTCATCTGCATAGGCGTCGTCCGTATATTCACTGTAGTCGCTGGAGCCCTCCTCATCAGACTCGTACTGCCTGCCTTTACCTTTCCCTGATCCTTCCCCACGAGATCTCAATCTCGACCCTTGCCCTGTCTTGTTCATATACTCCTCGTCCATCTCCTCATCAGACCCCAGATCAACATCCATCGCGCTCCAAGACGAGTTCGCGTCCGGTATCCGCGTACCAAAATAGCCCGTCTCTGCGATAGACATCTCAAACCCCGGAAACTCCTTCATCAGTCTCCTCATAGTAGCCCAGTGTTTGAACCTATGATTCGTGAGCCTCTTCACGAGGAGGCAGACGTTGCTCAGGTGAGCAGGTCGTGTGCGGTCCTGCATCGGTGTGTGATACCTTGAGCGGATCATGTTTTCGATGGCGTCGAGTTTACCTGGCGGACAGGCGAGTTGAAAGCGTGTGAGGGAGGGTGCAATGGTTCCGTGGGGTGTATAGGATAAAGCGTTGACGAAGTCCTCGTGGTACCAGTAGAGACATAGGGTGTTGAGGTATATCATATGTCGGATGGACTCGGCGACGTCGAACGGCGACATAGCGATCTGTAAGTCCAGGACTCTGATCCTGGGTCCAGTCCGCATTAGCATCTCCCCAACTGAGGGGTGATACGGTATATGAGGGGCCCATGAGAGTCTGAGCTCCTGAACGACAGGAAACGAAAGATGGTCGAAGAAATAGGGTAGTTGTGCTGCCATCCGGTCTAGCGTGCTGTTCGACAGATCCAACCGGAAATGAGTGAGCTTGTTCATGATGATCAAACCACCATTGAAAGCCAGCGGTTTACCCTCGGCGAACGCGTTCTCCTCGTAGTCGCAGCGTTCCATCGTGTTGGCGGCTTGTCGCATGATATGCAGACAATCTAGATAATCCCCGTAATAGGTTCGATAATTCCGGAGTTGTGACCATGGAAGGGAGAGGGTGGTGAGTATGTGCTGGAACCCGTACTGCACCACGTCTGTCAACATAGGTGCGATTTGTAACGCATTACACGGCTGAAAAAATCGATCATCCTGAGCTGACACGGGTTCTGTATGTTTGACGTTGATCTTCGATAATATATCCAGTTTTCCGTGCACTGGTGCAAGAGACTGTATCAGGTTCCCTTTCAGTGCGAAAGTCAAGTCGAACCAGCGCTGAGATTCTGGTATTAGGAGGTCGAGGAGAGCATCACGAGAATTAGGTAGTCGGTTTTCTCTATTGAGGATGACCAAAGTGAGTGGACGACCGTTCGACCGGGCGAGCATGAGGCCGAGCCGTCGGTGTCGAGGCGTTCCGGCGCCAGAGTGAGTTCGGTCGAGGTCAACAGCAATGGAACTCCAAAGCTCAGGAGCCTCCAGTACACTCTTCCGCCAGGACCTGCAGACCTGAGAAACCGTCCACGGCGAATGATGTGTATCTAGAGTATCGATAACGCTGTTCGTACTGACCCCATAGATCGAGTTGTGCTCCGCTATGCTACGGAAGGAGGCAGCGGCTATTCTGACTATGAGGTCCGGCGTTAATTTGGTGGTGAAGTCTCTCTTAGCAGTCTCAGAGGCCTGTTTTGCCTTGTTGTGGCGACTTCTTGTAACGAAGCTAGGGTGCAATTGCATGCTGTGGGAAGGCTCAGCAGGCTAAGGAAACATGATGGCACGCATTACGCACCAAGTCAGAATCGATTTCACTGGACGTGATTGTGGTTGGGAGGAGAAATTCCAGCGTCGATGAACTAGACTATGAGCGAGTGAGTTGGGCACATGTTCAACGTCAACGAATTGAAATACCTGGATTGTTTGGGAGGCCGCAACCCAGTTTGGTTACGTGAGTATATGGATAGGTCCAAACTGCTAGCAAAATCCCTCGCTATATGAGTCTGTAAAGTGGTAATGAGGGCACAGATACGCTACCTTTCTTCCTCGTTAATCGGGCCACAGTGTGGCAAAGTCCTATGACAGTGAAATGGGACAAGAGATATGTCCCCACCCTAATGATATAGTTTCGAGATCGTTAGCCCTGCTGTTACGACTGCGTGGCGACGACAGAGGACAATTAGACGATCAAGAAAGGAGGAGAAAGAGCTTGGTGCTTTCCGGGGGTTGCCCTAGTTATCAGTTCAATGGGAAGCGCAAGATAGTAAATGCAGTTATTTCGTTCAGCGGTCTGTTGGGCGCGCCACATTGACCGATCAAGTGGAAGAGCAGCGTTGAAGTCGAGGACAATGGGCGGAAGCAGAAGTACAAAACAAAAAGTAGTCAGTGATGAGAAACAAAAAAGAAGGAACACATATCAACTTACCGGGTCCGGGGATCATCAAGAAGGATCTCTAAGAGTGAACAAAGTACTTATGGATGACTAGCTAACTTTGAATCCTGTTCAAGCGCTGTGATCTCATTTTGATGGAGGTACTCCGACTCTTGGTGCGAGAATCTTCATATCCTAGATCCATTCTCGCCGAGATCTGGGGATTTCTGCAGTCCATTTCCGGAAGGTTCGCCCAGGAAGGAAGCGATGGCAAGGAACAGGACAGAGAAGTGGCCGAAGAAGGCAGGTACACTCGATAAGGAAGAAGGGATCACAGAAGAACGTGGGCGAAGATAGGATTGGTCAGCAGTCCTCTACTCCTCCTCAAATCTTTGTGGCGAGAGCCCAATTCTCGTGTTTACGACTCCTGGTTTTGTGGCGACGCTTCAAAAGTCCTCTCGAATCGTCTCAAGCTTGTTTACTCGTGCGATGCGAGTCTGCTTCTGAACATATCGCGACAATACTAGGTCGTAGAGGCTCTCCACAGCTTCCCAGCTACTGAAGGCGCCAGATCCCTGGGAGCCTTTGTCCATCTTAGAGCACTCCCTAACACCGCAGTATGATCTTTCAAATCAAACTTAAACGTCGATCAAAAGTGCAAAGAGCCTACGGAATGGGGTTATGTCTTCCTTCGACCTCGTGACGGCGCGGAATGCTGGGATTCTCGGCCAACTCTCACTATTTGTTAGACTTCAGTCTGAGAGAATAGAGTGAGTGAGTGAGTACCGCCTTGGGAGGGCACACACGCTCAAGATTGAGCTCAAAGGGTTCTATAAATTTCTGCTGAGAGTACCTCAGGACCTCGCAAAAAAAGAATATAGCGTCTGCTGCAAGGACTGTAATCCCGGACTCGACAACGACTCAAGCTTCTTCCACACCGTCGCGTGGGGCACATATCAAGACGAGCGCCAGATCTAGCCTCGGTCCAAGCTACTGTATGTAGCGAGCGTAACGGAACAAAAGGACGGAAAAAAAATGCAAAGATCACCCAACTGGGAAATGCCGAAAGGCTTCGATCGGTGGTATTAGTCGCGTATGTGGGCTGGTTACTGCTGGTTACGAGTACAGGATGGTGGAGGAAGGGGATGGCTATCTGTACAGCACGAGTACATACACATACAGTCAGCTGAGAACTCGTCGTAGCAGGAAACAGCTTCGAATCCGTAAGGACGTCGGAGCAGGCGGCTGATCAAGCCGAGGGGATTGAACATTGGTGGTTATGGGTACCTTGTAGGCCCAATTTCAGGCTTCAAGCTCACGGTAAGGAACGATATGTGGGGAAGAGCTTATAGCTTTGCTGGCTTCTTGCGCAGTGCCTCAAACGTGGGCTTCCGTTTCGACTGCATGGCCTGGAAACATTCCGAGGTGTCCTGTTCAAAGACAGTAAGAAAGATAACAGTCATCAGTGCCGACGGAAACTCAGCGTGGAAAGGAGATTTAGAACTGACGTTCGTCTGCAAGGCTAGCGAGTTCCAGGTCGCAGTGTACGCGAGGTTATCCGCAACTCTGTTATCCATCGCTCAGTCAACACACCGACTATACAAATGCACGAAGAGGTGTCATCACTCACGTATGATCCCTCGAATGCAGCAAGATCTGTTTCGTAGACGAAACCGCCACGGGGCTCTTGCTAGCGATAACCTTGGCAAGATCGAGAGCAGCTTTGACGACCCCTTCTGCGCTGCCCTGTACGACTTTAGACACCAGACCGATTTTCTCAGCTTCTGAGGCAGAGAACATGCGAGCGCTGAATGCGAGTTCTCGCACGAGAGATTGGTTGCCTGTGATTTTGGGCATGTACGCGAGGGAGCCTACGTCTGCTGCTAGACCAATGTCTGCAACGTACGGGAGGAATGAACATTTTCTGTTCTGCACGAGTCAAAGCCCAGGTGTTGTGCTCACCGACTTCCTACGAAGGGTGCACAGTAAGTTTATTTCGATCCTGTTTGTGTAACCGCATAAGCTCAGACCAAACAGCTTACCTTAATACTGAATGTTGCATCGTCCGAACAGAACCGTACATCACAAGCACCTATCAAATCGATACCCAATCCGATACACAGACCGTGAACAGCGGCGATAACCGGTATTGGGCACCTCTCTGTTGCAGCGACGGCGTTTTGGAAGGCGATGATGAATTCGCGGAGGAGGATTCCCTTCCTGAAGGCATCGAGGTCTGGTCTGGGAGCGAGAATTCCTGTGTCGTTCACTGGGGCGTCCTCACAGTGAGCTGAAATATACGATACCAGGATGATAAGAGTGATATTGACTCACGGTCTAAGCCTGCAGTCCATATTTTCTGTAATCCAGAAGAGAGGACGACAACACGGATATGGGGATGAGTCTTGGGAATGTTATCAAACAGCTCTCCATACGCCGTCCAGTACCTTTTAACTTGATCTCAGCAACACGATTCAGGACTAAACTTGTGCTCAACACTCACTCAGTGTTAAATGCGTTCACAGGTTTCCTACAATCCAGCCGGATGGAACGACCAATGTTAATACATGTCAATTTTGAGCAGCGAGGATTGAGCGAACCGTAGTAACTGGATCAACAGAACGTATTCAGATGACTCAGAGAGTGTGAACCATTCAGCTCCCATGGCTTCTAACTATATGTGATTAGCGAAAGAATTGGATGGAAGACGACAGTAGCAAAAAGTAGAGGTTCAAGCTTGCTCAATGATGAGCTGTGTTGACTTCGCTTTCCGGCACAGCTGCTGTACCGAGCCGACCGAATGTCACGTGCATACTCCCGGCGGCGGCCATGCGTCATGCGCCATCAAAGCCGGGCGCGCCCTTAACGAGGCTACGGATTTATGTAATCGTCTACCGCTCTGTTCCGCCCTCCATCAACGAACGATTTCAACAGAGATGGCCGAATATGTTACGAAAATGTACCTCCGTCATTCAATGCAATTCTATTCTTTGAATTCTCTTTGCATCTTACACCTCAGCTGCCCTGCTAATCTTCCACGCTAACTTGGGTCTAGAAATCTTCTAGAGAACATTCTTCAAGAAACAGTGAAAACGTGTTGAATGTCTCTTGTTCTAGCTTCCTTCATATTCCAAAACCCCTTCCACTTCGCAAACCTGGTCGTATCACATCCACATCCGGAGGTTCGCCAGTACGTAAGCATCTGCACTTTCGATTCAGTCCAGACCGACCAAAAACCCAGGTGGAGACGGATCGGTGAATCCCAGCGTCCCTCAGTTTGATCCATCATCTACCTACATATACACATTCAGCACCACGACCTGCAGCGCCCGTTTCCACGCCTGAGTTGACGATCGGTCGCCCAGCATCACTTATCCTCCAACGCTCACGACCTCTGCGCGACTCTGACCTTTTCGCCTCTTCAGAGGAGTGAGTTTCGCACAAGACCTGGTGATGACACGGCCGTCTTTCGATCAAGAACATCTTGCGACTCCAATTCTCCTTTGCTCGTTTCTCTGCGCCGGTCTTTTTGGCACGTCAACTACCCAGACGATACTCTACTTCCGCAGCTTTAAGAGAGACCCGCTTTGGCTGAAGTTGTTGGTGAGATTTGGACAGAACTTTAGAAGAGCTAGTTAAGCTCACAACTGTCATATTTCCACAGTTACTAGCAATATGGTTCGTCGGGGATGTACTTCCGTTGTGATATCGCTCGACTCATCCTTTACAGGACGCTGGACGCTGCCCACACTGGCCTGATCTTACATTCTCTACACTACATTTTCGTACAAAATTTCAACGATCCTTCAGTATTCCATTCCTTTCCCAGCACCCCTCTCACCTTTGATCTTGCATTCCTCATGGGCGCCACCAGTATGGCTCTCACTCTAGTCGGTCCTCTCCTCTTGTCCCAGTCCCAGTGTATCTCCTAAACGATAAGCTAACATGTTTTACCGATCTTCCAGGCCTTTCACAGCTACAGGGTGAAGCTTGTCACATCCAGCGTTTTCATTCGGTACATGTGCTTTGTCGTGACAGGGACAAGAAACGCCTTGTTGTTGACCTTGGCTGCATTATCGTGCACTGCTATCGTGAAACAGGTTACGCTCAGTGGTGGCCAAGGTTTCATTGCGCAATGGACGGGGGCTTTGACTCTGGCGTGTATCGCGCTGAGCGCGTTTGGTGATGCGAACGGAACCATTCTGATCTCCTTCACGCTCTGGCGGCATAGGAAGGAGAAGCTCAATTCGTGTGTTCTTTTCGCTTCTCAGTGTTTGGTATCTGGTCTGACCTGAGATGCTTAGCACGAAGAACCTTGTCACGAAGATCGTCATCTACACCGTTCGTGAGTCGACCCTCGTCAAGTTCAGGCTGGCTCTCCATCTCATCTTGTTTTCGCTCACTCCAGGTTCCGGTGCATGTAGAACGTAAGTCAGGCTTCATCGCACACCCCTAGCTGCCTCTTCATTAGTATCATCATATAGTGTTTTCATGTGTACGATCCTCATATGGGTAAGTCATAGACCATTCTTGCTCGGCCTCGAGGTATGCTGCACTTACACAATTACCAAAGATGATCGTCGCTCCAATTAATGGTACATATGTGCTTGTTCTGGCTATCGCAGTAATGATGCTCACCATATTTCCAGTTCCATGGGTCGTCCTAGTCATCCTTGGTCCGCGAGGTATGCACTTCCCTCATTGCATCCAATTTCAATCTAACCCTTCCTAAACAGTCTACAGTGCCTCGCTTTTGACCACACTCAACACAAGGCTCAGCCTGAGGGCCTCCAGCACGATGGACTCAAGTGGAGAGAATCTAGACTATCTAGATGAACTCGGTTCTATGAAGTTCGATGAATCTGCGAGCAGGACGGACTTCGATCATGCGGATAAGGAGGTGGACCAGGAGGGCGATTTTCAGAAGGCGGAACAAAGTCGGAAGAATGAGTGGGAGAAACCAAGTCGACCTACGCTGTGAGATGTCCTGTGTTCTTGGGGGCTTGCGAGCTAGTAATGTACTGATGCGAATTCCTCAAGATCACTCTCTGGCTCGACGCCTCCTGTGTCGCCTGTGGTAGACCCCCGAGATCCAAGACCCTCTCAGCATCCGTACGACATACCGCTACCTGGCGACGAACAAGCTTCACAACTGGACCAATTCCATCTATCACAGGAAGAAAATACGTACGACACATTTCTTACACGTCACCACATTCAATAGTTTCACTCACCTTGATAACAGGCTCACCAGCCCTGATATGGAACATGAGAAAATCATCTTTAGCAGGTTCGTAATTCTATACTTGAGATTAGGTGGCTTTCTGAGATTGACCGAATGAACCTACCCAGACAAGCGCAATGCTTCACTTTTGGTTCTTCAGATCCCAAACTTCTTTCTTCTGGCTCTGACCAATGGGTGGAATGCGGAGCAGGGAAGGCCTTGTTACTTAGAGATGAGCGAAACGATCAGAAACGCGTCGCCTTCCTCCTAGATCCCGCTATACGTGATGACGACGAGGGTCCAAATTTCGCATTCACTCACTCAGGTTAGCATTACCGTCTTAGTTCTTTCTCCTTGGGTGTAGTCGCTCATATTGGCCCTGGCTGGCTTGACAACAGTGACACCCTCGGTGGTTCTTCATCCCACCGCCTTCTCCACATGCAGCTGGACTTGGAAGATATCCCACATAGATATTACTCGTAAATCAGGCTACAGAGAAGAATTCATAGCCGTGAAGTTTGAAACTGAAGCAGGTTAGTGACCATCCACCTGTTGTCCAATGCATCTTGATGAGCTCATTGGGATTGCAGACGCACAAGCGTTTCACGAGACCCTGAGGATAGTGCGTTGAGAAGATACCAATTTACATAGCTCATCTATCTACTCCTCTTGTCACCTTGGACGCTTGGACGACCCCATCTCACGAAATACGTAGAACTGCATGGACCACATCTACTTTACTCATTGCCTTAATTTCAATGTACATTACGGTGAATACCCATCATTTTTCTTTCTATCTTCGATTAGTGGGCTGAGTAGGATGGTGTTGATTAGTGTAAAGCTAAGATACATAGACTAAGTAGATCCTCCTAAGATACGATAGATTTCTACAGACCAACAGTCCTCTTCCCCATCTCTCTCTTTGGAGGACCCCTGGGCCGCTCCCTAAGATCCCTCTTCTCAATCCCTCTATCCCCAACAGAGCGGGAAGAGACCTTTCGTGAGGCAGTAACGACCTCACCCAATCTCCTCTTAACCTCCGCACTCTTCCCTGCCGCGCCGAATACAATGACAGTGCCCTTCATGCCGGCTCTCCCACTCCTTCCTGCTCTATGCAAGAAATCGACCATATTCCTAGGTTCGTCGACTACGAACACGTAGCGGACTTCTGGTGCAAAGTCGAGCCCGCGGGAGAGAAGGGAGGTGGTTATCAGGACGTGAGGTGTGGAGGCTGGGTCTAGTGGAGAAAGTGACGCGTCTTTCGACGAGTCAGCGCTGTTCTCCTCGTCAGCAGTTCCAGCTGAAGAGTGTCGCTCTCGAACTCTAAGGAACCCTTTAAGATGCCTATTCGACCCTCTTTCCTTAGTCCTAGCCTCTGCCATTCCACTAAGAGCGACAGTCTTAATTCCTTTCCCATCCAGATACTCGGACAAGGCTTGTACCCTCGTATTCTTATTCCCAAAGACCAACACCTTGGAGAAATTCGGGGCTGGTGTAGAGCCTCTCGGTGTGACGGCGGCGGCTTGTTGCCACTCCTGTTCCCAGATCTGACGGATTCGTCTCTCGATGGTGCGGTTGCGGGAACCGGCGCCGCCATCTGCCCAAGGGACGAATTCGGTTTTGAGCGTGGAAGGAAGTTTGTGCACCCCTGGGGAAGCGAGTCTGGTGAGATTGGGGTGGTGTTTGCTTAGGTAGGAGGATAGTGCGGTTGGAATCGTGGCGGTTGAGAGGATAAGATTGAAGTTGCTTTCCTTGGGAGTAGGTGAAGCTGGACGGGCGGAAGCGATAGAAGATAAAAGCAATTTAGTCGTGTTGATGAAATCAGGATCTGCATGGGTTTATGTCAGAACTAGACTACGAATATGGGTCATGAAAAAATTTACCGAACAAAACGTCTGCCTCGTCGACGACGACCCATTGTACTTTGTCCAATTTAAGCTTCCCATCGCTGAGGGAGGGAGCATCGATACTCGCGTCCCTTCCTTTCCTATAGGTTTTGTCGTCATGGTCCTTGCCCTCGTTGTCCTGCTCGAAGCGATCCCACCCACGGCCCTTGAGCATCTCAAGAATTTTCATAGGCGTGCCAACGAGGATATCAACGTCTCTAGCCTCATCAAGCTCTCGAGTCCGGGTATTAGCGCGACTAGTGCACTGGACGCGGAGTTTCTCGATATGAACCAGAGAAGATGCGAATTGAGCGAGCTGACGTGCTAGTTCGTGGGTAGGTGCAAGGATGATGGCGCGAGGAGCGATACCTTTGGCTGTACTGCGGTCCTCAGGCGATATCTCTGCTTGTCTGAGGGATTGAATGACAGGGAGTAAGTAGGCTATCGATTTTCCGGACCCAGTCTCCGCTGCGAGTAGATGTTGCGTGGTCTGTTGTTGATCAAGTGAGGGAAGAATATGCTGCATGCTCAGTGACTGGATGGGAGTCGGTTTCGCTTTGTCCCCGAGCAGACTACGAAGGCTCGTAACGAGACCCGGAAGGAGAGGCGGCGAACTGAAGTTCGTGCTCAGCACTCTGCCGTGATGAACGTATTCGTCCAAGTCGGAATCCACACGCCATGCACCGTATTCTAAGGGTTCAGCTTCCTCAACCGCTCTAGCCGAAGTCGGTGGCGAGTCGCTCGGTCGCCCAAGGCTCTTGGACGGCTTGACCACTGAACGGTCGAATATCGTGGACCGATGTGCTCTACCTAACAGTCCGCTCCCGGTCCCGACACCGTGTTTAATCCCTGGACGTTGCCATCGGCGGAAACTTCCAGGAACAGGCTTTTCGCTGTCCTCTACAACGGGCTTGGCTTCACTATGAGGCAAGGCTTCTCGTTGGAATTGTTGGCGAGGAGGGTCTGGCTCGCCTTTCGCATTAGAACGGCTCGTTCGACGCTTTTTAGAATTCCGTGAGGGCGTTGGCTGAATATCCTTCGCTAGACGAGTTCTGGAAGGATGTGATGCGTTGCTCTTCGTTTGTTTCCCTGTTCCTAATGAGTGAATCGTTCAGCCTACCAGACTAAGCTCCATAGAAAATAACACAAACGTTTAGTTGGCCTTTGTGAAGAAAGACAAGAAGTCGTGTGTAAGAGTCTACAAGAAAGACTGTTGGAAGAGCCGAAGAGTGCTCTAGCAGAGGAATTGAAGATATAGCTAGACATGTTGACTAGATGTTTAGCTCCAATAAGTGCATTTCAGCCAATATAAACGTTTATTCTCTGTGAATGCCCTTTATGGTCGAGGATGAGTTAGAGCTAGGAGAAGGAAGAAGATTTTGAGGCTTTGCCGTCACTGTCACTGGAACAAAGTGTCGAGTGAGAGTAGGTTCCGTGCGCGGTCACGAGATCAATAACCATCAATATCCGTAGGCCTTTTGTTGGGCGAAACGCGTTGAAAACGCGTATTAGCTGTGGCACGTCGTGTTTGGTTGCTCAGGTCGAACTCACGATCGTTTCTTGAGAAAGAATTTATCGCTTCCTAGAGCGTGAATTTTTTTTTTACAGGCGGTACACTAATATTCGGATCACTGCAGTAGTGATTGTGTGGGTCGTATTCACTCTTCTACCGTGGTCTTCTCTGGGCTTCCTCCCGAATAACCGTACTGGAATATAGACAACCGCAGCTCAAGCCTCACTCCGCCGAGGTCGTATGCAGCCCAACGTTATTAGGTTAACGGCACGTATCTACATACCCAGATTTTCATATAGTCATTCTAGAAGATGCGTAATAGCTTCATTTTGGTGGCGGAATAGCCTTTCCAGCGTATACGCGTAGTTAACGTTACTGAGCATTCCTTGGGGATGCACAGGTTGGTTTGACGGGTGCTGTTCACTAACCTGGGTCCTTGAGTGAAAATCATCATCTCCAGTGATCGGCGTCCGAGGATTATGTTGTCGTCGACGTCTTACGGCGGGTTTCAGCCCAATAATACTGCTCTTGCCGTTGATTTCAAACTGTCGAGGTTTGACGAAGTTTGTATCCTTCTTTCCATTGCAGTAAAAGCAAGATCTAGGTCCGTAGTGAGTAGATTATACACCTATATATAGTTATACCTACAGACTGGAAACCCACAGAGAATTTGGTCGAGGAGAACAGTCGCAGGTTATAGCTTTTACGTAGTAATACGCTAGCCTTTAGCTCAGAGATTTGCGACAGTGGAGAGGAGTGTCAACGTGGGGCAAACCGATTCCTTGGAATCAAGCTGGAAGCTGTCAGAAGTTCGGGTTTGAACGTTCAGACCTCAAGCCTCAGGGGCGCGGCGATTCCAAGTCTCCGACATCTTAGAGTACGTGCTCTAGTTGGTTCTCATCCTAGATATGGAGCTGAGTAGCTACTTCTGGGGTGGTACCCTGGCGGCGAACCAGAGGCTAGCCATGAATGCGAGGAGGAGATGAGAGGAAGCAATTGATAGGTGCTAACTTCGCCGCGGCCAAATCCATGGCCAGCTAACCACACCTCCTTGATGCGCCGAGCTCCAACCATATCGACATTCAAAATACTCAAGGTCCACAGGGACTGATTCAACATCTTCGGAGAAACAGAAGATGCATCCGTTATAGCGCGTAAGGTCGCCGTTTCTCTTCTCTCGCCACCATATAATCTACTGGGTAAATCCAAAGAACTGGAGGAAGCACTCTTTTTTGTTCACCAATTCTCTCGTTACTCCTAGCGAACGCCAGTTTCGGGGTCGCGTTGACTTTTCCGTGCTCCTAAGCGGCAAGTAACAAAGATAGGGGGCAGCGTTGGGACACCAAACTGGTACATGCATGAGCGACAAAGTCTCTCAACCACCATCGGTGGGCTCCATGGCGAGAAAGTTGAACTTTAACGCTGTCTTTGGGTGAGTTTTCTATCCATGCATACAGGATACACTTACTCATCTTGATACCGAAACACAGAACAATCATGTTATCTACCTGGATCAACAGCATTCTTCTCATGATAGAGACACTGCAGGTCAGTTTCTATCTTCTTCCGTTGGATTGTTGGTCTGGATAACTCTCGTACGCATCTTCAGGTAATACGTTGTTTACGGAGGAAGGATAAGAGCCTATCCATTAAGCTCCTTGTTTTGGGTTGCTACATTCTCGACGTAGCTTGTAGTGCGTCTGAATGCGCGAGTGTTTATCTGGTTCGTTTGGGATCGTTTCTTCCGATTTGGTGTTCGCTTCCTTATCTCTGTCTCTGGGTGTTGCTCTTTGTTTGCCTTGCAGTACACTGTCACTCACAGGGGTCAGCAGTATTCTTCTCTTAGAGCTTTTGAAACGATGTGGCTAACTTACTACTAGGGGACATGAAGTACCGTGTAAGCTCACGATTCACGCGTTTGCTCGTACTGTGCTGCCGGAATTCTGATTCGGAGACGGCTTTCTTCTTTCTACCGACTAGATGATCCAAGATTGGTCTGCTTCACTCCTTTGTAGCCTTTTCTGTCTCTACTTCTGTTAATCCAGTCCTGCATCTCTCTTCAGGCCTATGTCTGGTACGTCTTGAAACCTACGATCTAAGGAATATTCTCAGACTGAGCTACATTTACTACAGCTGTACCAGCTTTCACAGGCTTGGTAGGATTCGCCGTACAGGTGTTTCTCATTCTGCGGTACTACACTCTGTGCGTCTCGAAAGTCACCACCTCATATATGCGCTCTTTCTATCCTGATGTTTTCTTTCTTAGCTCAAGAAGTATCCTCATCTCTGTCCTCCTCGTCATCATTGGCTTGCTATCTGTACGTTCTTCGTAACACTTCACCGTCTCCCCGGTATCACCTCTTTCTGCTTCTCAAAGAGGCATAGAATTCGTATCTTGCTGACCTTTCCTTGCGTTTGCTCACAGCTCGGAGGAGCCTTCGCTAGCGCGATCATGGTCGCCAACCTGAACTCATACAACGACCGACATATTATCGCCAAACCTATCTTTGTGTGGCTGTCTGGTACAGTTATAACAGATTGGCTGATCTCCGCGGCTTTAGTCTGGGAGCTTAGGAAGAGGAGGTTGAGAGCTGGGTTGAAGAGGACGGATGGGTAGGTTTATCTCTCAGTTACCATCTACCGTGTGTTAGGCGATAGCTGCTTTTCTGTGTTCTCTCGAGCTAGATATTTCTGGTTACTGATTACTATGTATTTCTTTCCTCTCAGGATAATCAAGCGATTGACGTGGATAACTGTTAGCACTGGTGCTTCTACCTCGTTCATCGCAACTCTTGATTTGATCGCCACGTCTATCGCACGGGGCAAAGGCAACTGTAAGTCTCTTTTTCCCGTCACCTTACTCTCTTCCATCATTCGGACGCCCCTCCTATCCCGTCCCTTACCGCTAAAAACTGTTCAACAACACTAACAAATATACTCCCTTCGAATATAGTCGGTACCGCGATCGGATTCTGCCTCGGCCGCATATACACCATCACCATGCTCTACAACATCAACAACCGAGGTGGGCTTACATCAGACGAAACTCACAGCGAGAAGTCTACCCCCTCGAACCTGAATCCCAATGGGCTGGAACTCATGTCTACGGCAGTGACGTGTACTAGGTACACTGAGATGAATCATACCGTAATGGTTTTTAGTAGTATTGGAGATGTGACTGGGTCAGGGGGTGACTCGCGATCGGATGATGCGACAGTCCGTCAGTTCGCGATCCGGTCTGGTTTGAGTAGGGCAAGTTCGTTGCTTACTTACGATGAGCGGGCTAGATAGTTTTTTGGGGGTTGTTTCTCGATAATACCTAGTAGGTTCTAGTTTAGGGATATGGTTTGTAGGATAGGTTGTTTCCTGTAGTCTATTCTTCTTCCTTGCGGTATGCCCGAGTACTTTCCTTCCTTCTCTTCATTCAACTTTTTATGAATTACTAGAGGAGGAATATATATTACGAGGGGAAAGTACAACTCTTCTGCTCCCTATCATTCTAATTATCATACTTCATCTCATCTCTCCGCTTCTCATGCAGCCGACAAGAACAACCAGCAATACCGCATCACTCCTGCCCATCCACCGGCTTCAACTCTAAGATATGCTCCTCAGCAAGTTCCCAGATAGCTACGGCCTCCAAGCCACATTTGAACCTAAGATATGAATATGATGTCAGTTAAGACTAGCGAGACAACAGTGGGAATAATAACACATACGCAAGCTGCTTGACGTGCTTCAGCGTGCGTTCTTGGCTATTCAGCACAGTGAGCATCGTCATATCCTGCGCGTACATACGGAAATTGCCAGCTCCGAAGTTGGGAAGCAGGGGATGCGGAGCCTGTAAAGTAGCAAATTTCCCATTAACGTGACGAGTAGACCGAGGAGGGTGCATTGATATACCTTGTCTACCTTAATACATAACTCACTGGGGTTGCTAGGCTCTTCGTCCAAAGTGAGCATGAGGTAATCGTCTAAATTCGCTCGTTAGTATGCAAAAGACAGGGGAAAGTAGGATAATGAGGAGCTGCGTACGGATGAGTAATCGACTGTCAATGTTCATGGCTTTTCTTATGTTCCCCAGTATGACCAGAACCTGGTCGTCCGTCCAGTCATGAAGAATGTGCCTCATCTATGAAGCCCAGCAACAAGTCAGAAAAAAGTATGGTAAACCTATGAGAAAGGTGAAGATACCGTACATAGTAGATGTTCTGACCCGAAACAGGAGCCTCTTGGAAGAAATCCAACGGGACAAATGAGATACGCTCTGCTAAGCCGAGCTCTGCCGATTCTGCGTCCAGTGACTATACATATTTTCACCAACGTTCAGTCTGATTTGTTTGTAATGATGCAGAACCGACTTCCGGACCTTCTTTGCGTTACTCAGGGGACCTGGCAGGTCTTGCAACGTGACCTTGAGGTGCGGATGGGCCTTGGCCAGAGGGATAGAAAAGCTCCCAATCCCAGACCCGACGTCGCATACGGTAGAACCTGGAGCGAGGCCTCCCCAGGGATAGACTGTGGCGTTCAACAAAAAAAAAAAAAAAAGAAAAAAAAGAAAGAAACAAGAAGAAATCTGAATCAGTCAACTTGAAGTGGCGCGTAGACTGGGGAAGGAAGTTGTATACCGGTGACACTAGCTAAACCACCTATGGTGTTACCAACCGCAACCATCGCACGATCGAAGCGCTGTTTTGTGGGAGAGGGGTTAAGTTAGATGCACGGTACAGACGGCGATTGTGGCGCAGTGCTTACCCCGGCCTCCTTGGGCTACATAATAAGAAAGAAAGAAAGAAAGCGTCTGAGTACCGCAGCCTCACAGAATGTAGGGAGGAAGTAGTGAAGACGCGCTCTTACATGATGCTCGAACCAAGACCAAAGTGAGTCTCCTCCTATGTCGTCTTTGATGCTGTACGCGAACGCAGATTTGTCCCAGCTTGGGAGAGTGAGTACTTCTGATAGCACGCTGGCCGATCGACGACATTCGTTGGACATGAGTCCGACGATGGCAGACGTAGGATCGGACTCCTTAAGCGTCAACGAAAGGCGGTTGTTCGCGAATACATCATCGGAGACTAGGAAGGAAAAGACATGGTGATGTCAGACTAGAATCGGACTGGGGACATCGGACATGAGAGAAAGCCGCTCTTGCCTTCGGCGAAGCAGTGTCTTGTGGCGAGATAACGCAGAATGCGGGATAGTTTGCCTGGCTCAATAGGGACTAGCTTGGTGATCTCTGAGATATGCAAGCCCGCGGGGTAATCAGCAAGGATATCAGCGATCTTGTGCTCTAGCGCGATCTGGAGCATATGAGGATCATTCAGAGCTGAACGCTACACCGGTTCAATCAGTAAAATCAGGAGCACGCAACGAGGGGGAGGCTAACATTGAACATAGTGTGCATGGGCTGAGCTAGAGATGCACATAGTTGTTCGCAAGCACCCTCTAGAATTCGGATCGCTTTCTTGAGTGCCACGACATCCGTAGCCGTGTCCAATAGGTTGAGATGCGTGTCGGTTGTAGATGGTACTTGAACACCAGCTTTTGTATATTCCGCCATAGCATCGTTGGCTGCGCCAGAAATAAGAGAAAGGAGGGCATGAACTTGCTCCCGTCCTGGATCTGATTGCTTGGTTTGGAAGTCGCTGGACATGCTGGGTAAAGTTGTTTGAGAATTAGCGATGGTTTGAGAGGGGAATAGATAACCAGAGAATAACCTGGATGGAGGCTATTTATTCTTCTTGGCTCAAGTCACCCTTGCCTCTATTACTCTAGATGTTCCTTGAAAATCGGCTCGCCACACCGTATGAATCTCGTTTCCCGAATGAAAATGTAAAGGAGAAGAAAAAAGATATGAAGACAAGGCTGGCGCCTGACACGGGGATCGGGAGTAAATAATACCGCAACAGTTTCTTCCCTGTTAAGATGACACTCACCTCTTTCCACGTTTCCTAGTCGGTTTTCTGAGCTAGGGCTTAAGTCCGTTACTGAGGCGACGCCTCTCTTTTCACCTAGGGAACAAAAGTATGAAATCCAACGCGTGGAGCCCGAGGCCAGAACTGCGTACATGTACATCAGTTACTATTTGCAGGCCCTTACCTGTGAAGAAGTCGACTCAATCAATCGCTCGACCCGTCTGGGCGCGATATTGAAGGTTCGAGAACGTATGCGCCTATTTCTAAGGACCATATCTCATCAAGTTAGAAGAAACTGTGGCCGATATACCCCCGCGACTGGTATCATGAGGAAGGCGGCAGAAAGAGGACTCAGTGTCTCTACTGAGACGCAGAAACAACAACACGGCTCGGCTGCCGTGGACTGAGATTGTGTCCCCTGAGAAATCAACTTAATCAAGTAAAACCTGGATGAATTTACGTACCATAACTGAGAGACAATGATTGTCCGATTACTGAGGATCTGTTTGACCTTGTACGTGTCCCCAGTCCAAGATGCTGGGAAGTAATAGCAACATACGACAAGACTAGCTGAGTTGACACGAGTTTTCACTCCATGTACATATCTTGGTTGACAGTGGCATAGTTCAAATTGTTACTGGTAAAGAAAATTTATGCAGAGAACACGAGATAGCACAGATTGGGATAATGAGAGTAGTAGCAAATACCGCAGGTACCGGTTGTTTACTGTCCAGTGGTCATGACTTGAGAGCAGAGTTGCAACTTGCTGCAAGGCTGCGGTCCGAAAATGCCGCCATATTTTTTGGGCCAGTGCGCACGACCATATAGACTAGGGAAACTAGAACAGATCGTTCATTTTACAGTCAATGCTAATTTACAGTAACAGTAAGCAAGAAGACCCGACGGGTAGGGTAACATAAAGTACAAATGAACAGAGGGTAAACTTCATACCAGATCCCATGTCCAACTAATTCATGAATGAAAAGAAAAAAAAGTTCCGACAAATTCTAACTTCAGGTTGTCACCAGCATCATCGTAACAACACCTCTTTCCATCTCACTGATCATCTTCAATCCTACGAGTCTGGTTCTTCCGTGTAAGAAATCGACCCTCTTCACGCCGTCGGCTCTCTGCCGAGCTTCGTTCCCCATACCGGGCATGATCCTCTCTTCGTGCCTACACCTCCTCGAGTACGATTTCGCAACGACCTGCTGCTGACTAGGACTCTGCGACGCCCATTCGGCCGGAGAGATACGTTCGTGCAGCCGCTGATGCAGCACAACCAGAACATCTCCTAGCGTGATCGGCGGTGCGTCACCGCCGGCAGATCCAGGGGGCGGCATGCCTGAGAGCCCAAGTCCCATCGAACCGGGGTTATATTCGAGGTCGATAGGCCATAGAGGCAACGCCTCGCTGACGATCCTCAAGCGTGTCAAGGGAGGGTGCACCACGAATTCCTGGAGCTCTTCGGTGGACAGGTTCACCGCTGCTGTTCCACCGCCGTAGGATGTCGTGTACCTCTGGGGGAAGAATTGGGAGGGCCCGAGGTCGAAGACGAAGTCGGGACGAGGGACGTCGGCGTTGATGTATGGATGGATGATTAGACGGGATTCCGGGGCACCGTAGGCGCTCTGGTATCCTGGATTGTTCCCATAGTACGAGCTCTGGTTATATCCGGGCACTGGGGAGGGAGCGCGGTAGGGAGAGCTAGAATAAGGTATCCCCTGCTGAGCCAAGTAGGACGACCATCGGTGAGGCTCGTAGGTAGAACCACTGTAAGGGCTCGCGTTCCCCATATAAGGACTGGGACTAGATCCATACGGGCTAGAAGATCCATATGGGTTTGGAGAGGAACTACGCATATACGGCGATCCTTGGCCCGCGTTGAAAGATCCTCGTCGCTGTAAAGTATGCTGTTGCTGCTGTTCATAGGGATCTGGGTAGCCACCACCAGCATTGAACGAGTTCCTTCGTTCTCTCACGCCGGTCCAGGTAGCATAACCTTGACCCTGTCCTCCCCCATAGACAGGATCTGGAGGTAAACCCGTTGGGTTCGAGTAGGGAGAAGCGTAGGGAGACGAAGGGGGTATGAACGGGGACCCAGCTCTGGCGATCTGGGAGTAGTGGTGGTTGGGACTGTACGTGTATGGGGCAGACATGGAGGATGATGTCAGGAAGGAGTTTGATCAGATGATAACAAGCGCACGATGGATGGTACCGATAAGAACTTCTCATCAATGGATTCAATCACTGATGCAGTCTCTTTCCATGGAACATACAGTGTTAGGGAAGTTCCGGGTGAGATGGGCTATACCGAATTCACATAGGAACGATCGCCCTTAGAGTTCAGCTGTTGTTCTCACTGAAGAGCCCGTCTTAATCTTGAAGCTTGAGTTCTCACAAAGCTCGACGCAGAAGACTAGTGAACACAAGGCTCATGTCACAGCTGCAGAGCTTGAAATCCCTGTTTTCCTTGAGAAAGCGCGAGCGAGAGTGCATATTGGTATTAGTGGCAGACCCGCGTAACCGCAGCATCAGCACTATTCCCACTTCTTGTGCGCGATGGAGGGATGGAGTTCATTGCAACGGAAAGCATGCATTGGGGGCCTTCTCGAAGACGAAGAAGACATTGGCCTGTTGCTCCATATGGGAAAGCATTGTTAGGAATAGGTAGTTTGCTATAGCAGAGGTTCTTGAGGATCTGCAACGAGCTCAACTCGTCGTAAAAGCTTGCAATAAATAACATAATCATGTATCCTAGCGTCCCAAGGGAGTAGTCCACCGTTCTAAAGGATCGAAGTCAGATCCCCAAACAAAACAGAATTAAAACAAAGAAAGCTATCGCACCAACTCTGGCCACCGCTTGTCGTATTAATCACCTTCCTTCACGATCACTGAGAGTTTTTCTCATCGAAGGTATCGTGGTGATCTTCATGTGCTGCCTTAACGGCCTGTGAAGCAACAGCAGCCAACTTCTCCGCTTGATCGCCATCGAACATGGCAGCAGTTTCCTCCAGAGTCTTGCCCTTCGTCTCCACAATATACAAATACACGAAAATAAGCTCAACCAGGAGCCAGCAGTCATACACGATCTATGGTAGTAACTGCCTGAGACAACGTGAAGAAATGAAGAGAGGGCTTGAGGACGTACGTAGTATTTCCATTGGATGTTTTTAAGAGCGATGGGGTTGACATATTGGTTGAAGATGAGGGTTACCGAGATAACCAAGCTGAAGATGGTCATGCCCTTGGCTCGGATTTGGTAAGGTAGAATCTCAACAGAGTACGAGATGATCAGAGGCGAAAATGCGATACTAAGAAGCGAATTTGGTTGAGAACTTTAGGAAATATCCTATGACCAAAGGGAGAACACTTACTCATAGAACGCGTAGAAAAGCTATTAGGCAATATGCTATGAGAACGCCAATCAATGTACAACAAAACAGCAAGGCTCACGAAGATGAATGCTATAGCCGCATGAGCCGCAGACTGCGTACCGTGCTCTGTGAACACAGCCAAACCAACAGTCTGTAGAGTATAAAAGACTACCATCCCAGCGGTGGAAGTAAGGAACAGGGTCCGTCGCCCGATTCGGTCAACTAAGAACGACGCGAGCAGGGCCCAGAAGAGGTTCCAGATTTGGAGAAGACCGTTGATGAGTAGCTGTAAATCAAGATGAATAAGGATTGTGGTCAGTTAAGGTGTCTTGGAATCATGATACCTGTGTAGTCGCATTCTTGATACCAAGTTGATCCAGGACTTTGGTGAGATAGTAAGAGACGAGGCTACGTGAACGTTCAGTGGAATAGACAATGAAGGGGGGTGCATAGACGAACCCATTCCCAGACCACTGAGAGAAAAATGCAATGGCGGCGATGATACGCATTCTTTTGCGGTTTCCGGGCGTTTTGATGAGAGATAGCCACCCTACGTTGGCGGCGGCTGTATACGAAAGGAGTAAACTTTTCAGGAAAGCAGGTTGTATGCAAGCTGAAACACGAACCAGTACGATCAAGTTCGATGGCAGCCTTGATTTCCTCAAACTCGTATTGTACGAGAGGATCGTCCCTGCACCAGAAAAAAATCAATAGAGTGGCCTCGGTCCAAGAACAGAGTCTCTTACTCTTTCCCATCAGCATGATAATAAGCCAACGTTTTCAGAGCTTCAGCGTGTCGATCCTTACTGACAAGCCAACGAGGAGATTCCGGACAGAAGTAAATCAACCCAACTTGAAGAATCGAAGGAAGAGCTTGCAGGACAGAGGGGATACGCCAGCTCCAGCTGCTGTTGAGCTTGAAAGTACCGAAGGTGGACCAGGCGGCAACAATCGCGCCAGAGTACCACATGGAGTTGTACACCGAGGTCAGCGGCCCGCGGTAGGTGGGATAACTGCGGGGGTTTTAGTGAGAGGAGTTGGAAGATGGAGCTGAATTCATTGCTCACCTGAGCTCGGCAACTAGCAATGGAGCAGCATTGGCGGCAAAGGTGAGGCCGAAACCAAGGAGGAATCTACGTTATAAGACATCAGTTAACGAAAAGATCAAGGTAACTGAGACCGACCTTGCACCGATGAACATTTGTACGTCCTGAGAAGCGGTCTGAATAGCAGCACCACAACACATGAGGGCTGCACCGAAGAAGATGGCAAATCGTCTTCCAAAGTAGTCGGTGACATAAGGAGAGAAAGGCAGGGCACCAAAGGTGCCGATATTCTGCAGAGAACCAAGGTCAGTGACAGGGGAATGCCAAGTACGAGATGTAAATTGCCATTCACTTGAATCGCGTTGAGGAGACCAAGTTGCCCACCGTCCCTATGTTATGAGGTATGAACAACGATCTCGAAGAGGTATGGGCGAGAGGGACACGCACGGGTTGTTGAAGGCTTGTTTCCATTGAGGAAGAGTTTGAAGACCGTTCATCATACTTCCGTCGTAACCATTCGTTGAGGACGTAATTAGCCTGTAAAGGGACAAGTTGAGGTACAGTAGGGAGCAGACGATGATGAGAGACCCACATGAGGAATATCCAGGCATTAAGCGCAATAAGCCTGAAGAATTCACGATCGTTAACAACAGTTCTAGTGTGACGGAGAAAAAACTGACCTTCTGTTGTTGTACCATTTCTTGCGAGGATCAACAAGCTCTGCGATCCTTGCATTTCCTTTGCTGAGAGCCGCGATGGTACCTGGCGCCATGAGTTTCAATGAGGAGGGAGGATGATAACGATTCTCGACACGCCACTAAGAAACGAACCAGACAAGTGGGTTTATATAGTCCAAGCGTCCAGAGCCCGCTTGGTGAGAGCGAGGCCGCAAAGAAGTACGGCCAGGTGATGGTGAATGGCGAGATTCTCCAGAGGTACTCCGTGGTCCAAAGATAGTACGACGAGTTGCCCTGTGTGAACCTCTTAGCAGTTTCAGGCAAGAGTTTGAAACAGATGATCAAGAATGGGCGGGAAAACAAGCTCTTTAGACGCGGGAACGAGATTGAGTAGCGGGACGTAGCGAGCCTAAGGATGGTCCCTTTGAACACACTAGACGAATCTAGCCTGAGAGCAGCGGCATAATCGTCGGAGAAAAGTCGAGGATAATATTTGGGCTTGGAAACTGAATGTGGCAGAATGTAGCTGTTTGTGGAGTGAGGAAGTTGATCAACGCTGTTTTCTTCAAGATAACGCAAGGCTTATCCACCTCCCGCGGCTGGCGCCATTAGGTATGGCGACTCGTTCGAATTGGTGCAATTCATTGAAACCCGGATGGCGAGCCGAATCAGGTTCTGTGATGCAGAAACTGGGTCAACCCGGGGCTCGAGCGGTCTTAGCGCTTTGCGATGATTGGGAAAGCGAGTTAGAATGTGATGTTGGATGTTCATAGTCAAGCGTCAGGTCGGGTGAGAGGAGGAGGAGGCCGCTCGACATGCAGGTGATACGAGTACGAGTTGTGGTGGAGGGAGCTCGTGAGTCGTGGGTGGGTGACGCGGTCATCTGATGACATCGGTCCTACTACCCACAAAAGTCGCGAGACACAACAGCTACCACTTCACTGTTGATGTTCCCATTTGAGAGGATGCAACGAAACTTGGTGAATAAGATGTGTGTATATATTAAACAGGATCCTAATGCTAGTCTAGTGGATCTCGTCCTTCCTTTGCCAACATCGCCTACAGCGGAATCTAGAGAGGAGCACTGACAACATCAGCCTCTTCCTGTGCCTGCACGGCTATCTGGGGAGCATTAAACAGCCTTCTCGCTTCCGTCCACAACGATCCCATAGCGCTCCAATACCTAACCGGGTCAGACCTCGCATGGTTGACATGTTCCGTACCCTCAAACATCTCGGTCCTAACTACGAAACCTCTCCTCCTAACCTCAGCAAGATGCTCCTCAACGTGGTCAGAATCGACCATCTTATCTTCTCTCGAATAAACATAGAGCCGGGGTGTTCTTTCGTCCGTCCACGGAAGAACGTTGGGTACGAGTAGGTCATGATGAAGGACATCGATAGGATGAGGCCATCTGAAGATAAATCGGAGGATCCCGAAGAAGCCGAAACTCGTGGTTAAGAAGATCTTGACGAGGAACTTAAGAATGGGATTTCGGAGGTGGGCTGTGAAGGCACGGAGTCCTCTAAGGAAGGTAGAGCGACCAGGCGCAGAATCAATCATAAGCGCGGAAAGGAGGGGGTGACGCGGGCAAGAGGACAGAATGCGCCCAAGGGTGGTGAGGCTGGACCCTCCGCCTGTGACAGAATGTCAGTAGACGTGAAGTCTATGGACTGCTTCACCCACCATTGGAAAAAGAGTGCACGAGAACTCGGGGTGGTGTGCTGCCTTGGATAGGTGCTAAGCAGCCTTCAGCTGCCAAGATAGTCTTCAATGGTTTTAGACTTGCTTCCTAAGGTGGTAGATACATTAGCAATGAGAACGATGGGCAGACCACAGCGTGAAGCATAGAGCCTGGGGGGAAACTTCAACACTAACGTTCATTCTTTGCGGCCTGAAGAAGAATACCGGCTCAGTCCTGACCAGAATCTACATGCACAAGACAAAGTCAGTAACCACGAACGATGTCCCTGGTGAAGAAGGCACACCTTGGTTGCGTTAGGATACAGATCCTCATATACCTGAGTATATTTGTGCAGATGCGAGAGCTGCGCGCCCACTATGAAATGGTATCAGCAATGTATCGCTGAGAGAAGAAAGGTCTCGTCATACTCCATCCGAAGATCAGAATAACCCTGTATGAGATGCCAACGATGAGCAACAAACAGGGCAAAGCAGCTATTAGGCACTCACGTCGGCTCCTGCAGATCCACCTCCTTCTCCCTCTCCACACTCGATTCTAGCCGTCGGTCAGGTCGACTGACATAGATGCCCTTGGAGATAGAAACAAAGTTGCTTCCCGGCGAAGTCGTGGCTTGCATGATCGTCTGAGTACCAAAATCTTGGTGCGTATGTTCTGTGTCCGAGTCGTGTCGATAGAGAACGTCGATGTGAAGAGCAAGGGTTATAAAGATGGCGCGTAAGCCGTCGACAACGGCGACGGCAATACCGCGAGTTGGTGCAAATAACACATGCGAACAGTCCTAGAGCGCCTCTGATACGCTCCCAATTCTATCAGGTTTACGTTGGGGAGACCAAGACGGTACTTTGTATTACTGCGTAACCGGTTCTTTGGGGAATACCAAGGTACAGTTTCGGTGGATGGGCAATCGCTGACAAGAGATACAGGGATAAGCAGGCTGAGATCCATTCCCGCAGCAAGTCTGGCCCACAACGATTTGAAAAGAGTTGTGAGGGTGCAAGCTGAGAGTTGCCTTTGAATCGGCCCGTCTTATTAGCAACCCCCATCCAACTCCAACGACACTTGAAGTAACGGTACTTACGAGATGAGTGCAAACAATATATTTACCTATATACTTACGCCTTCTGAACCACAGCGAACGAGAACACCGATGGTACTATCATTACAACAACAAAAGAAGTATACCCCGGCCAGGGGCTAGTAGAGGGATTCGTACTAAGCTAATATATAAAATGAGAGCGCGGGAAAGGAGAAAGAGGGTGCTGTAAGTCGCGGTGGATGAAGCGTGAGTAGCATATGGGTAAAAGAGAGTAGCAGCGACTGAGATTTGGTGTGTGAGTAGGGGGGTAGTAGTGATGAACGGTAGAGTGAAGAGAGTGAAGAGAGAGTGTAGCCTATATAGGCGAGAAAGAGAGGGAGAAAGAAGGCAGCAGTCGAGTCCGGGATATATAAGTGATACATTTTGACGACAGCGATAAGCAGACAACCAGACGGACTTGGACGGGGAATCGAATACAGAAAGAGAATCGCAGAGGTGAAATGGAGAGAGAGAGCAGAGAGAAAAACGTCAAAGGAAAGAGACGGTCGTGATCAGTCGTTACGAACTCGCAAGGAGTTTAATCACCACATTCCCTGCTTCGCTCTCCACTTCTCCATCTCGTCTTCGAGCTTGATACCGAGCGTCTCTCTGCGGTACTTCAACGCTCTCTTCTCGGTCTCCCACCTGACGAGTTCCGCTTTCAGTTTTTGTACACGCGTTGCGTTCACTGGATGTGTGTTGCCTAGTATCCGCAAGGCAGGTAAAGCGGGAATAGAAGGAAGACTGAGGGCGCTAGTCGTAGCGTTTGCGTGTTGACGGAGCTCCGAATGAGTGAGGGCGTTGGGCTGCGACGTTGATGGCGAATCAGCCTCTGAGTACGTCGACGAGGGAGCAGAAGGTCCAGCAGACGAGGCTTTACCAGTGGAGGCAGCTTCTGCCTCCGAAGTCGGAGATCCAGCACCATGAGGTGTATGACAATGCATGTCTGGTTCAACTTCGGCTTTCTGGCTTCGATCTTCCCAGAACCTGATGGCTTCCCTAGCATCAAACCCTGCATGGGCAAGCAAACGGGCGGAAACAACATCAGCTTCGATCTCTTGTGTGACCGAATTGCAATATTCCCCTGCAAGTAGATGTTAACGATGTCAAGGTATAAGGGATGTTCGGCCAAAACGTACCCATCTTGGACAGCTCCATGGACCCGACTTTGCCTAGCTGGGCAACGGCGTCATTCACAAAGGGCCCAAAGAGCATCGTGAGCGGGAAGATGACGACTCTGGCTACGTCTGTGAGGATGGACACCACACCAGGGAGCATAACACTTGAAGAAGAAAGGGACTCGAGGTGATGAGCCAAAAGGAGATGCGAAAGTTCATGAGCCAGGAGGCTGAATCAAAAGATGAGGAACGCATGACGCAGGAAGATGAAGAGGGATAGCTTACATCGCTAGTTTGGTCGTTTGCTCTTGAGTGGGTATAGGATGTGGGGGCGTAGGGGCAGAAGGCTTGAACACGCCCAAGAAACTGGACCACGCAGACTTGCGCGTATGTTCTTCACGACAACGCGAGGTATCCGAGCCCTCAGCCAGAATCTCATCCAGGAACCCTGAGTAGACGACGATTCCGCCGCCTCCGTCTGATCCGAAACCATACGAGAACGCATTCGATGCATCTGGCCTCTCGACAAGTAACAACGAATACGGTGGGCCTGCGATAGCCTGTTTCTGCAGCCGTTTGAACCTTTTCTCGCACACCATATCGCAAAACAGCTTGAGAGACTCTGCTGCTCTGGGACGCGGTAGGAGCGGGTAATCAGCTGGGGGCGGGAGTGGTGCGCCGTCGTTGTACGCAGAGCCCGCAGTCCAGCTATCACCAAGGTCTGTCTCGCGTTGAAGGATCGGGACGATAGCCTCAAGGCGGCGGAGAGTATCGCGGACCCAATTGTATCGCCAATCAACGATGATCTTGGGCGGTCCGTCCTTCGATAGGATTTCATCGACAGCTTGATACCAGCCTGGTCCAGCCAATTGATTAGCGATTTCTTCCTCTTCCTCAGGTGAAAGAATAATCAGGCGCCATCTAGGGATAACGCAAAGTTGATCAGACAACGGAGAAGACAAAGAGTTGTGAGAAAGATGGGAGATAGAGAGAGAATCAATAGGATTCCGTGAGTCACGGCGATCATTGAGTCACTGCGGAACCGAGGCAAATCCCCCAGAACCGCTGGAGGAATCATGCGGATAACCACTCATTCCCGTGTTGGTGTTGATGATGATTTGCATGCAAGGAAACCTTGGTGGAGCACTGGCCTCCCTTGGTGTAGAACGCGTCATTGACGAGGAGAGCGCAGCTGGCTACCTCCCAGGAGGAAAGCATGCTAGGCCACTGAGCCGTAATATCCTTGCAGGCGCTAGGCACGGAATGGGTATCCTCCCGAGCTGGAAACGAAACACCGACGCTACTGGGGTAACTACCCATGGTGTAGAAGGCGTACCCTTGATCATGAAAAGATGTATCCCAGAGCACGCGCGAGCAAGAACCAAAGCACCAAAACAATACAGAGATTGCACAGAAAAATCTATCTCACCTTCCAGTGAGTGGTGTCCTTTCCAAGCACGCCACGATCGTTGCCCAAAACATGAGACAAGGTATGGAGAACAATATGTGCAGCCATATTGTCGTCTTTCTCATCTTTTCAGTCGCTTTCAAGACCTTTTCGTCGCTGATAACGTATTTCCCAGATTCTCGCATCTTGAGTACCCTTCGAATCTTCATATTTTTCAGCAAGAGAACAGGAGTGAACGTCAAAGCGATTCGACCTAGAGTTCGTAAGAGTTCAAGAGACGTAGCAGTCTGGTGAAAAGGGTGCTACGGTAAGCGCAGTTATAGATGAGGTGTAAAGAAAGGTCACCTTTAGCACAGTTGCAAGTACAGGGATTAGCGGTGCGCCTTCTCTTCTCGGTGTAGTGTGGAACATTGCAGCTGATCCAAGAGCTACCCCAGGTGCTAGCGAGGTCGGAGTTGGCCTCTGGAGAAGAGTTCCGGCCCCTTTCCAACCAGAGATGAAAGCGTCTCTCCGACATCGGGAGCTTGAGCCGGGGAGTAGCTTTGCCTAACGATGTGCGTGAGTTTCGTGCTGCAGCATATCGGTTGTCAAATTAGTGACATTACGCACTGCTGGGCCCTTGGAAAAACTGCTGGAAGGCCTTGAAACCTGAGGTAAGGAGTGATATTTTCTCGACCCAGGCTGAAGATGAATCTCCGTCAAAGTAGTGTCCAGCTGAGCACGTTTACGAGCCCAATGTAAGTTAACATTCGTATGAGCATTTACGCGACTGAATACAGCAGTAGGAGGTCGAGGAGGTCGTCGTAGCATGAAGGAACCAAGAAGTAGGAAACAAGGGGTGTCGTGGGTGGTAGGTCTAACCGATTCTAAACGCCAGCCTATTCCTGGCACAACTACTGATCGGCACCATCATTTCATCACAATCAACTGACTGACCACAGTCAGATAACTCTGATGCTGTAGATAAGGGGTACGTGTACCCAAAGCTCAATGCAAACTGTATTCATCACAATTCTGCTTCGTTTCATTGCTGCGGAACGAGTACAAGTTTCAAGAGTTTTCATATTTCTAGCTAAGGAACAGCATAAAGAAGTCCTAGTTTCAATATCATAGCCGTCTAAGTTACACACGAGGAGGACATCGACGAGATGGCTGCGTGCAGAGTTTTGCTTAGCCTGATTCAAGCTCAAAGCAGGGATCGGGAGATGGTTGAAGCACGGTGATGATCTTTGTACGGTGGAACTTTATCAAGTCGGTTGGCGTCAGGTACCAGAGGAACCATGTTCACCATTTCAACACGAACACCTAATACTGGACTGTTCAGCGTCTGATAGACACAGCTAGTCGGGTACGCAACTAGCATGACCATCGTACCTGACAAGCAAGCCTCATAGGTGGAGCGATTCCTGCGTGTTTGACCGTTCATTTCTACTATCGAGTACATAGCATGAAGAACCACGTTGTGATTGGCAGGGCGACACAATAAGTCCTTCATGAGATCTCAGAGACCAACACCTACCTCGTGTGAAGATAGTGCTACGCTCAGCTCATTGAAGCGCAGCAGCATACTTACATAGCTCACCTCAGTGAGGGCGTCGTATGACGAACAAAGTCATGACAAGACTTGGAGTCCAAGGTTAAGCTTAAACAGCCCCGCTTTCAGTCTGATCTCGAACGGAAGACGCGGAATATCATTGCAATCTAGCATTCTTCGTCTAATGAGCGCTGAGAAGACACGCGCGATGGAGAACAGATTGAATTCGCAGAGGCAGTCTCCGGAGAGCCGAGTACCGTAGGCACTGGTTGACAATACTGGCAGCAGGGGGGTTGAGGTGTAAAGGGATAGATCCGGCACATGTAGAAACCAGGAGCTTTTCGTGCACCGTGAGTGGGAGGGTAAAACTCCTGCAGAATCTTATTTCAAACAATGCTCGAAATCAATTCCTGTAACACTGGGGATGGACTTGGACGAAGATAGAGCGCACGGAATCAGTTGAGCAAGTTATGACATACCTTAGGAGTCATGCACGCAGGCACAAATCAACTTGAGAAGCTGATGGAGCCCTATGTTGACAATAAATGGAGGGAATTCGAGGCAAGGAGGGTGTGGGCTCGGTCCGATCTGGACTAAGCTAGGACCAGAAGACGAAGCAGGTTGAAAGTGATCTACTATGCTTGGATCGTAGAGAGTCAAGCCAACGCTGCTAGATAACCGTAAGGCCTAGTAGATTTGTAGCTCTGGACAAGCTCTGGTAGGGACTTAGTAGAAGTTACTAGAATTCAGTGGTACTGTAGTTAGTACGGAAACAAAGCTTAGAAACGTCACATGACCTCTGATACCTGAACTTGTGCGGCTGCTTCACTTACATGCTACTCTCAATAGAGTATTGGTGTAGCCGTAGATAGTACCGCCAAATTTGACAAATCCAGATGCTATTCCGCCAACATCATTCTCGTACAGCCAGGGACCTTACCCGTTGGCAAGCGACAAAGAATAGAGAGGCATGATCACATCTGCCAGGGAGTCACAGGTGGAAATTCTGAGGAATGTCGATGAACTTCAGAGACCGCGCTAACCGGGTCAAAGGACTTGGCTTCGCTCACGCGGAGACTAGGCGCTAAGCCAATAGCAAAGTATGTCTTCTTTTCAATCGCAATCCCAAGGTCTTCCACTAGAAGCTGATGGGGAGATGACAGCGCTACGTTGGGAAACAAGCTGGAGTCCTGGGAGTCTACAGCTCCTTGCGACTTCCTCCTAGGTTACCTTACACCTGCACGACATATCAGAAACAAGCTAAGTTATGGAGGCTAGCGGTAGTACAAGTCGATCCGCTGTAGAGAAGGGGAAGGACAGGGTACAGTGCTCTATATCATGATCGATCGTCAAATCTGATGAATGCCTTGAATTCAGGCTCAAGACGAGGGCCAGGAGTCGAATGTCAAGCAAGAAGAACACCAAGGACCGCACGATTGTGAGGGTGTCACCTCCAAGTTGTCTCTAGAAGATCTAGGGCTAGAGGATGGAAACAACGGGCAGTACGACATCTTCGAGCTGACCCCAGTCCGTGCGAAGAAGCCAGCCGAGCTCCCTACTCGAGCTCCTCTAGGAGGGAAGCGAACGTTCATTCTACGTCGAAAGACCGAAGGGCAGAAACAGGCGAAAATATCTGAATTCACCGACGCTAGTAATGGTATGGTATTTTTGAGTAGTCAAGCTTCGTTCGTTCGTTTCTGATCCTTGCGCAGAATACACGGACAGGTACGACTATGAGAAGAAATATCCCCGGGACAAAATAGACCACGCAATGGACCCTACAGCTCGTATTTGGCGAGTGTACCTCGACGAGGCCGGGCAGTACGATATTGATATAATCGACAACTACAAGGATACTGTGGATGTCATCCTGGTGTTTGTTAGTCTCTCGTTCGTATCCTTCGGTTTCACAGATGGCTGATTAAACATTGCGTACATAGGCCGGTCTGTTCTCTGCTGTGGTTACCACTCTAGCAGTGCAGTCCTCCACGGCCCTGCAACTTAACTACTCCCAAGTTATCGCATCGGTGTTGCTCGAGCAGCTCGCCATTCAGAGAGCGGTTGCCACACAATCGACCATCCCACAGCCCTTTCCCACGACCCTCACCTTGAACTCCATCACCACAACCGCCTCAGACCGTTGGGTGAACAGCCTATGGTTCACAAGCCTGGCTTTCAGCCTCGCTACAGCCCTGTTCGCTATGCTAGTGAAGCAATGGATCCAGGCATACGCTTCACCCGTTTCAGGGACACCTCAGGAGCAGTCCCGGCTACGGCAATATCGTTTCATGGGGTTAGAGAAGTGGCACATCCCTCTGATTATTGGAGTCTTGCCCACGCTTCTCCATCTGTCCCTCTTCCTCTTCCTTTTGGGCCTAGTGGTGTTCCTATTTGCGCTCGACCACGGTGTTGCCGCAGGGGTGGCCATGATTACCATTCTCTCGTACATGATCTACTTTGTTGCCAATCTTTTGCCGTTATTTGATTCTCAATGCCCCTACAAGACGCACATCACCACCTACGCGTACGCGCTTCTACACCCCTACCTACCTCAGGTTCAACATCTCTTGCGGTTCCTCTCCCTCGCTCCCCAGCTAATCAATCGACTGCATTCGATTTGGAAGGTCGCTCTCTCTTGGATTGCTGACACTCAAGTCTCACTCTGGGCAAAGAAAGCCTTTGCTGCAGCCAAGGGAGGTGTACTCTCCATCGCCCATGGAAAGAGAGGAAGAAACCCTGATGATACTACTAGTCCGCCTTTCGGATCATCAGTGCGATCTCTGCCAGTGAAGAAACATAGTCTCAGATCCCAAGAGCTTCACGACATTAGCACGAACGGAGACGAATTAGATGCCAAAGGGCTCTGTTGGTTGGCACGGACATCTTCCAACCCCACCGTAGGGGCTATTGTTATCCAGGCAGTGGGCGGCTTGCGCGTCGGGTTCACGGCAAAGGAGGTTCTTCGGTGTGAAGGAGTACTCGATATGATGTGCTCTCGCTCTCCCTCTTACATGAACAACAATTACCAGATCCTCCCTGATTTTCAGAATCAAGCCAAGGAATCAATCCTGGCACACATTCGCCTGGATCCTTTGATTCCGAAGAAAGTACAACACCCAGGCTTCATAGAGCGTGAAGAATGCACGCCAGATGAATGCTTCTTTCTGACCAACCCATACAGTTGGCGAGATATCTCGGACGACGATGTCGCCTCTTATTTACAGTTGTTTTCACTCAAGCAAGCAAGCCACCAACCCGCATCTGTCCTGTACTACCTACCTCCTCTCGCCCCTAAATATGTGTGGTTTCAACAGCTGCGTCTTTCAACCCATTTTCTCCGCCAAAGCCGATATCAATTCGAGGGCTGCGACTGGCCTGCCTGCTATAAATTATTCCAACTCATTCCTCTCACGCCCCCGGGTCTATCTGAACCCCTTGAACTTCTGCAAGGAATTCTTATCTCTGCGTACCTTTCCATTGTGGTTGATCAATCGCCGGATACAGGCCAGTTACAACTCCTGTCCCTCGCACGGGATCCTTGCAAGCCACTGGAAGACTTTCTTGCAGGCCACTCAGAGCGTTGGATGTCCATCGTCATTGGTTGTTTTGCCGTGTTCCTGACTGGTGTCTGGCGACATTTTCAGACCCCTTCCTTCCTGACAAAGCCCGAATGGTGGCCAGAACTCGCTGTCGCTACCGGGATATTCATCGATCGAATTGTTTGGTATGACGTGCATCCTTCAAATCCAGAACATCCAATGGCCGTGACGTCAGCCAGTCTTCTGATCGAAACCCTCTGCAATGCTCTCAGCTCCTGCAACACACCCCAGCACCCTCACACACTGTGGGTCCCTTTAACCCTCCGAATTTCCCGTCACATTGTTATTCTGCGCCGATTCTGCTTCCGTTCACTACCCTCGTTAACCCCAGAGCCAGTCCCACCAGGGTTGTGGGTTGATATCATGTATCTTGTTGTCACTGTTCTTGGTGGCATGGACGTCGCTTCTCCAGAAGTAGAGGAGGTTTCAGCAAGTCTACATTGCTTCTCTTCCCTGCTGGAGTTGGGTTTCCCCCGTATTCTCGGTGTATTCAAGGATGTGGACGCGCTATCCGCTTTACACCATGTCTCAAAAATTCAGGCCAACGGAGTTTCCTGGAATTTGAACCTCCTTTTGATCGAATATGCAAACCAGGTAACAAGTCGCAAGGGCCACGACACAGACTTTTACGAAGACCACTTAAACTACCTGCTTCACAGTCTACCACGATTATCCACTTGGATGGATCTACACAGCAAAATCATTTCTCCTCTACAAATCATCATGAAATCTCGACCAAACGACGAGACCTGGGACGAGGTCCTTCAACGGCTCAGATTGCGGGTCTGGCCTCCTGATCGAGCAACAAACCTTGAAGAACTTGAGACATTGGTCGGTGGTTATCTTCTTTATATTTTCTTGAGTTAAAGACGTAGTCCTCTCCAAAGCACAAAACGGTCCGGGAAGAACAATTTAAGCTAGGCCCAACAACCCACCCTCCCCCAAGGCCACCGACTACCACACAGTTTTCATTAGACGCAAGACCGCATGGTAGTCTTGAACTAGTCCAACCACCCAGCTCACCGAGATTAGGTCGAAGGCTCATATCGACACTTTTGAAGCCCTCTTGGAGAGCTCTACCAGCAGCCCACCCTGGTCCTGGGCCCAAGTCGGAGCAGGCTTCATCCCTCGGTCTGAATCAGGCGATCAGGTACTGAGCTTCCTTGACTATTCTATGTGTTGAACACGGTGGTCTAACAATTTTGCGAAGCAGCGCTCAACGAGTAACGGACGAAGGGATGGACCACAACGAAGAAATTGTGGATTGACGAAAAACTGTTGTCCTAGTTATCCCTGCATGGTATCAGCGAGTCCTAGTAGAGGACGAGTACTGTGTAGATACTTTCGCCTTAGCAGCCACACATAGGTATTGTCATGTACGAATATCTGTTATATCAAATATCAATGTAATCCCAAGTCGACGAACCCATCGACGATGAGATCTGATTCTCAACCCCTCAGTCTGGTGCGAGATGGTTCGAAAACGTATGCGTGATTCTCTCAGTTTCCCCCCGTGTATATTTTCTGGTCCTGATCTCTTATCTGTGCAACACAGTGGCCTCACGAGAAATTCCCGACTGTTAAGTCGCTTTATACCGAGGCAGAACCTGATTCAATTCGAACATCTGTTCACTCAGCACTCATTGTTCATTCAAAGTGGCCTCCTTTCCCATCCATTCCCGAACGCCAACGTTCCGAAAGCACCCTCCTCATCCGCCAAGAGCTTTCTCAAACTCTTGGTACGTCAGTGTACATTTACCAGACTTTCCACATCACATTCCAAAACATCAAAAACATATAACAACAACGCTCGAGCGCATGTTACATATCCAGAACTACATAGCACCTATGCTCAAAATCCCACTGAAGGAGATTACGCGGTAACTATGACGTCCCACCAAGGGGATACAGTAACGTCTCTACTAGAGAGAACGAGAAGCTACATTGAGCAGCAATGTCGAGCCTGAGGGGCTACAACGAGAGAATAAAAAAGAGTGAGAAGCAACGCTGCATGTAGCGTTGACCATAATTGAGAGCCGAGTCAAAGAACCGAGTGAGAAAAGAGAGACGATAATGAGGACCAGACCAAACCAGACACAGAGGAAAAAGAAGGAAGTCAAGAGAACTATGGACATAAAAAATCATGAAGCGGAAACCTCAAACGAGAAGGACTCCAGCTTTCGGTCAAGGAAGTGAAGCCCTAGACACACCCATCCTGCGGTTGTGATGCCTCTTCTGAGGGCCTCCACCAGCCGAACGCTTAGTCTTGCTCTTAGCAGAGCAGGACGCATCGCCAGCAGCGGCACCAGGACCCGAGCTGTTGTTACTACCGGATCCAGAAGGCTGTTGACCATGCCCGTGGTGATAGTGGTGAGCACCATGGCCGTAAGGTGGATTGTGGCCTCCAGAAGGTGCGCCTTGGGATTGAGTGGGGCGCGCGGAGGAGGTGGCTTGAGTGACTGCAGCAGAGGAGGAGACAGGGGCCGAACCCTGGGATTGCGTAGGCTTGCTCGAAGCAGTGCTCGTAGCAATTGAGATCTGACTCGAGGCACCAGAGCCAACAAGCACCCTCGAGCTCGTCACAGCAGGCACACTGGTCGGAACAGCGCTAGTCTTCACTTCCGAGGTAACAGCTGATGAAGCAGCGGGCGCAGTACCGTTGTTCGCCGGCACACCAGTCGCACCTGCAGATCCTGGGACGACGGTACCAGTCTGAGTGGGCGTGTTCCCGGTGTATGCGTAGACGGGCGAGATGAGGTTAGGTGGAGCGGGGTCGACGGCTGGTGCGGGCTTGGTACCGTAGCCAGTGACCTTGTTGCCTCCTGGAAGAGCGTTGAGAGTTCCAGTAGCTGAGAAAGGAGTTTCGTTAGTTGTTTTTTTCTCCATGAATGTTGAGGGAACGTACTCTTCTCATCAATGGCGGGGGTGATGTAACAATGAGTACCATCAGGCTTCTTGGAGAACAAGCCCTTGTCAACGCAGCAGGAGAAGTCTCCGTAGGGGTTACAAGTGCAGCCGTCGACAGCACGTTGGAGGACACCTGCGTCCCATCCGTTGATGAAGTCTACCCAAGGGATCTCAGTCCTTGGCTCTCGTGTGAAAACTGAAAGGTAAATGCGTACCAGCATGATAACCGTACCCAGTAGCATCACCGTTGGCAAAGACGAAAGGCTGAGAAGTGTTCTTGGCCTGAGAGTAGTCGAGGCCAGAGTTGCTGTCCCAGTAAACCTGAACACAATTACCGTCATAAGCCCAAGTCCATCGGGATAAAAATAGAGAAAAGGGAAAATTCGAACCTCAATGAAAATCCTAGGCAAGGTGACTGGGAAGTTGGGGTCACTGCACGTTCCAGAGTCAGGTCCACCGGAGGGGAAAGTAACGTGAGATTTGTGGTCCGTCGAGTCGGTGTTCTTGCCGTCCCAGCAGCTGGGGAAATTCTACGAAACAAAAAAAAAGTCAACACAAATTTCACAAGCCAGAGAAACAAGGGGAGGGAAACTAACGATTTGAGCCCTAACTCCACTGGGGCATTTCTTCGCAGGGAGCTCATTGTGCCTCGTCGTAGTCCCGTCGAAATCGAGACAGAGGAAAGTGACGGCTTGTTGAGCGAAACTGTTCGCGTCGTAGGAGCGGAGGTAAGGGTCTCCGCTGATCATCCGGAACTAAAATGACGAGATCATGTCAGTATATACGACGAAAAGGCATAGGCCCGACACGTCAAAGGAAAGAAAGGGAGGAGAGCATCAAGGTGGCGCTGAACGTCGACGCCACGGGAGGGCTAAACCCCGAAGCGATGGGGTTGGTAGGGGGGTGAGGCCTGAGGGAATGAACAAAATACTTACATCATCAGGGAACGCGGTCGTCGTTCCTGGCTTATCGTTGAAAAGGTAGTCTGCGTCATTTGCATCAGTCAAACAGCCCACATGTATCTGAAGAAGCCCTTGGACTATCAACTCACAGCTACAAGGGAAAAGATCGATCAGCCTCAAGTCGATGATGCGTGTTAAATGGAAGGATGAATGAAAAACGTACATGACAGCTCCTCCGCTGAGAGACTTGAAGGTTCCGTCGTTGCCACTAGGATGAAAAGATGGCGTTAGCAACGCGGTTCTCTCAGGGATGAACAGAGGAGGGAGAACGCACTAGAAGTAGAGGTGCTACGCGTTTCAGAAAAAAGAGAGAGAAGGAAGATCAGAGTGAAGATCTTCAAAGCGTAATGAACCGGCCACGTTCAAACACCGATAACTTACAGGGAACCAGTATGCACTATGGAGATAAGAAGCAAGAGGTCATCAGTGGTCTAGCCTTTACCATGCATCAAGTCGCACCAACGAAGAAAAAATCTGGCGTACCTTTTATCTGACAGCGTGTAATTCGAGCGGAAATGGAAAGTTCAACCAAAGATAACGTGAGTATGAGCGCATATATCCAGTGAAAAGATGAAAGGGGGTCTTGTAGGAAGTGGTACTCACCCTCTGGGATGGGGATAGAGGTACACTCGCTGTCGCGGAGGGCTTTGGTGGTGGTGTCGAAGCGGAAGTTGCTTCCTCCAAGGACTGCATGGAAGGAGAAAGAAATATATCAGCTTTTTGGGTTCTTTGAACGCGATAATATGAAGGGTCGAGCAGACACGACGATGCTCATATTTGAAAGAGATGAACAAGAACGTACCAGAGTGAACGTGCGAGGACACAACGCCTGGGTTGACGACAGGATCGATACGCTCAGTGGTGATGAAATTCTCTAAAGACGATTCAAACTTTCATCTCAGACTTCCGCCAACAAAGAATTGAGAACCTGAACACTTACGGATGCCCATAAGCCAGTACGCATTGGCACCGCTGGCTGCTGCGAGCGACACAAACGCGGTGGCCAAAGACTTGATTTGAACCATCGTAAAAAGTTCAAAAGTTTGGTTTGTTGTGGACTGGTTAGTCGATAGAGAGCGTGCAGCGGTCTTTGTTATAGATAAACGACAGGAAGTTTCGATTCTGAGAAACTCTCAAACGAGAACGAGACGGACGTGAAAGAGAAAGAGAACGGGGAGGAGGAGGAGAGGGATAAAAGGGAAAAGAAGGTATGTGCAGACTTGGAACTGATGCGGCGCGTTTTATATCCATGGTAAGGTCAGTCTTCCTCATGATAAGGCCTCTCGGCGTAGTCATGGCACGGTTAATCGAGCATCGATTATGGCGCAGACGCCAAGGCACACATGGAAAATGAGATCGAGAGGCAACCAGGGACCGGCGGTAACCCGTTCCTAGGCTGATCAGGTTAACTTAGAGTATTTTATTGACTTGATCACACATGTAATTTACTTATTTATTTTTGCTAGCCTAGGTCTGTCCAACAACCATGTTCCGCATCAACCACCACAGCGCCCGCATCCAGACCAGTCGTTTGCTAGCTCTCCAGCATCGTCTTTCGCACCAGTCTCATAGCATCCGATGCTACTCTGTAATAAATCAGACCACCCCACCAACCCCGCCACATCTGGGGTCCTTGGAAAACTCACAACAAAGGGACGAAGCTCGAGCTTGGTTAACACGTTTTCGAGCTTTCAAGATCCCGAGAGAGCTTGCTGAGTGCACGTTCGCCAGAAGCTCTGGACCTGGTGGACAGGTATGCAACTTTCTTCTTCATTCGAATTCGTTTCTGGTTCGGTTTGATTCCGATATGGTTGTGGGGTGCGTGCTCTGCCGGTTGTGAGGTGTGTTGCGCAGGATGGAATCCAAACGGTGGCTTCATCTGAGTTGACTATAAGCTCTGAGCCGCAATGAAGGGACATGATGCCCTCATCTCAGTTGTTCTTCATTGAAGTTACTTTGGCACCAGCTGCTCATGGTGAGAGAGGGTTACCACTCTAGGTTCGGGCCTGTGAAGACCTCACCGCGGCCCTCATACCCTCCCAGATCGAGATTTTGCTTCCGAGTCCAGACCACGCGCTACTTGTCTACCGGACGATGGTCTTGATCCACCGCTAGATTCGATCATCCTTTCAATGCCCTCTTGTGCATCTTGAACTTCTACTCCTACCGATTATAAACCCGACGTCAGATACCATCCTGATCTCACTCAACTCTAGAATGTGAACAAAGTAAACACCAAAGCCGTCGTACGCGTTCCACTGGACAGCCGATGGATACCTCTATGGTCTAAACAAAGTTTACAAGATACAGTTGCGTGAAATTGATTTCGTTCTGCCTTGTTTCCGTTATCTTTCTGACGACACGTTTTCATGAATAGCGTTTCTTCGTACAATCCTCTCGCTCGTTACTGGTCATGTCCGACGCACATCGATCACAAGCTCAGAATTTAGAGCACTGTCTAGAGCAGGTAAACAATTACTACCCTTCTTTCCATATTTCCCTCTTCCTACATATCTCATTGATCTTCTCTTCTTCTCTTGCTTATTACCAGTTACACACTATCGTCTCCGAAGCCGCATCAAGTTCAATTACTAAAGAACCTTCTGAGGAACAAGAGAAACGGGTTCGTGAGCTTGAGAAGGCCGAGAAGGCGAGGAACAAGGTAGAGAAGATACATAGGAGCGGGGTGAAGAAGAATAGAGGGAGAATTGGCGGCTTGGATGATTGAGCTGAACTGCAGCTCGTTCGACTTGGGCTTGTGGAATGGAAGAGGAGAGGTGTATTTCCTCTTCTCTGAGGTGTCAGGAGGAGGCACCTGAACGGTTGATAGCTGTTTTATCTCACTGGCGGAGATGAAGCAGCTCGGTCGCCATTGAGCTTGTACGATAGACTGAATGGGGACAGCGTCGATCATACGTGGAAATGTATTTGTCCAATACTCACAAATTCAAGCTTCTTTCTCGATGATTCTTCTGCATGGAACAGACAGGCCTGCTGCAAGAAGCGCGGTGTGCGCAGCACAACGCGCCCACATGACCGCGTTAGCGCGCACCCTCTGCGAACACCGCGGCCCAACTAGCGCAAGATACGCACGGTGACGGCAAGCCTGAAAAGCAACGATCACCATCACCCGGTCCACCCCTTTTTCGATCCAAACTCAACTACTTCCCATCCCTCGGACCGATCATCAACGATGGGGGCTCCAACCCGGGCTCCCGCATAGAATCCAAGAGTTTTACCGGCGGTCTTTGACCCTATCGACTGTTTGGCTTGGTAGTCGTCTCCTCGTTACCGGGACCGTTTGTGGCTGCAGCTCGCAAGGACTGGACGACTAAAGTGAAATAGGATTTCAAGAGCTCGTCAACGCGTACTATTCGGCCTGGGTGTTTGGATCTGTAGAAGCGAGATTAGGTACGTACTTTGGAGCTCTCGTTGTGGAAGACAATTCTCATTGTTGTTTAAGCTAGCTAGTCAGGTCATACATATCGATTTTCGGAAGTCAAGACACCAGTCTTGCGGTATTACGAGTTCGCTCGAAGGAGCGACACAGCTCATTTGATTGTCCGAAAGCACATAGATATATGTGAATATATGCTGCTTCTCTCAACGTTTTGAGCTTTCTGACTGAGCAGCATCTTCCTTGAAAGAGCACTTTTTGCGACTCCAATCTCATCGAACCGCAATGTTCTTCTCAAAATCGCGCTCCTCGAGGAAATCGCTGCTCGACCAGGTCAGTCCAATACGCCCTTCCCTGATAAACGAGATAGAAAGCCTTACTAACTCCTGGAGCACAGGACCTACCCACTTTCCAACCAACCTTCCCAGTCCCAGACCCCTTTGCGCCGCGCAAACGCCCCGCAGCGTCATTCTTTGACGCACTACTAGCAACTGCTGTGTTTAGATGCTGGCCCTTGCTCATATTCTTTGGTCTCTGGAGTACGGCGGTCGCGTTGATCAGCAAGAACGTGAGGGACTTGTCGATTTCGAGCACGCTGTTGACCGTGTGAGATTATTTCTATCTTCTTGGCATCGGTTCAGCGTGAGAAGCTCATATATGCGTCTTTGTGTAGGATTGGTACCGTCTTGGGTTTCGTAATATCATACCGAACGACCTCGTCCTTTGAGAGATACAACGAGGGCAGAAGACTTTGGTCGCAGATCATCCTCGCGAGCAGGAATTTCGCAAGGACAACATGGATACATGTCCCAGGTGAGTGTTTGACTTCGTATATGCGCATTTAGCACCCTGCTCTGGTCTAGAGAACTGTTTCTGACTGTCAATCTGTCTTGAATATTCGTGTCTAGATAATCTGGGTGTTGAAGGGATGTCGAAAGATGAACAAAAGGCACGTTCCTTGGTGGAGAAGAAGACGATCATAAACCTTGTTGAAGCGTTCGGCGTCGCAGTCAAGCGTAAGCGCATATATCTATTACAACCTGCTAGTGTGAGGTTTAGTTCATGTTTCCTTGTGTTCATAGACTACCTCAGAGGGGAGGACGGGATATACTACCAAGACCTTTACCACCTCGTCAAGTTTTTACCACCTTACGCGTTGCCGGCGGGCATCCCTTCAGCACAAGATGTCACCTCTCTTCACGAAGTAGCGTCCAAGCGTTCAATGCACGATAAGGCATCTGTAGTCGAACATGAGTCTACCGGAGGAGACGTGTTGGGCCGCATTCGCTCAAGAGAGCAAGGGAACGGTCATGGCCATCTTTTACCTGGACGGCCATCCTTCGCATCGAAGAGCTCTAGGAGCTCTGCTGCTGCTGCGATGCAACGAGCGGGACTAGCGACTGATTCGGAGGGGCTGGAGAGAAGAATCCCAGTCTCTTCATCTGCGCCCCACCTTCCCCTCACTTCGGATCCTGTCACACCACCACCAGTCCCACAATCCGCATCTATTCTAGGTCAGGTACGACAGCCCACCAGCATAGATGGAGTATCCCCGGTGCTGCATAAGCCTCTATCCTCCCCGAGGCCACCAGCTCTCAAGAAATCGACTTCAGTATACATCCGTCAGCCACCTAGTCAACCCTTCCCGAGTCCAGCAAGCCCGACGTCGCCTCGCTACCCCCAATCCGCTCGAGCCTCCCACCGCCGCGCAGCCAAATCATCCTTTGGTCCTGGAGGTAGCATAGCACAACAAACTGACGCAGGCTTCGATGGTGAATTGAACGAGGACGATCTCCTCCCTGCCTCGCTCCCGCCGAAGTATCATATCCTAGACCTCTTTCCTCTGTCTCTCTTCGTCCGGTATTGGACGAAGAAAGGCAATATGGAGTTAAAGGGGAGGAAGGCTGCGAGGTTGAGGGCGAAGATGAGTTTTAAGAGGAAAGGCGGGGATGGCGCCGGTGAAGAGACAGGGAATTTACCCCTTGAGGTGTCCTTTTATTTGGTAGGGTTGCTCGTTCTATCGTGGAGTTAACGCGTCTGACGCAAAATCTGGTCTGTGCAGAGTTCCTACGTCTCTACGCTGCAACAACGCAAGACTACAGATGTACCAACAATCAGTACGGCAAAACCCTTTCCTCTCGGCTTGAGCTCGCTGACCATATCTGCTCTATAGATACGCTCCTTCTCGCTCTGAACCTCCTGGTAGACGGCCTGACGGGCCTTGAGCGGATCCTGACGACACCAATTCCGTTCTCGTGCGTTTTTCCCTTATGCTCGTTTCTCCGAAGGTCAACTCATCGGATTTTGTCTGGCAGCTACTCCATCCATCTGTGGGTCGTAACCCTCATGTATTGCATTCTTCTTGTGAGTGCCGCCTTATATAGCGGCTTCTTCCTAACGCTTAGCTAAAATAAAATAAAATTGTACGATCAGCCGTTTCAGATATGGACCCCGTTGGGATGGCTTAGTATACCAGCCACAGTGCTTGCTGTACGTTTTCCTTCCTCACATCCTGAGTGTTTGCACAGCGCTGACTCGGGGGTGACGTCTGAGTAGAGTTTTATCTTCTTTGGCTTCTTGGTTGCAGGGGAGGAAATTGAGAGTGCGTACATGCACCCATCGTGAATACCGGATTTTTCTTGCTGACTGACCTCGTATCCGTTTCTATAGATCCATTCGGTGCGTTCATGATCTTATGCATGCTGTCGATTATACCTGTTCATTTCACTCCCTATCTACATAGGCTACGATAAGAACGATCTGGTGAGTAATTTTCGTTCTCTGCCTTTCCATCCATGTCTGATCATCGTGCTTCACCTAGAACCTTGACCATTTCACGAACAACATCATACGTACGTCTGCTTCCCTCCCCTTCTCCCCGCAGTTCATATATCTGAGTCCTACCCTCTCCCTTTTTCCTAACGTACACAACACAACAGGGAACGAATTACGAGCGATAACATCCCACGCTCCGCCTGACCCTTCTGTCTGGGCGTTCTCGCCAGAGAACAACGTTCTTTTCAACACGGATAGTGTATTTTCAGGAGATCAAGGTGGCCCTGGCTGCGGTGGTATTGGAAACGGAACAAGTGGCGGAGAGAGGGTTACTCCTGCGGAGTGGGTGAAGAGGGGTCATGATGAGATTATGAGGGCTCTGAGGGTCTGAATATTTTGCGTTTCGTCCGTTTAGGGTTGTGTTGATACTTGGTGTATACAAGCAAGGGCTAAGACGAGAAGTTTGCTTTGTAGTATCGATATGCAAGGCGAAAGCATCTATGTAACGATTGTCCTTAGATCTGAGGCAATCTCTCAAACCACAGATATTCAGCACGAAAGCTCTTCGTTAATCCACAATTTCTTCAATACGACCCATCTCTTCGTCCGTAGCTCGTTGACCGCTACTGCACAAATCCGTCAGACCGTGTGCAACATTGAAGAATAGCGAAGCGAGCTTCGTACCTGGTAATGACCGCCTGATTAATATTGAAGTGTGGTACCTGCACCGAATCGACCCCTGGGCGCAGATGGGTCGCTGGCAGAGCTCTCTGGAAGGGCGTGCGAAGAGTCGATATGAACCTTCGACCTAGACTTGGTGAATGTGGCGGTTGTGCTGGTTCAGTGCTACCATGACCCACAGTCTGAGCTGTGTCTAGTTGTATGCTATACTGTATAGGCGGTGGATCTGGGTGAGATAAGCTCCGGAACCTGGATCGTCCTTGCTCGACGGTTCCTTTCTACGGAGAGAAGCCAAGTTCAGCTCAACACCAAAAAGTGAGGATGAAAGTGGTCACTAACCAGTTTATCGAGGTGCCTCAAATGTTCATCCAAATCACCAGACCGGTTCGGGGATCTGAGCTGTTCAAGGACATTGTCCCAGATGTCGTCGTTTGGTCGACATTGCACGATGGTTTGTAGAGCCAAGGTATTGCTGTGGGTGAGAGTTATCCAAGTGGATAGTCGTGGTAGACGGGGTAGCAGGTAGTCTAAGTGGTCTTTGTAAAAGACAGGGTCGTGGTCCTTGCGATTTGTTACCTGCTCTATATATATTGTCATAAGATAATTGAGAGAACTGTTTTCTTGCTGAACTTCTGATACGTGCTGCAAAGCAGACACCCCGTCCATGTCCTTGAATGCATTGAGAATTTGAGGGGATTCCCCCTGCAGCAGGCAGAAACTGATATCCCACCATTTTGAATCCTTTTTCTCTGCCTCCGGAGAAGTAGTGCCAATCCCATTGAGAACGGTGACCACAAGGCACATGATATCAGCCCACAATCCTGGGGAAACTGGCTCTGGTGACAATGGGGTCATTGAACGGAAGCGACGGCCTAGGCTCAGGCTGGCAATTTGACGGGATATCTCGAGAGCTACAGAGGCCGATAGGGTGAGGGGTAATTGGGGTGTAGTGTAAGAGCCGAGAACACGGCAAAGAGCCTGGATGAGCTGCTGGATAGAGCTAGCTGCGAATGCCTCAACTGCTGTCGACGGGGAAATGTCGATATAACCGCCGAGGTCATCGACTACTGTGTCTGTAAGGACACACAATTCTGACCACCAGTTGGCCGGGGAATCTTGAGAGGAACAAGTCTGAAAACGCTGCCAGGCGCCGGCCAGAAACCTGGCGTGGCAACTAGAGATAGTAGACCCCAAACATTCCGAGTACTCTGCAGAAATGTCGGAGTCGAGAGGGTTGAAAGGGTTGAGCACGAGGGTCAAGAGTTGAGATTCGCCTGTGTCGAACCGTTGGTCAACTACAATCAACAGGTACACAGAGATGAAAAGGGTCAGAGTTTGGATGAAGGGGTCAGATCGATTCATTGGCATGGATTCGGAAGGGAGTTGAAGTAATTGCAAACAGGCAGGCCAATCACGACACTCGAATTGGTATCCATGTTCACGAAGATAAAGGCTAGAGAGCCGCAGACGCTGAATCCACGCATAACAAGGTTTTTCAGGAGTGAGGAAAGACAGGACAGATGTGGGGTCGTGGCATGTCTCCTCTTCAATGAGTTTGAAGAACTGAGAATAAGAGGCGGCAATTCCGTCTGGAATATCCTGCCAGGCTAGTGGATCGATCAGGTGGATGCAGGGCCTGCTGAAGCAGCTTCGATTTAGAGGAATGGGGTGGGCAGTGGTTGGAAGACCACGCGCTAGCTGAAGGTGCGCTATTATTGAGTCCTTGGCTCGATCCTGAGATTCGAGGAGGACTCGACCATCACTGGCCAGATATGAGGGAGAGAGAGAGCACAGCATCCTCCGTATTCCTTCACTCCGAAGAACCTCTTTGGCTGTGAAACCGATACGGAGGCTGCCTACTGCCTGAATGACGACAGTTCCTACAGTGGGGTTGGAAGAGGTCCTTGCCAACCAGCAGAGGCTCTTGGCGTCTAGTTCGTCTTCGTTCGTATTGATATCATGAAGTTCTTGTGATTTGAGACTATCTTTCTTCGGGGGCAACGGGTCCCAGGTTTTCAGAAAACGATAGGAATGGCGATCGCTATACAATCTCGTTTTGCTTGTCTTGCCGCGAGCAATGGAGAGAAGAGAGCGTCTCGCTGAAGAGTAAACTTTCTGAATCCAACGCGTAACCTGATTGTCGGTGACCCATGCTAAAATGATCTCCCATGCTGCCTCGATTTTGTGCAAGGATATAGCAACGAAGGATACGGAGAGTTGCAGGCGGTACTGAATCCAAGGGAGGTGGGGATACATGAGCGCATACGCGTAGGTGGTCAGGGGCGTCTTGTAGGGACATTGGGAGTCGAATAACGGTAGAAGGTTGGTAATGAAATAGATGATGTATGAGATAACAGTGATTATGACCACCCCCACAGTGACACCGTGGTCGAGGGAGAATAGGAACAACACCAGGCCCAACAGGAAGAGGAATAGAGATAGGTGGAGCAGCGTAGGCAACATCCCAATGATTAGAGCAATGTGCCATTTCTCCAGCCCCATGAAACGATACTGTCGTAGACGGGACTGCTCCTGAGGTGTCCCTGAAACGGGTGAAGCATAGGCCTGGATCCATTGCTTCACTAGCATAGCGAAGAGAGCCGTGGCGAGGCTGAAAGCCAAGCTTGTAAACCATAGGCCGTTCACCCACCGGTCTGAGGCGGTTGTGGTGATGGAGTTCAAGGTGAGGGTCGTAGGGAAGGATTCTGGGATGGTAGATTGAGTAGCAACCGCTCTCTGAATGGCGAGCTGTTCGAGCAACACCGATGCGATGACTTGGGAGTAGTCCAGCTGCAGGGCCGTGGATGACTGCACTGCTAGAGTGGTAACCACAGCAGAAAACAGACCGGCCTATGTTCGCAAAGTTTTATCAGCCATCTGTGAAACCGAAGGATACGAACGAGAGACTAACAAATACCAGGATGACATCCACAGTATCCTTGTAGTTGTCGATCATATCAATATCGTACTGCCCAGCCTCGTCGAGGTACACTCGCCAAATACGAGCTGTAGGGTCCATTGCGCGATCCATTTCGTCCCGAGGGTATTTCTTCTCATAGTCGTACCGATCAGCGTATTCTGGTCGAGGCATTAGAAAAGAATGAATGAGGCTTGATCACTAAATATTGTCATACCGCTGCCGGTGTTAGTGAACTCGGCCATTTTCGCCTGTTTCTGCCTTTCCGTCGTTCGGCGTAGGATGAACGTTCGCTTCCCTCCTGGAGGAGCTCGAGTAGGGAGCTCGGCTCGCTTCCTTGCGTGAACTGGGGTCAGCTCGAAGATATCGTACTGCCCGTTGTTCCCATCCTCTAGCCCGAGGTCTTCGAGAGACAATCTAGAAGTGAGACCTTTGCCATCGTGCGGCCCTTGGTGTTCTTCTTGTTGTGCATTCGACGCCTGGTCCTCGTCCAGACCCTATATTCGAAGCATTGGTCAGATTCAACGATCCAAATATAATAATCATATAGGCCACTATACCTTGTCCTTTCCTTTCTCCGCAGAGGAGCGAGTCGTACTACTGCTTGGATCCATCTGAACCTGATTTGAGCTTGCTTCTGACATGTCGCGAAGGTGTAAGGTAACCCAGAAGGAGGTCACAAGAAGCTGTAGACCTCGAGGGCTACACCTTGTATCTCAACGTACCGCTGTCATTCCCATCAGTTTCTAACAGAAGACCGCGAGATTACAACAACCGAAAACAAGGCCTACCTTGTAGGTTCGATACATGATGCACGCGTGATAATTGGAGCGCGCAGGCTCTCTTTAGCTCCAAATCAAGTCGCTCTAGCGGCCTAGCCAGGGAGTGCAGTCTCTGAAGCTGTCTTGCTAGTTCTGTTGCCGCAACAATTGGACAAGAACATTGGGTCTGGCATCCTATGTACCGCGAGATCTCAACAACAGCCACGAATTACAGCTTCCCAGGCGCATCGTAGGCATAGACGGTGGTTTCTACACGATGGTTGTGGGTGGACGCGTCAAGGTAGTGCAATTCGTGGTGGACGTTTGCCTCCCAAGACGAAGTTAGCACATGATCCCAACTCACCTCTTTTCCCCAATGTCGTTGTCCATCTCAGCCGTGTCAACCTGTCTGTTCTCACTTCTGTGTTCAGGAACCTATGGCAGCCCAGATCGGAATTAATTCAGCTGTTTACCTCCCGATCTAGACGCTTATAACCAGCGGGATATCCCTGAGTGTACGATAGCAGCTTTCGGCAGCTCTCCTCGTTTGAGCTGCATGAGGCAGAACTCGGGCCCATGTCAACCCTCTCCATATATCTCTCGATGAAGTCGACCACGGAACCAAGAAAGTAATATTAGGTTAGGCCTCCTATTACTGGCTGACGTGCAATTGACTCGTCTCTCGTCGCTTTTCAGAGGGGTCATCCATGCTAACTATCCACGAGGCTCAGAACTTATAGGAGCGACACTGATTGACCATGCGAAATACACCTATGCATCCAAGTTTCCAAAAAACGTCTCATCTGCAGATACGTACCTTTCAAAGTGAGATTACTTTCTTCTGTCTCTTTCCCTACTCACTATGCCGACCTCACTAGTTTCTACCGTGGCTCCCAGTAGCCTCTACTCTGGTAGGCTAACTCCGCTCCTACTTGCATACGCTCGACCACGCGGAGTTTCTCGAGAATACATGCTCAAATAGCCCTACTCTCTCCAGCTACGAACCACGACGAACACGAAGGATACAAGCACCAATGCCATGCAAATGCATATTCGTCAACCTTCGAGAGAGGGAGAAACCACCGCTACCAGGACCCGATCCAAGGCACGTATCAAGACAATGTGAAGAACCTCAAGAAAGGATGATATATCTAGCTTATCTGTCGTCAAGGAGTTCACACCTTGTTTACACTCATACTTCGCCACTCGGTGCAGGTGAGCCGGCGGTTTCTGCTTTCAATATTGGCGAACTGTTGCTCATCGACCTCCCGCAGCCTATGTACTCTCCGAACTCCAGGGTCTCGCTTCCAAAGTGCAAGTGGCTCTGGTCATGCGTGCACCTGCTAGAACTGCAAAGATAGAAATATTTCTTGCTATTTTCTCGAAACCCCCTCAGTTGCCATGGGTCACTCGATTCATCTTTGTACATGGAGCAAGCTCGATCTGACTGCAAAAGCAGGAGGATGTTCCTGTCCTAGTTCTGCAAACAACTACAAGAAATAATAATACATTGGTGTATACACGTACGAACCTCGATCCCATATTTTACAAATCACGAACAGAATACACAGGGCCGAGTGGAGACTGTTACACCTCCATCCCTGTAGCCCTATTGAAATGCGGAGGTTGCGAGCTATTCCCTGGTAGGCCTACCATACTACGCCATCCCAGAAACACTCGGTGTACGCCTAGGACCTGCGGGCGACTCCTGCTGGGGTCTATATCACAGAAGCAGAATTTTCACGGAAAATGAGATGGCGCACGCTCAGAGCCCGCGCTGAAAGAGTAAGGGAAGAAGGACGCACCTTTCCACCAGCTGGTGTTGACCAGTATCCTGGCCAACATGTGCGTCGCTGCCAGAGTCTTTTGTCAACTTGCGAACGAAGGCCATGAATCGTTTACAGAGCGTTGCTGTTGGTGCTCTTTGACTGGCATCGGGATCTGTGGTAACAGGAGCTCCAGAGGTCGGAGGTCGAGATGCAATCTCCGCGTCATTGGGAGGATTCAAGCTGGTGTTGATCCCGATATTCCCTAACGTTTCTGGCCCCGAGTTCGAGTACTCCCCCTTCTAGAATGCAGGTCAGTAATAATCATGAAGCCGAAGAGGACGGTCGTACCAGGCATGCGATGAGACACTGAGCCCTTTCCTTTTCCTCCGCCTCATCTGTTGACCAATCCTGCCAAGATTGCAGCTTCTCGATAGCCTCACGCCGCACTGAATCAACTGAGGGCTTGCGTTCTACAAATTTCAGGGTGTCCTCGCGTGAGAGGCCAATCATGACCGACAAACCGCAGATTGTAGGAAGAGATTGGAATATATATATGAGATGTTCCTCCTTCTCTGGCTGCCAGATGTCGTGGGTCATGTCAATACCCTGGACGTCCTTGAGGTATGTTTTCAGGCCGTCGGTCAGATGCCCAAGAATGTTTGACCTCTTCAGGAAGTTACTTGAAGCTATCTTCCCAACAGCAGTCTGCATAATACTGAAACCGTTCTCATCTTTGAATTCCCCGAAACTGCTTGGCACTTCTTCGTCTTGTCTCGGCTCCTCTTTCAAGAACCAGCTACAAATTAGCAAGGACAAGCCAATCGCCTCGTGGTCGGCGGTTTTAAGGTACCTGAGTAATGCTCGCATGCTGTTTGCATAAGTATTCGTATAGCCTCCTGCCCAGTGGCATAAAGTAGACCTCCAGGGATCGGGAATACCCCACCAAAGGAAAATGTTTCCAGCGCGGTGAGCTATGATTTCTGCGAGCTCCGCGAAACGAAGCACTAGTGCAGAATGCTCCTCGAGGGAACCAAAATTCTGTGGCAACAAGAAATTCCTATCAATGAGAATACCGTTTAAAGATTCCTTCAAACCATAGACGGTCTGAATCATCCATTGATAGTCAAAGTTGTTTCTTGCCAAGCGAGTCAGGTTCCTATTCACGCTCCACAAATCGAACGCTGACTTGAAAGCCTCCAGAGAATCTGCTACTTTCTTCCACTGAGAATATTCCTTGACATTATTATCTGCGCGGAAGGATTGGATTACCCCTGCAAGACAACAGGCCCAGCTTCCAAGATGAAGATACTCAAGCTCTGTCTTGTAATGCATGAGCAGCCCACGAGGCTCTACCTCGTTCCGGAGTATACGATGAAGGAGCTGCGGGGCCGCATCATGATCATACGTGTCAATGAGGAAACAGAGATGGGCTGCAATGAGCAGTTGCTGCAATTGTTGAGCCGTACCAGGAGGAGCGTGAGATTGGACGATTACGAGCCAGTCCCAGAAGTGGGGCCAGTCAAACGGCTGAGATGTGTCGACGTCGGAACGAGAGGTTCCGCGATGATACCATCTCCATGCCTTGGAATAGCGAGGGGACCGGGGTTGAAAGTCTTTTGGAGAAGAATTAGCCTTATGTTCTTCCGGCTGCTCAACGTCCGAAAGTTGCATGTGTGCACGGAGACATTCTTCCAGACCCTGTTCCATATCAGGGCGAAGGTGACCATCATTGGTGAAGCAGGATGAGAGCGAGAGGCAAGTGAGTTCTAATATGCCCTCCTTCTGGAGAATGCTTTTGGCGTTGAAGCCAGAACGGAGGCTGCCTACGGCTTGAATTATGATCATCCTGACCGATGGATTAGAGGATGCTTGCGATAACCAGACAAGGGCCCTCGCGTCGATTTCATCTGATCTAGATTCGAGGTCTGCATGTTCTAAGGTCTTAAGAGTTTTCGATCTTTCCCCGCGTTTGAGGTGCCGCCTTAGTTTCTCCCCCAACCATCCCATCCCCTTCAAGGGGAATTTGAGAAGTAATTCCAGCAGTCGAAGGGCAAAAAGAAAAACTGTCAGGATAAACCTGTAGACCCACGAATCCGAGAAAAAAATGTCGTCGGAGACGGTTTTTTCTATCCGTCGAAACAGAATGACAGTCCTTCGAGGCAGACTGCTAACACTTGTCCAAGCTTTTGCTAAACGCGCCAACATGCTCGCACCGACTTGCCTAAGACCCGACACCCACGCCCGCATTGTGGGAATACAGGGGCGAAGGAGCGAAAAAGTATATGCGGAGATTGGAGTTTTGTAAGGGCATTGAGGGTGGAATAGAGGTAAAAGATTGGTGACAAGATAGAAGGCAAAGGATAGAAATGTGATGACTGTGGCCACGATCGCGATGATGCTATCGAGAGTGAAGAGGAAGACGACCAAGCCCACGAGAAAAAGGAGGAGAGAGATGTAAAGGAGACCAGGTAGGAGGCCGATGATTGACCCAACATGCCATTTCTCCAGACCTGTGAAGCGGTACTGCCGAAGTCGGGCCTGGTCACGCGGGGACCCTGAGACTGGAGCGACGTACGCTTGTATCCACTGCTTCACTAATACGCCGATGAGAGCGGTGGCAAGAGAGAAGGATAGACTGGTGAACCAGAGGCCGTTCACCCATCTGTCCGAAGACGTGGAGGTAAGGGCGTCCATTGTCAGCGAAGAGTGAGGGACTGTGTCGGGGGAAATACTCGTAGACGCAACTCTCTGGAGGGCAAGCTGCTCAAGCATAATTGAAGCCATTATCCGAGTGTAATCCGGTTGCAAGGCGACCGAAGATTGAACCGCAAAGCCAGTGACCACGGCGGAGAAAAGCGCAGCCTGCGAAAATTCGGAATGAGATCCTGTAAGAGTATAAAATTTCAAAGAGACCCACAAAAACCATAATTAGGTCCACTGTGTCCCTGTAATTTTCCACCATGTCGCTATCGTAATGATAGGTTTCATCTAGATAAACCCGCCAGATACGAGCACTAGGGTCCATTGCTCGGTCCATCTCGTCGGGAGGGTATTTTTTATCGTAATTGTATCGATCCAGGTAATCTATAAGGGGGTTGAGACCGGTCGCATATCCTGTATAGACGTGCCCAGAACTGTACGGGGATGGAAAGGGTTTGTGGAGACTTACCAGGAGAAGAAGCTGTGGAGTACCTGAGGTTTGACCTTTTTCGAGGTAGTAGTCCCGATTTTTTTCTGAGACTAGCTCGCGTTGTCGTTTGGTGTTGCGCGCTCTTTCCACCGTGAACAATCTTGACGGTTTGTGATTTATCATTGCTTTCACCGTCGAGTTCATGCCATTCCTCACCCGGGTCATGACCACTCGGGGCTGACCTACCGCAGGTTCGCCTGGTGTTGTTACAAACCTGATGAAAATTTGGTCATCGTATCAGGGCATGAGATCAAAGGGGCAGATGCGAACCTTGACATCCTGGTCGGTTGTGCATTGCACTTGATCGCCCTCTCTGAGTTCAGATTGAATCGAAGGCATTACACCTGGTGTATCGGCTCCTTGGTTTTGCGGCTCCTGCACGGGAGATTGTGACTCCTTGTTGGAAGAACCAGGGCCTGGTACGCTGTTGGGACTTGAAACATCTCGCGACGTGCCCGTGTGGTTCTCATTGTATTCGCACCCCTGCACTGAAAGTTGTAGAAGGTTCTCGGAGGAGATGACGACCAAGAATACCTGTTTGAAGTGTACTACGCTTTTCTGCTTCCCGCTTGCTTGGGCTGAACCTCTGGGGCTCGTTTCCTCCATTTGACGTGACAGAGTGAAGAAAGAGGAGGACACGATGCAGCTGCGTGCCCAACATTTGGTCTAATATAAACCCAACTTCATCAGGAAGGTCTCGTGTGGGAAGATAGCTGGAGGAAGACTTTGATCGAGAGTTGATTGAAATCATATGGCAGACGACACAAATCCGGCGCCAAAGAGAGAGTCTCTCAAGCGCGCTGCGCTAAGTGTTGGCAAGAGACTTATAAAGCTATATTCCTGACTTTGCAAGAGGGCAAAGCTATAACTCGTGAATTGCATGAGCGTCGAAACCAAGTCGATGGGTGGCTGTGTTCCAACAAATCTTCTCACAGGCAGCTTTGGAGCTACACAGTGTTGGACATCCTAAGGGTCCGTTCTCTACACGTTCAATACACAGTAGGTACTAGTAGAAAGAGGTAGATGCTAAGATCAAACCGTTCTTGTTTTAAGGACGGCAATTCACTGGGAAGCCCAGACGTAGGATCACAGAACGTTTGAATTTGCTGAGTTTAGCTTCCTCTATTGCAGATAAGTCGGAACTGATAAGAATGAACGATGGATCCAGTAAAGTTACAGGTTTCGCTAACTCGAAAAATGGAGAGGGGAAAGAACGAAATCTATGATCAAGCAGGTCCAGAGTACCTCTTGACATGATAGCTCTTCAACTTAACGAACTGCTCGAATCCAAACCGACTCAGTGAATGACCCTTGCCAGAGTTCTTGTACCCAATCCAAGCTAATGTCTACACGAAATCACAAAACCCTTCAGTGCCATATTCCAGAACCACAACTGCGAGAGAGATGAATAAAACCTACCGGATCCGGATAATCACACCTATTGACAAACACTGTGCCCGCCTCGACCAACCGGGCGAACTTCCTACCCTTCTCCTCGTCCTTGGTCCAGACACTCGCAGTCAACCCGTATTCGCTATCGTTCATCATTTGGACTGCTTGCTCGTCGCTGTTGACCTTCATGATGGGTACGACGGGGCCGAAGGTTTCGTCCTTCATCACTTGCATCTTGTGGTTCACATTGGTGAGAATCGTGGGTGGGACGTAGGTAGACGGAAGGGAGGCGAGGGAAGCAAAAGTGTCGGGAGGGAGAAGGGAAGATGCGCCTTTGGAAATGGCATCGTCGATCTGAGCGCGAATTTTATCTGCAGCGGCAGCAGAGATGACGGGGCCCAGCATCGTACCCTTCTCCCTAGGATCACCAATCACGTACTTCGACGCCGCCTCTACGATCTCCTTCACGAACGCATCGTACACGTCCTTATGTACGTAGACCCTCTCTATGGCGCAACAGCTCTGTCCGCTGTTGAACACGGCACCGTCTAGGATTTCCGCTGCTGCCCATTTGGGATCGACGTCACCGCGGACATAGGCAGCGTCGTTACCGCCTAGCTCAAGAGAGTAAGTCTTGAACCCAGGTTGCGCCGCGCTGGGTATAACGGAGGACGAAGTCTTGGCGACAGAAAGACCCGTAGCGAATGAACCAGTGAAAACCGTGTGTGGGACCATCGGGTGGGAGATGATAGTCGAGATGAGCTCCGCATCTCCACTATGAACAGGCTGTACCAGCTTCTGAGGTACCCCAGAGCTCACAAGAAGATCAATGAAGATCTTGGGAATGCTAGGGGTTTGAGGGGAGGGTTTGAGCAGGACTGCGTTCCCTGCGAGAAGGGCTGGGATAAGTGAGTTGATGAGGATGAGGTAGGGGTAGTTCCACGCGAAGATGACGAATACGACGCCGAGAGGAGTTTTCTCGACCCATCTATCGAAACCTTCCTCTGCTCCGAATTGGCCTGTCTCCCTGTGAGGATCAAGAACCTCATGAGCGACACAGATCAAGAATCGACCCCTTTTAACAGCGGTCTTTATCTCTCCAGCTGTATAATCGATGGGACGACCCATTTGTTCCGTTAAATCAAGAGCCAGATCATCCGCTTTTGCTTCTAAGGAGTCGAGGAACCGGGAGAGGATTGCAATGCGCTGGCCCAGGGTTGTGATGTTGTTGAACAGTAGATGCGTCTCATAGGCGGATTCGATGAGAGTTTTGAGGCTAGCAGAAGTAGTAGCTGGTGTTTTGCGAATTGGCTGGAGAGTTATTGGTGAGATAGTTGTGAGGACTTCTGCGGAGGAGCTCATCGTAGCTGGTGGTAAAGAGAAATCTTATCGGCTCATGCGAAGTCGTCGACGGGGTCGTCATTGACCGCCACGGCGAAGAGATCCTACTACTTACTGTACGCACTACGCCGAGGCCTACATTGTCCACCACTTCACCAGCAAACAGTTTCGCATCGTTTGAACTCCTGGCACGATGTCTTTAGCAGCGCAGAACGCAAATGGAGAGCAAATACCTTCAATCGACACTCTAAACCCTTTTTATTGCCCCAAACTCTCACCGGCAGTTTACTTCAAAGCTATCAAGAACTCTCTAGAATCGTTTCGACACCAGCAATGTCCCTCTATCAGTAGTCTTCAAGGTCATGGTCAAGGCGTACCAGGGCAAACCACCAGTCAAAATTCAAACCATCTCACTTCGAGCAAATATCAAGGACGTGCAAGCGGCAATAGATCTACATTGGCACTAGCACTAGCGAGATCGCACTTCAAATTCGCGCTTGCCCTCTACCGATGTCTAGCTCCCAGTAGTAGTCGTTCTACAGAAGCTAATGCTCCCAGAAGTGCGCCTCGTCAAGCATCATTCTACGCTACCAGTCATCGCACGGTTGAGAGTAGAGCGATATGGGATATTGCAGAGCAAGCAGAAGAAGCAGGCGAATCCGACCAAGAGGACCCGAGCAACTGGAGTGTTTCAAGCTCAGAGTCTCAAGATTCGACTGACGACGACGAAGAACTTGGCCTACAAAATCAGCCCCAAGAAGAGCATACCCAGCTCAGCAAGATTGAGCGTTCAGCCCAAGATGTTCAGCAGCCGTGTCCTCCAAGGCAACCCCAGCACCACGCTCCCTTTGCTTTGCTCAAGACAGACTCGCTCAAACGCAAACGAGAGGAAACCCGTCACTCCTATAGCTCATCTAGACCATGTAGACGGAGGAAAGGCGCCGATGGCGAGGCCTATGCTGTATTCGAATCCGTCAAGCTCAAAGAAGTGGAGACTCGACACCCTAATCACCATCTCGCACAAGAACATCTTCAAGTCCCAAACGCTCATCTCTCTTCTCGTAACCCTACATTTTCGGTAGAGGATTACGAGGAGCAGATTCGTTACTTATCAGGTATGTATACTCACTATCTAGTTCCTATCTCCCAGCTCGTCTCTTTAGTCCGCATCTATGCTAATCCATCTATACCCAACAGAAGACCTATACGGCCCTCAAGTCGGCGCCGAATCGCCACGTAGCATCAGCAAACTCGCATCTCTCATTGCCAACTCTGTGAACCCAGAGGAACAAGATGCAGACCTTGTTCCGCTGCCCATCGCACTGAACTCGCAGTCTTCTACCAACCCTCAAGCCAACCACCTACGAGACATAATAGCCAAGGAGTGTCTAGATCATCAAGATGTTGTTGATTTACTGGGAGACTTAGGTACGCCTCCCTTTGGCAAGCCTCTGGTGTTGGTCCAAGCCTGATTTTTTTTCTTCCTTTGTGTCTGTAGGTCTCATCACGCCATACATACTGAACCTCTTTCGATCCACCGAGATCGAGCATCTTTCTCTCTCTAACACCATAGCTTATTTTATACAACACGATCCCAAGATGGTCGATGTCCTCTTCCATGGTATCGCATAAATTCTACTCGACCTCGGTACCAGGGCTCTCACTTGTTTTCCATCTAGGGCTATCTAAACCAAACTCATTCATTTGCCTAACCCACCTCTCGCTCTCCGACGTGCCAATCTGTCCGGCCTCACTAGTCCACCTCATCAACCTCAGGACCTCGCTCCGCGAGTTGCATATGAACAATTCTGAACTCACGAACGAGGCGTACGTTTCTATCTTTTTCTCTTATGGAGGTTTTAGCTAGATGCTGACGAAATGTGCATGGAATTACAGCATTTTTGTGCTGACGGCTCTGGCACCTTCGCTACGTGGCTTGTCTATCTCGGGTAATGAGTGTGTGGATGATGAAGCTGCGCCTGCTTTGGCTCTCTATAGGCGGTTGGTTTTCCTGAACATCGAAGGTGACTCTCGTCTTCCTGTCTTCTATGCGAAGATACTCATCACGAACAATCATGTTAGAAACGGGGATATCTATGCCAGGTCTTCGTATTCTAGCTCGCAGCTGGATGAATCGCGATGATGGGGACCCAGACATGGACGTCAAAATCCCAGATGTATGCGAACGTTACCTAGACTGTCAGTCCTCTCTTTCTTCCACCCCTCTCCACCATCACAGCCCAATTTGACTCACATCAACACCCCAGCTCTGGAAACTAAATACCTAATGCACATACCCCCAAGCTCACATCTCATCTCGCACCCCTCGCAAATCGAATCCCGAGCCCTCACAGTGGAAGATATCAGGATGAACCTAGGGGCACATGCACAATGGAATCCGGATATTTCGCTGTATGGGAGTGAGACGGAGTTGAAGGAGAGGTTGAGGGAATTGTTGATAATGAGAGAGGAGGATGTGATGATTGCTGGGTTTTGTGTCTGATTCTTTGGATCCTTGTTGCTGGTTGGGCAGGGCAACTTGCATAAGGGGCAAAACCTGGGTAGGGCCTTATGAAAATGCGTCCATGGTGGATGCTTCTCAGAAATGGCCCAACCCTTCCTCTCATGTGTCAGTATATGCGCTTTTGAACTCGTTATATGCGCTTTGTACAGTAATGGCGTTTACGTGTGCCAGATTGCCAATAAATTCGTTTCTTTCCTCAGCTCATCATGAGTCAAGACCCAAGGGATATTGCGAATACAGTTCTTCGGTATCGGTCATCAGTCTACCTACATTACACAACAAAATACGATGCCTTGGATACTCATTACACCAGTTTATTTTCTACGCATGCTACTAAATAACCCTTTTACTTCTGGGACAACTGCTTGATCTTGAGGATAATAGCTACAAAGCAGAAAAAATCAGCAAACGCTAATCGAGAAATGATATCCAGAGAGAAAGGAAGCGCATACACTGAGGATCTAATCCCTGATGAGGAATCTGCTCCCACATTCCTCCGCAACCCTCCTTGTTGGTGCCGATGTAGCCGTACTTGGGGGTGAGCTGGCGTTCGAGGAGCCAGGTGCCGAGTCTTGAGCCGAGCTAGAAGAATAACCAGGATGGTCAGAAGAAATGCGGTGGATAGGAGAGGGGGAAATGGGATACGCACGCCGGTGCTCTGGTTCATGGATTCAACGACGAGGACGAAGCCGGTGGAACCGATCTTCCTCAGAGACTACACGAGATATATGAGCGCTTGAAGCATCAGAGGAAAGCAAGGGGATAAAAAAACGTACCTCCTCATCAGCAACGTTCAACGTCGACTTGTTGACCAAACCAACGTCAGTTCCGTCCCTCCTGCAGCGGAGCACGGCATCCCAAGCACGGTAGGTCATCTCGCCGTAGGTGACAACGTATCCGTCCTTGCCCTCTGCGATGAACTCATCCTTGCCGGGCACGAACTCGTAGTCGTCACCGTGAATCCTGTCGTAGTAACACATCAAAAACATGATCAGCATCGCGTACCTACTCTAGAAGTGTAAGTAGAAGGAACGAACCTCTCCTCAGAGTTCTCCTTCAGGAGATACGGGGTCTTGCTTCGGGTAGAGAAGACGAATCGCAGACCCTTGTCGAAGAAGACCTTGTTGATGATGGCATGCATCTGGGCAGGGTCAGCAGGGAAGTAAAGACGCGTTGGGACGGCAGCGTCGGCGAGACCATTGTCAGCGAAGAAGGAGTTGAGGCCCTGGAGGCAGGTAAGGTTAGATGAGATGAGATGAAAGGAAGTGATATCGCGGAAACTCACGAAGTGGCAGGTGTTATCGCACATCTAAGATAGATTCAGTGAGATACTGCATCTTTGGCCATAATTCATACGAGATTCTTACCTCGTCAACTATTGAAAAATACAAGTCAGAATCCAAACGACGATAACAAGGAAGAGAACAACATACCTCCAGAATGCGAGAAATGACTAAGAACATTGCAGTTGTTCAACCTCGCCATCGTAATCTCACTGATCACCATCTCAAGGAACGCAGAGAAGGTAGAGAAAACACCCTGCTTCTCGCCATCGAAACCAAAGCCAGCAGCAGCGGAGTAGTTTCCTCGCTCCATAATACCAGAGGAGACGAACACGTCTGGGTGCTTCTGGTGGATCACCTTCAGACCTGTGGAACCCTCGAGATCACCTGAAAACAAAGGTGTCGATGAGCTAGGAGGAAGAGAAGATTGAGATGAGGTGATTACTATCGATGACCATGACGTTCTTCTTCTTCTGCGCGTCGACCTTGGCCAAGACGTTGGATACGGCCTCGCCGAACTCGACACGGCAGGCACCACGTTCCTTGGTGGAGCCGACGTAGATGATGGGATCTGGTGTGGGTTGGATGGCCTAAACCGTACCGTAATAAATCAGAGAAGGTAGCCTATGCTGAAACTGGATAAGATTTACCTCGAGGATACCCCAGACCTCTTTGCCGTACCCACGTTCCCTGAGGTAGGTGATACCAGGCTTGACGGAGATCGCGTCGTGAGCGTGAGCGGTACCCTCGAGGCCAGGGATGCCGGGTGCCATCTTGCGCTTGGAGATGACTACAAAGAGAGGGTCTTAGCCTGCAATGACAATGCACGGATATTTGTAGAATGTACCAGCGACGGGTCCCTTGGTGGTGATGGCAGTGATAACACCGCTCCAGAGGGAGTCGATATCCTCACCATCGACGGTGATGACCTTCAAGCCGTGACCCTCGAGGGTCTTTGCAACGGAGTAGCCTTACAGATCAACAAATTTTTTTTAATTGAGCAAAGCACAGAAATCCAAGGAATGTGTTTTTACCTTTGAGGTACTCGCTGGGATGACCAGCAATCGTAACGTTGTTATCATCAATCAGGAGCTTCACGTTGAGCCCACGGGCCACAGCGAGTCTAGCAGCCTCCGCATTATTTCCCTCCTGCTGGGACCCATCCGAGCCCAGCAGGAACACAGTTGCATCAGGGTTCGCCATCGCAACACCGCTGATCGTCGTCGAATTTGTTTTTGGTCAGTCTAGATTGCTTGAGGCGCTCTAAAACAGAGGACGATTACTCACTTGACGAGAGGCCACATGTGTCCGAGACGACCAGAGGAGAACTTGACTCCGGGTGTTAATCCCAGTTCTGGGTGACCGGGGAGCTTGGAGTTCGCGGCACGGTAGAAGAGGAGGTGCTCGGCTGGGAGCGCGCCCTCGAGGGCAGAGAGCATGTATTGCGTTGCAACACGGTGACCTTGGTAATCAGTGTTAGGATCCGAGTGTTCCACCTGGAATTTAACGCATATTACCAGCTTCATCAAAGACGATGGGTACAGTGTTAAAAGCTTTGTTGTTGAAAAGTCCTAGGAGAGTGCAGACTTCCGGTACGGTATCATACGCTCCACCTACGATACTCAGGTATTAGTAACGAAAATCAAAGTGAAAAGAGCTCAATCAAGCGTACCAGTATGTCCTCCAACACCACGAGCAGACCCGGTAGCGGTAAACAGAACGATAGCATCCCTCAGGAGCTGGATGTTCTTCTTCAAGTCAGTTTTCTGTTCCGCAGAGAGCTGTTTAGCGGTATGATCTAGAGCAATACTAGAGTAACAAATTATAAAAAATGTTAGTTCTTGAGAGGGATCTTGAATATTTTATCTGGATTTCTTTTTACTTTTTGAACTGTGAAAGGTCGATGGGGAACTTGGAGACGTCAGCCATCGTTGGTGGTTGTGCGTTGTAAAGGGTACGAAAGCACCTTATCAGCGAAACCTAGATCATCGTGGTGTCGCCGGCCCGGGTCCACCTCATGCGGTCACCAACGTGCAATGCATTCGATTCCTCTTGTCGCAAGTTGTTGTGCAAAGTATGATAGTATGATCAATGTCAATCGTTTGTGTAGAGCAGAGCAACCTCCAACGAGGCTCATCTTGAGAAGGATACCACTATCTACACACGTATTTCTCGCCATCCCAAATATTCCGTTCAACGGGGTACCTACACACCACCCTCTCCTCTCCAGCATCTCCCGTACCGACAAATGAATCTGGAGCCTGGTCACCCTCTACCCAATCTACCATGGCAAGCAGCATATTGTGCGTAGTATCGTTCTTGAGAGGTATAGCCATATTGTGTTGTCCGAGTTTATAGGCACCTTGGCCTCCTAAGCAATGGCTCATACCAGGAACGAAGAACAGTCGATAGAAATCGTCTAATACCGGGCTGGAGAGCGTCTCGGAGATCAGATCGTATACCCGTTTAGAGTTGGTGTAAGGGATGAGCTAGGGAAGAGGAAAAGACAGTGAGCGTTCGTGGTGCAGTAGGGGATGAGGATAGAAGCTACGTACGACATCATGAGTACCGTGGAAACTGAGGAACTTGCCACCACGATCGCGGAACGCTTGGAGATGCCCATCGAAGGTTGATACTTCGCCAGGATCTTTCTCTTCTGCTGCAGCGATATCTTTCGGTCCAAAACCCTCGAAGTCGTGCGTTGGATCCTCATAGACGACATAACGCCACCATCCCTGAAATCGACTATGAGATCAAGCAAGAGAGGCGGGGAAAAACAATGAAGAAACACTTACCACCACGAGACCAACTATATCACCACCAAAAACAGCTGGTACGTAGGTACTTTCCGCACCAGGGGAGTACCGAGGGTGAATCAACTGGCCATCCAAACCATACAACGGTGAATATATATTCTTGAGAGCCTGTACTTGAGGAAGGGTCAAACACTCCGTTACATTGGCTGAACCGTCACCGCAGAGCAACGAGTCAGGACGGAAATCGCAATTGTCTGGCTCTGTGATAATTCCGTCTTCAAGGCCGTCCAGAGCATCACACTGTCGAAGAATCTCCTTATGTACTAGGCCCCATTGCTCCTCAGTTATAAACGAGGGAGAAGACGTCCCGTTAGGTGCCCCGACGAAGGTGGACCACATGCCCAGAGCTCCGAGCACGCTGTTCCAGTTCGTAGCTGGTGCACCCGCTATGATCCCGTCGAAATCATCAGGAAAATGAAGAGCAGAGTATGTTCCTTGTCTGCCCCCGGATGAGCAGCCGAGGTAGTAGGATCTGTCGTTGGACCGTGAGTAATATTGCTTCGTGATTTCTTTGCCCACGACGGAGATAGCGTGTATTGAGCGAGTGGTGAAGTCGTTGAGGACCTCGGGATGATGGTAGAAGGGTTCGCCATCCACGGAGTCACCATCGTGCCCGTTGTTCCCGGCTACGGTAGCGAAGTGAAGGTAGGAACCGTAGGCGAGACTCGGATAATCAATACCTGCCAGAAAGAATCTCAGTACAAAGTTTCAACCATTTGCAAGAAGTACTGCACTGCACTGCAAGATGAGGAAACTTTTACTAACACCCATTAAGGCCTCCGTTTCCACTGGTCAAGAACCGGCCGTACCATTCGTCAGGGAGCCATGCCTCCGCCTTGATTTGCGAACTATCGGTGGTATTCACAACGAATGCGACTCGACACAACGGGGCCGAGGTATTGGTCGGTGGTATCTCCAGCGCACATGAGCCTCCAGGGAGCCCGTCTGTTGGTGCAGGCTCTGGATAGTAAGTCGCATGTAGGATGGTCGTGTTCTCGAATCTGTAGGATGAGATTGCTTGACAGCGAGAGCTAGGGTCCTCGATACTCTTCGGTCCCTCTGAGCTATCTGACCGTGTCAGTTGGAGTTGTGTTTGGGCTGAAGTACCACTTAAATGGACAAGTAAAGCGAGCAGCACCAGAGGCGCCGTAAAGCTGCGCATCTTTACTTATGAAAGAAGATGACGGTCTTCGACAAGGAGGATTCTATTCGAACGGCATCTAAGTACGGTAGGAGTTGTAGTAGCGGTAGAAGTTGATGTGGGCGGCATGTACCGCAGCCATCATGGTACCGGTACAGTACTGCTCAGATGTTCATGGTTCTGTTTCGTTCTCTCTTTTGACCTCTGAGGTTCTGACGGTCTTCAGGCATTTACCAAGAATCTACCTAGGGCTTTACCAGTGTCTCTCATGTCGACGAATTCATGTATTCCCTCGCCTTTTGCCACCCTCTCATCGCAGCTATCAAGCATAGTCTACCTACTGTCGGAGCTTCCAAGTTCCCATGCTATCGATAATGAGCATATGGAGGTGTACAATTCATATCTTATGCAACATATCTTCTCTCAAAAGTTTTACCAACTTGAAGCTCGAGGGAGGACCCCGAATCTAGGACTATAGCCTTATACTCGCACCGAGGAAGCTTATAGAGGCTCCATCAGGTTCGATGAGAAACCCCCAAAGGAAGCACCCTCCTGGGGTCCGCCACCCAATCGCCCTCAGCGCGATTCCTTCCCTTTCTTTTCTGCTATCATCTCTTCCTGTATCCAATATGACATTCAAGAGAGGATTCCTCAAGAAAGCCTCTATTGGCGCACCAGCGAGGACGGTGCCGTCGGGAAGCCGCGCGCCTCCGGCAGCGAGTACAACGCCTGATGGGACGTCGAAATCCAAGGAGGGGGCAGGAAAGGATATGGCGACTGCATCCGAATCTCTATGTTAGATCTACCTCGTCTTCTACCTACTGTGCCGGAGATGCTCAGTTCGTACTCTTTTTGTCAATAGACAATGTGAACCCCAGTGACAAGGCCCCCAAGCCCAACTTGGGGTCACACGGCGTGGTTAAAAGTACAGGTACGTATCGGACGATCTGACAGTGAGCCATGACTAGAGTTCGACCCCCAATACTCACTCCGCGATTTGACAGGACCACAAAATGGCGAGACTGCTGGCAAACTCGCACTGAGCGAGATTTACCAGGCTCCTGGGGACGCTCCTGGCGTTCTACGCCTAACCACTCTGCCTCGAATATTGCCAGGTCAAATGTCCAACAACACACCTGGTGGCTTCACACAACTTCTCATCTTTGATGACTATCTAAAGCGGATTCTCGACACGCCTGGTTTTCCTGCGACTCCTCCTATTCCCACTGGTCCCGGCAAGCCTTACAAGGTGGTGAACGTGCCTGGCAAGGGGTTGGGCTTGGTTGCCAGGTTTCATATCAAGGCAGGGGCACTGATCATGGCCGAACGCCCTCTACTGGTCATCCCGCGCGCTTTACCTCAATTGGACTTCTCAATGCCAACTTCATGGAGCATGGAGGACCGGAAGCAAGCAGTCTTACAGGAGTATGAGAAAATAATTAAGATGGCTGTTGAAAGTCGTATGCGACCACCCGAACGCGACGCGTTCATGAGGCTTCATAACGACCACGTCAACGATGGGAGCACTGCTAGTCCTATGATGAGTAGAATCGGGTTGAACAGTTGGAGTCTTAAAATCCCTCTTGGAAAATCGGACGACCAGACGAGGGACATGTTCGGTGCTGTCTGCAACGAGGGCTCTAGGTTCAACCACAGGTAAAAAAATCTTCTGGTTTCCTAGGTTCCTTCACCTCAACTCATACGAGATATGATTAGCTGCGAACCAAACGCTGGACGAGACTTCGACATGAAATCGCTCTCCCTGCTGTTCTACGCTGTACGAGATATAGCAGCTGGCGAAGAGATCACAGCGTCCTACATCAACGGAACCGAACCCACCAAAAAACGACAAGAAGATCTCAAACCATACCATTTCCAATGCACCTGCAGACGATGCCGAGATCCCTCTTCCGACAGGAGAATACACGAGATTGGTAAGCATGTAGCGCTCGCTACAGCACAGGTTCTTCACGACGGGACTCCCAACGATAGGCTGCTGAGCATGGCACTGGACTCCTACGACATGGTGGTCAAAGAGGGCTTGGATGACACTCCACTGCATGACGCTGCGGTGGAATTCCTCATCTTGGTGTATCAAATGCTCGGAGACCTCAAAAACTCCATCAAATTCGGGGAGATTTATACCAGAACCCTCAAGGCGCAAGAGGTGGTACCTGACGAACTAAAACAGGTTCTGAAGGATCTATGGGTTACAGAGTCTTTCCACCAGAAATCTCCTTTTTGGCAAGTTAGAATGACGACGGGAGAAAGAAAATCGACCCGCGCTGCTTTATCCTCTTTGAAACCCTTCATCACCAACTTCATGCCCGCGTGTGGCCTCGACGTCGTTCGATTGCTAGAACACTACCGCTCTAACACTCACAAGAACCCCAGCGTCGAGCCGGAGGTGAAGTCCTCTGGAGATCTTGATGAGATGCAAGCGGCGTTCACGGGTCTACTGCAAGACGGAGGCGTCTCGAAGAAGCCCAAGGCACGTAAAGGATCTCGAAATTAGAGCTCTCTTGAAAACTGTAGCGAATGCCAGTTACGCCTCCTGCATCCCTGCAAATGATCCATGATTGTAGCTTCTTGACCCCCTTCCACTATCACGTTCTCTTCTTTTATTAAGTCCTGTAGCAGCGTACAGTCTTAGTTCAAAGAGCCAGGGGCTAGGACTGGTACTCAGACGATATCTCACTATGTTTCTTGGTCGCAGCAGAGTTAGGTTGTGCTTATCGATGTTACATAAAAAATGATATTACTAGTGAACTGAATTACGATAGAGTCGGGTGTAAACTGATAATATGGGCTAGGAAAATAGTAGAGAGAAAAACAGTAGCTGTAAACCAACCACCTCACTGCGAACGTAACTTGGCGAGGTGAAATGTCGGGTACCAAATCTGGCCTTCCTTCGTCTGCATCGTGTTGAGCCTTAGCATCTCGATTCCTGTGATAGGTACTCGTTGACCACCGGCATCAGGATTTAAAGTGATGGTAGGATAGTCATGGGTGGACCTGGCTCTGTTTTGGCGGTAATCCTGACGAGCCGAAGAGAAAGGCAAACGATCAGTAGGAGCACAAGAAGAAGAAAAACAGAACTTTATGGAATTTGACCAACTTTGAGGTATTCTTTCGTTTCTCGGTATATGTGGTAAGCTAAACCCATGTTCGTCAATCTTCCGTGAGGGCAGGAGAGGGGTATCCTCGTGCAGCGGGGTAAAGGGTCCGGAACACCGTCCACCTCAAACTGTAACACCAAACCTAGTCTTAGATACACGTTCCCAGAAACAGCACAATAAACTCACCCCAATAACAATGCAAATCGTCCCTCCCCCCTGCCTACTCTCCACATCTTGCCACCCCGAAGAACCACGTACATGGCTAAAATAACCTCCAACTTTCGGAGGAACCACCTCACCACCGTGCTTCAAGCCTCTCATGAGTGCGATCTCGGTAAGCGCGGTCCCATTGAGCGAGTGCCGAGATCCCCTGGCCATGTAGTCCTTGAGGCGGTAGTTATTGCTGAAGGTGTGATAGTGACGGGCTTTGTCTTGGTTGATGAGTCGAACGCCAGGTGTTGGACGTGGGTTGGGGAGGTAGCAGGGCTCGGAGAAGGCTATGATCTGGCCGCGCTCGCAGAGTAGTTCGTCTGTAGGGTGGAGGATGGGATCGGGCTATGGGCATGGGTGAGAACTGGAATGTTTGAATGGATGTTGTGGGGAAATGCGTACGTTGTGCTTTTGAGCCACGGAAAGACTGCAGGAAGGACCACAGGGCTAAAGCGACTCTCAGTCTAATGACAAAAAAGATCACTGGAGGAATGTAGCGCGTACCATTCCTTGGTGAAGACGAGAACGATTGCCCTTGAAGACAAGTAAACTAAGTCTTGAGGAGAACAAAAAGGTGTGGAGAGTAACTCACAAGATCCACCAGGATCATCGCGGCCTCTGCGAGATCAGGGGCCAATGAAGGGTCATTCCACGGATCCTGCGAATAGTCGCGAGAGACCTGAGGACGCCCATCATTCCTGGCGTTGATTGGGGTGGAAGGTCGAGTCCGAGGCTGAGGAGCAACGCTGTTGACGGCACCGATATGCTGCTGTCTGCTCCCGGAGACATACTGGTTCTGAAAGTAAAGGATTTCAGTTTAGAAAGAATGCCGCAGGCCCAAGGGTCCCAAGATGAACATACCTCGAAACCTGATGGTCTGGTTGCGTGGTGGTTGTGCTGAGGGTAGGACATGGCTCTCGAAGGGAATGCCAGGAGGTGAGTGAAGAAAATTAACTCTAGGGGGACCTGGACTTTATAGAACACCTCGACAATGGGAGGCGATCCATTCAATGGTCATGAGGATGCACAATGAGGAACTCAAGGAGGAGCCAATATTGCCAGGCGCAGCCGCTCGAGGGATTTAATGTGGGCGTAGATCAGTTGCAAAGAGAACTGGGCTGGGATCGAGGCGTGCGGTTCAGTATAGCAATTGTCCTATGCTCCGATCTGGCCACGTCTTACACGAGGGCCACACTGACAATGAGAAGGACATGGCCTCCACCATTTGTGGGATGCTTGGTCCAGGGAGACCGGTATGGAGCTGGAGCTGTAGACAACGGACCAAGCTTTGGGTACGTCAAAATCAGAGAGCACAATGAGAGCTAGGTGAGTCAGCGCAGCTGATGTCCAGTTCAGTCCCTTCAGTGAACTCGAGAACGATGAGTTAGAACCGTCAGCACGGTAACATTTTGAAAGTACTGCAAGGCACGAGTCGTCGCATAGTGTCTAGAATTCAATTTTCGTGATTAGTCCTGAAAAATTAACATTCAGGGCTCAAAAAGGGCTCTAGTAGCTGAGAAAAATATCTAGAATCGCAGCTGGCTCCATTCACGCATGAGTTACAGCCAGTGAACTCGCTGAGCATGAGCTTCAGGTTAGGTCGACAAGGTTCATCACATCGTGGTTGGCAGAGATCAGTAGCCAGCTCACGGCTTACCTCAGCTCTCTAAACTGATAGCCCAACGCGAGCACCATCTCCAACCTTGCACAACAGGCACTTTCTACCAGGACTTGTATCAAATCCGACTGGGTATACGGATAAACATTTATACAAGCGAAGGATCTCGAACGCGGAGATTCAAGAGGGCGAATGTCACTTTGGGGCCAACACACTAGCATATCACCTCCCGCGGAACTGCTGACCTCAAGCTTACTCCAGTTTACCCACGACAATGCAATTCCTATGAGAACTTCTTTCCCGATACATGGAACTCAAAAGCGGTGATCGCTCAACAGCGTGATATGTTATGCCGCGACGGTACCATATAAGAGGCGTTTGACGCAGGCTCGACTCTTGTTCTAGGTCTTAGCCTTGCTTTCGAGTTTCCACACAGCCCAAATCGCTCGCGATAACTTGTTATACCGGATTCTAGCTTGCTGTTGATTGGGAATATTAGCATGATGCTCAGAAAATCGGTTTCTAGTTCCTCAGTCTCGAGAACCGTCTCACAGGTATGTTAGCTGTGCTCTGTATCCTTATCTATGAAACCTCATTCCCGTACTCTGGGTTTTTTCGTCTTGCCATCTATGTAGGGAAGACGATGGATAAGCGGTGCCTCTGCACAGGGAACTTTTGCTACTCAAGTTACCAAGACCGATCCCCACCGCTACCAAGTCGGATTCGGCAACAGATTCGCAAGTGAAGCCATGTGAGTATACTCCCATGATCGTCCTTGAAAGTTCCAGAACTCACGATTAACTCAACCTCCTTTCAGTCCAGGGACTTTACCAGACGCACAGAACAGTCCACAGAAATGCAAGTGGGATTTGTACGCCGAGCAGGTGAGTTTTGAGTTCCCTGTGAGGGGTTTGTGGGAGTTCTTGTTGACGTTTGTGGACTTAGATGACTGGGACGTCGTTTGCCGCTCCCAGGGCGGAAAATCAGAACGCGTGAGTCAGTCTTTTGAGCTACCTACCCAGACACACGAGCTGAATTTCGTACAGCTGGTTGTATCGAATCCGTCCCTCCGTAGCGCACAAAGGATTCACCAAGCTGCCTACAAACCCAGACGTGCGTTCTCCCACAGCAGCATCCTCTCTTACTCACCCAACGCTAATTTTCCCCATCCAGCTCGAATCCAATTTCCTACCTCTCAACCCCAAGGTCCACGTCTCTCCAACCCAACTAGCCTGGCACCCCTTCGACATACCCACTTCAGGTTCAACAGACTTTGTCAGCGGTCTCAAGACCCTCGCTGGGAACGGAGACCCTACTCTCCGAGAGGGCGTAGCCGTACATGTGTACATGGCAGATCGGTCCATGGAGAAGACTGCGTTTTGTAACAACGATGGAGACATGCTCATTTTGCCCCAGCAGGGGAGGTTGGATTTGCAGACTGAGTTTGGGCAGTGAGTGGCATGTTATTCATCTCTAGGCGGTTGCTTTGACTGAGTGATACTTGTTCATAGCTTGATGGTCCGACCTGGGGAGTTGGTTGTCATCCAGGTGAGCTGCTCTGTCCGCGGGAGTTGACACATCTTAAATACCGACTGACACGAAATTCTGTCGCTAGCGTGGGATGAAATTCCAGGTACTGCCTCTATATTCCTTCTCATTCATGAGATTCTTCACTCACGGCCAACATGCTTAGGTCAGACTTCCTGACGGCCCCTCTCGTGGATGTACGTCCCTTGCCCCTCCCTAATTGTAGAGCATTGACCAACACAAACACGTTGTTAGACATCCAAGAGATCTTCGGGTCGCACTATGAACTTCCTGAGCTTGGTCCATTGGGCGCGAACGGCCTAGCCAATCCTCGCGATTTCGAAAGCCCTCTAGCTAGCTTTGACATCGATCAGAGTTCTTGGGAAGGTAAGGGTCGTTATCTCTTGTTTCTTCTTGTCCTTGCTCATTCGTCTTCTATCTCTTACTCTAGTTATATACAAGTATGCTTAGCTCAGCTTTCCTGTTTTATATATTTGATACTCAACGATGGACGATTTTGCAGAGTCGGAGGAGAACTGCATGCTTGTAAGCAGGAGCATACTCCGTTTGATGTGGTGGCTTGGCACGGAAAGTAGGTCTATCTATATTTTCTATCATTCTCCCAGCTGCTCAATATCTTTGACCATAGCTACGTTCCATACAAATACGCCCTCGAGAAATTCGTCAACGTCGGCAGTATCTCCAAGGTTCGACCCCCTTCCCTCCCCCATTTCCCTCCCAAACTAACTACCCTGTCTAATCAATAGGATCACATCGACCCCTCCATTTTCTGTGTCCTCACCGCGAAGTCCAAGACCCCCGGCACACCCCTGACGGATTTCCTCATCTTCAGTCCTCGATGGGATATAGCGAGCCATACCTTCCGACCGCCTTACTACCACCGGAACACGTCCACGGAGTTCATGGGCCTGATTTATGGTACGTATGGCGGGAGGAGCGATGGGTTTGAGCCTGGGGGTGCGAGTTATGAGACGGGGTTCTGTCCGCATGGAGGTTGGTCCTCCCCTTCTTCGGTGCGGATTGGCTTGCGCTGATTGCTTCTCTTATTATTGTGTAGTGTCATATGAGCAGTTCAAGATGGCCTCCGAGATGGAACTCGCCCCTATGAGAGTGCACGAAGGGACTATGGGTGCGTCTGCCCCTCTCCTCACCTACCTCATTCTTCTTCACGCTAACACCACCTCCCCTTTGAAACATATAGCATTCATGTTCGAATCCAGCATGATGTTCACCATCACCGATTACGCCATGAAGAGGTCTGGAAAGTTGCATGGTACGTCCTCCCTCTCTCCGACAGCGCTCATATGAGATGCTAGTCTGTGGGACGCTGGTGTTTACGATTTCATTTCATGGTATAGTGCATGAGCCTGCGATGTGGGACGATCTCAAGGCACAGTTTATGAACCATATTGACGAGATCAATGGGGAGCTGAAGGCGGCTGGGTTGCCTGAGCTGGGAAAAGGGAACGAGTGAACTGTTCATCGCGGCTTGGGCGTTGAGCGTTCCATGTAGGAAGTTATCAGTGGCCAGAAGCAGAGATATTTCTCGTTCGTGGAATGGATGAATTTTGTATTTTGCCAGCTGGCACATCGTGTAACACTAGCTTGTAATACCTGCTGAATTGATATCATCACGTCCTAATGGATAGAGCATCCGTCTAACAACTGTGGGACATCACTGGGCAAGCAGGACGAATTTTGTGCTGGCCATGACCCCAAGAACGCATTCCATTGCGAGGCTTCATGCAGTAAGTTCTACTGTCCACTCATCACGTCGTCCCGAGCTACGCAGAGATACCACGACGAGGAGCATGAACAGTGAACCAAGCCTGAGCGAGCTCCTCGTCCTTTTGTCCTGCCACGACTGAACGACAGCTCTGTCCCATCCTGGTCCTGTTTCTGTACGCAGATTAGCTCCCCCTGTAGAGAGGGTCGAGGGCTACTCAAAGCCTCTGCATTATGAGAAGGCCCACTACAAGATAAACGGGATAAGAGTCAGAATCTGCACATAAAATACGGTCCTTATAAGACTCACCCACGGGGTATGATGAGGTGAAGAGGTAGAAATCAATGAATTTCAAGTGTTGGCTATGCGTCTTCACCAAACGAAAGGAGTGTCTTCTTCTCTTTCTTTGGTTTCTTGTTAGCCTTGCCGCCTTTCTCCTTGTCCTTCTTGCCGGACACAGACTCTCTGAGCTGCTCGAAGTCTGGATCTGTGTCTATTATCTTCCGTTTCTTCGACTTGTTGGCGGCAGAACCGGAGGACGAGAATGATAAACCAGTGTTGGATTCCTTGGATTTCTTCGCTGAGGATTTGGATTCAGGTGCCTCGTCGCCCATGGTCGAGGATTCACCGACGGCGTGAGGATCTGGGAGAGGTGCAAGTCCCCGTTCTGCCCAAAACGTCAATATCATAGGCACTAATTCCAGAGGACAAAGAGCAAACCTTTCCTCCTCACGTTCTCCGCCTGCCACTCCGTAAGGTGCTTGCCCTCCTTCAACACAACAACCTGAGGTTTCTCATCCCCGTCATCCTCGTCTGCACTCCCAGGGTCCTCGTCCGGCCTCTCAGGAATGGGAGGCCGCTCGTCCCTAGGTCGCTGAGGGATCGGGGGTCTACCTGAGCCGTCGTCATAGTACTCTTCGCCTTCACCGTCATGGTAGTAGGCACCACGGTCACCACGGTCATAGTCGTCTCGGTAGGAATACTGAGGTTCGTCGTCGTCGGCTGATGATATGCCTTTGACACGGTTTTGAAGTTTCAACAGGAAAGATGGGACATTTTGCTGGTAAGAGAGACGAGAGGAGAGTTGGTAGCGGTTTGGTTCCTTCTCCGTCGGTGCCATGGTCGACGATGATGATGGTGCAGGCCAGGCGCACACACTGCCACCTCAGCCTTGGAGGACAAACACGTCCCCCATGATTCTACAGCTAGAGCTAAAGCACAATATAGATTACAGCTACTCAAAGCTTGCTACAATTACAGGGATATAGAGACAGATGCCCAGATAGTAAAACAAAGTGACCTTGAAACCAATCCCAGCGCGTCAGATGCTCTGACTTTTCTCTTGTTCATCACTTTCTGGCCCTCTTCGTCATAGTTTCCTAGCTTTGCGCGGTATCTCGACTTTTGAGATTACCGGTCTTCAGGTTGACTGCATTTATTAAGCCATATCATATGTCGTCCCTTCCCGCTGCTCTGGATTACCATTCGTTAGACGTTATCTTGGGGATCTCTAAGCCTAGTAAGAAAGGTGAGCCATATGGGACGAAAACATAGCTCTTAACAAGGCCCTACCTTATCTGGCGTACCTCGCTCGATTTTGTTTGGGGATGACTTGACTCGGTGTCATCCTTTGCTACGGATACCGGCCCACGTCGAGGTCGACGGGACAGAGTCTGGATAACCAGAGTAAATCGTCGAATAAATGTTGTAAACGGTGGATCTCCGGCTAGAGAGGTGTTGACGGATATCACGAGCTCCCGGTTTTTAGTTTTCTCTGTCTTGAGTTGGCGTTCCTATCGAGAGAGAGAGAATTAATTATAAGGCATTGAACTACAAGCTGAAGTAGATACTTACGAGCTGGTCAATAAACATGGGACCGTGTTTCTTCTCATCGTCCGTTGACAACACTCGCGTCCTAAGCTGCGATATAACATCGTCCCAGAAAGGCATGGATGGCTTCAACCTCACGAGAGTACTGATCCCGTTACGAGCATTCCATTCAAAAGACATATACCAGGTACACATGTCCAGCAGATGTTTGGATATGTATTCCAAGTGGTCCTGGCTCCGGAAGTTTTCCCTGTCTGTAGTGCGCTGTGAGACTTGTTGGAGGTATCTATCAGCGCACCCGGCCAAGGAAGATCCATGGGTGGGATCTGCTGAGTAGATGCGCTGAAGAGTCGGCAGGGCGTCCAGACTCTTGAACGTATCTGAAAGGAGAGGCGGAGAGTTGTCCAGGAGTTTGCAGAGAGCAAGGCAGTGTGTGGTTATAGGGTAGGCGGAGGATGGAGGCTCATCACTGGAATTGAAACCTTCTAAACCTTTGACCACAAACCGCAGAATATCGGGGTAGATGTCAAGAGGAAGGTGTGGTAGATCCTCGAACGACGGGTCTAGCTGTATCGCAGAAATGGCAAAATCGACTAGAGGGGTGTTGAATGATTTATAGGACTCTGGAGGGTCGGAAAGGAGTAAAACGAGAGAGTCAAATAACGTCTGGATCGAAGCAGACAACCATCCGACGAATTCCACTTGACCTGGATCGAGAAGGCTGTTGTGTTTGTGAGCAGCGTCAGCTAGTTTTTGAAAAGAGCCGCTCAATTCCTTCCACCATTCGGGTTGCACATCGAGTGGATTCTCTTGAAACAACCGGAGAACCTTAGCTAGGAATGTTGCGCAGAATCCGAAACTGATCAGCCAAAGCTGGTGGCGCTGGTCGAAGAGATCGAAAGGAAGTTCGTCCATAATAATAGCACGGAGAATTTCGGGTTCCTCAGGGAATGGGCCTTCGAATTGAGAGGAGAGGTACACGGGAATGAGAACCTCTTTCAGGAGATTAAGGCTGTTTTCAAAGGGATCAAGATTGTCTCCAGGGATGTCTAGATAAACTTTTTGCAGGAGTCCGTAACATGTAGGCCAATCCTTGAGCTGGGACCTCTCTGGGGATGCTCTGAAATAGACGGTTGAATCTCGTACGTTATTCAACCAGCCATGTAAACGGTAATAGGTATCAAGTATGGCCTGCGGCAGAGGGTCGCAAGCGAATACCCCAAAATAGCGTTCCAGTTCTGTTGGCGTAACGTCTTCTGTGTAATGCTGATAAAGAGCATCGCAACAGAAATCTGGGCCTGATGGGGGATGCTTGTCTGGACAGACAAAGAAGGGGGTTCCTGCTTCATTCAAGTCCATTCCAAGTCGGCGATGAGCTAAGACAGAGTTCGGATATTGTCCTGGTGGAGTCCCACCGCGAAACTGGCGAGTCTCGTCGAAGCATGCTCTGAGGTCGGCACATACAAGTTCAAGAACACCGCCCTGACGAAGGATATCCTTGGCTCGGAATCCTTCTCGAATGCCACTTACAGCCTGAACTGCAATCGTGGCTACAGATGGATTGGACGAAGTTTGCGTCAGCCAGACAATGGCTTTGGCATCGACTTCGTCTGCTTTGTTTGCTATGCTAACCAGCTCTGAATCCTTCAGTGTGGAATGCTTTGTTACGACCCTTGGTGGTTGTATCTCGGGATTTGAAGTGGTAGCGGTAACAGAACTCGGTTGGGAGCCGCCATCCTGCGAGATCTGAAAAAACTCAGTAAGAGCCCGCAGTACGCATCGCAGTGTGACCGTAACCGAAACATAATATTTCAGCAAGCGAAGTAGTGCTGTTTTGCTTTCGCGAACTGCACTACGGAGACAGTTTCGTACTGTCGGAAGATAGGGATAAAAGACGGTGTAAGCGTAGGTTGATAGCGGTGTCTTATATGGGCACTGAGAATCGAACAGCGGCAGGAGATTTGTGAAGAAGTAGATGGCATAGGAGAGGATGGTGATGGCTGCTACCACCCAGGCAGTTATATGATCGAGGCCAAATAGGAATACCACGAGGCCCATGAGGAAGAGGAGGAGGGAGAGGTGGAGGAGTGTAGGAAGTAGGCCAATGATGAGTGGGACATGCCATGCATGTAAACCGGTGAACCGGTACTGTCGAAGACGGGCTTGAACCTGCGGAGTCCCAGAGACGGGTGCTGTATACGCTTGGATCCATTGCTTGACTAGCACGCCAATGAGAGCAGTAGAAAGACTGAATGCTAGACTTGTAAACCACAGGCCATTCACCCAGCGATCCGATGCCGTTGAAGTGGAGGGGTCAAGAGTGAGGGTAGAAGACGAGGAATCAGGAATAGCCTGGCCAGTTGCGATGGCTCTTTGGATTGCAAGCTGTTCCAGGAGGATGGAGGCTATGGAGGCTATAACTTGACTGTAATCCGGTTGAAAGAACGTTGAAGCTTGTACGGCTAGAGTGGTAACGACAGCTGAAAAGAGACCGGCCTATTGAACGCGCAGTGAGCCTCTCAGAAAAAAAAACCCCAGAAGCACTAGAGAAAAGGATGGCTTACAAAAACAAGGATTACGTCGATCGTGTCTTTGTAGTTTTCTATCATGTCGTTATCATATGCTCCGGCCTCGTCTAGGTACACTCGCCAGACACGAGCCTTCGGGCCCATTTCGTCCCAAGAGTCATCTACAGGGTATTTCTTCTCATAATCGTACCGATCCGCATAGTCTACATCAAACATGCGGTTGGCCTAGAATCTTGTTCAGTAGGAAGCACGCACCATTACCACCCGTCACGGGCTGCCTCGTGTCGGCATCCTTGTGAGCTCTGGTTCCGCGACGTAGGATAAACCTACGTTTCTTGCCTCGCTTTGTTCTTCCAGTGGCCGTAGCAAAACCTCCCTGACTTTTGCTCTGAGGCGAAGGTGGAAGTTCGACAACTTCATATTGGCTATCGTCCTCGATGTCAATGCTTTGTTCTTCTACGGATTGATCATCTTCGGATGCCTCAACCTAGGTTGTCGACTGGGTGGATTACGAGGAAATACGAAAAGAAAATCATATTTCGCACCTCGTCTACTTCGTCTTCTCCGTCTGATTTTGCATCGTGTTTCTCTCGTGAGACGTGAGAGGCCTCCAGTGGCAAGAGTTGTTAGTTTTCATGTCATACGATAAAGTGTGATAAACGGGTATGGACACACATTATCCTGGCCGCTGGGACCCCCAGCATGTCTTGCAAGTTCGCTGTCGTGAGCAGTATGTGCTCGCTGCTGACAAGAATAGGATAAATCAGTAGCTAAGAGAATGAGCATTAACTCGTACACATACCTCTGACGGCTGGTGCTCCTCTTGTAAGCCAGAACCCACGCTCAGTCGTGAGTCCGACGGCTGGGATGGTTCCGGTTCAGCCATGTATTGCTCAAAGGTGATGGTATCGAAAGACCAAGACGATCAATGGCACTACAAGCAGAACCGTGGGCGATCGTACCGCTAGAGGAAATGTTTATCGTCCTTGGGGTCGAGAAGCAAGTTGGCTTAGTTCCAATCTAGTTATCTTCCTTATGCTACACGGTTCGCTGGTTGATTAGCACTTCTGGCGGAGGTCTATGTAGTTATCCGGGTGTAAAAGAGAATAGACGGGCGTTGGTCTAATTGAAGCCCTTTATTGAATGCTATCCACTACGTCTGTGACGGTGAGGAACAAGTGTGGAAGACCACTGCGCGCACTGCCACACAGTCCAAAGTCGAAGTGACCGATAGGTTCTATCGTTCACACAGATATTACTATCCATATTTTGCTATAAGTAGAATTATACAAATGACTACTGATATGATACAGAAAACAAAGAGCAGAGGCCCAGTCGCGCCAGCTGCTCTAGTGTCTCTCTTGTTCCTCACACGGAGAACTTTTTGACTGTTATAATTTTCCTAGCTTTGCGCAATATCTCCACTTGAGTATTCAGGAGGAGCACATTTTTCGTGCTGTAAAGTATCATGCGTCATCCCGGGTTGTGCCCAGTCTCGAGCATCATACTTAGACGCTGTCCTGAGGATCTCTAGACCTAAGAAAGGTGAGTTAATAGCACAAAACGCAGCTCTTAGCAAGGTCCTACCTTATCTCCCGCACCTCACTCAAATCTGCTTGAGGATGTCCTGACTCGGTACCTCCCCTTGCTGTGGGTACTGACCCACGCCGGGGTTGGCGAGAAAAAGGGAGGATAGCTGAAGTGAATCGTCGGCTAAACGTTGTAGGTAGTGGAACTCTGGCCAGGGCACTATTTCCAGCTACACCGGAAGATATCATGGGCTCCCGAGTTTTGGTTTTCTCTGCCTTAAGTTGGCGTTCCTATTGAGAGAAAGAGAAATAAATTAGCTATAAAGCACGAGTGTAAGCTAGACTAGATACTCACAAGCTGATTAATGAACATGGGACCGTGTTTCTTCTCGTCGTTTGTTGACAACACCCGCGCTCTGAGCTGCGATATGACATCGTCCGAAACAGGTATGGATGGCCTCAACCTCAAGAGAGTGCTAATCCCGTTACGAGCATTCCATTCACAAGACATATACCAAGTGCATACGTCCAGCAGATGTTTGGATATGTACACCAAGTGATCCTGACTCCTGAAGTCCTCCCCGGCTATAAGGTGCCGTGAGACTTGTTGAAGGTATCTGTCAGCGCACGCTACCAAGGAAGGCCCATGAGTGGGATCCGCAGAGAAAATGCGTTGGAGGGTCGACAGGACGTCCAGACTCTTGAATGAGTCTGAAAGGAACGACGGGGAGTTATCTAAGAGTTTGCAGAGAGCGAGGTAATGTGTGGATACAGGGCTGGAGGAGGCTGGAGGATCATCCCTGGATTTATAATTCTCTAGGCCTCGGATCACTGACTGCATCAGAATAGGGTAGAGGTCGAGAGGAAGTTGAGGTAGCTCCATATACGGAGGGTTGAGCTGTATCGCAGAGATCGCGAAATCGACTAAATGGGTATTGGTGGACTTGAGGGGCTCCGAAGGGTCGGTAAGGAGGTCGGCGAGAGAGTTGAGTAGCATCTGAATCGAAACAGACATCCATCCGACGAATTCGCATTGACCCGGATCGAGATGGCTGCTGTATTTCTGAGTAGCTATGGCTAGCTTTTGGAAAGCACTGCTCAATTCCATCCACCATTCGGGCTCTACATCAAGTGGAGTTTCTCGGAATAGCCGCAAGGCATGAGAAAGGAAGGTTGCGCAGAACCCGAAGCTGATGAGCCAAAGCTGGTGGCGCTGGCTGAAAATGTCGGAAGGAGGCTCGTCCAGAAGGATGGCGCGGAGAATCTTGGGTTCCTCAGGGAATGGGTGTTGAAATTGAGAGGATAAATACGCGGGAATGAGAACCTCTTTCAGGAGATCAAGGGAGTTCTCAAAGAGATCATCGTCCCTAGGAATCTCCAGATGAACCTTTTGCAGGAGTGCGTAACAAGCAGGCCAATCTTGTAGCTGTGACCTTTCTTTAGATGATCTAAAGTAAATGGCCGACTCCTGCACAATGTACAACCAGCCGTGTAAAGTGTAATACGCATCGTGTACAGACTCTGGCAAGAAAGAGCCGATTATTACACCCGAAGACCGTTGCCCTTCTGGAGGCTTATCGTTACCCATGTACTGATGATAAAGGGCCTGGCAGCTAAAATCGGTGCCTCGTGGGGGATGTTCGTCTGGACAGACAAAGAAGGGGGTTCCTGCTTCATCCAACTCCATCCCAAGTCGGCGATGAACTACGATGAAGGAAGATAACACTTCGTGTGGGATTTCATCGCGAGTCTCGCGATTCTCGTCAAAGCACGATCTGAACTTGGAACATACAAGATCAAGAACACCACCCTGACGAAGAATATCCTTGGCTCGAAATCCTTCTCGTATGCTACCCACAGCCTGAACTGCAATTGTGGCTACAGATGGATTGGACGAAGTTTGCGTCAGCCAGACAATAACTTGGGCATCTACTTCGTCTGCTTTGTCTTCTATGCTGGCTAGCTCCGAGTCCCTCAATGTGATAAGCCTAGATACTACCGTTGGTGATGGTATTGTAGAATCCGAAGTAATAGTGAGGGGAGGATTGGAGTCGGCACCGCTTTTTTGAGAGAGCTGCAGGTGCGTTGCAAACGACTGTAGCACGCGTCGCAGATGCCCGATCACGCGTACAAGCGCAATGTAGCACCCCAGTAAGCTGTGTTGCATTGCTTTGAAAGTATCGATTACTCTGAGGAACCACTTGCGCGCTGTCGGAAGGTAAGGATGAAAGACGGCATAGGCGTAGGTTGACAGCGGCGTCTTGTATGGACATTGAGAATCGAACAGCGGCAGGAGATTCGTGAAGAAGTACATGGCGTAGGAGAGGATAGTGATGGCTGCTACCACCCAGGCAATTACATGGTCAAGCCCGAATAGGAATACCACGAGGCCCACAAGGAAGAGGAGGAGAGAGAGGTGGAGGAGTAAGGGAAGGAGGCCAATGATGAGTGGGACATGCCATGCATGTAAACCTGTGAATCGATATTGTCGAAGACGGGCTTGAGCACGTGGAGTCCCAGAGACAGGTGCTGTATAAGCCTGGATCCATTGTTTTACTAGCACACCTATAAGGGCGGTAGCAAGGCTGAACGCTAGACTTGTAAACCATAGACCATTCACCCAGCGATCCGACGCTGTCGAAGTGAAGGAATCGACATTGACGGTGGAGGGCAGAATATCAGGAATAGCCTGGCCAGTTGCAACAGCTCTTTGTATTGCAAGCTGTTCGAGGAGGACGGAGACCATGACTTGGGTGTAATCCACTTGCAAGAAGGTAGAAGCTTGTACGGCTAATGTCGTTACCACGGCAGAAAAGAGACCGGCCTGCAGAGATAAGCAGTGAGAACTTCCAATTCCTAACTCCGCTCAAGAAAATATTGACTCACAAACACAAGAATCACGTCGACGGTATCCTTGTAGTTTTCAATCATGTCATTATCGTACGCTCCGGCCTCGTCCAGGTACACTCGCCAGACACGAGCATCCGGCTCCAATTCGTACCAAGGGACATCTTCGGGGTATCTCTTCTCGTAATCGTACCGGTCCGAATAATCTGGGTCAAATATGAGCTTGTTGAGACTTTTGTTCAGTAAGAAACCCATACCATTACCCGCAGCGTGAGCTCGAGTTGCCCGACGTAGGATAAACCTTCGTTTCTTGCCTCGCTTTGTTCTCCCCGTGGTCTCAGCAAAACCTCCCTGACTTTTCTCCTGAGGCGAAGATGGAAGTTCAACAACTTCATATTGGCTATCGTCCTCGATGTCGATGCTTTGTTCTTCTACGGATTGGCCATCTTTGGAACCCTCAGGCTAGGTTGTTGACCGTAGTGAGTTACGGTTGAGGTGAGAAGGATATCCACATATTTCGTACCTCTTCTTCTTCATATTCTCCGTCTTCTTCTGCATCGTATCCCACGCGTGAAGCGTGAGAGGTCTTCAGTACAAGAGCTGTCAATTTGCATGTCATACGATAAAGTGTGATAAACCGGTTATGGACGCACATTATCCTCATCCTGTGAATCCTGGGTCGGTCCCGGTTCAACCATGTATTTTTCAGAGATGATGGTATCGAGAGGTCAAAGCAGTCGCGAAATACAAAAGTGGGAGTCTAGGAGTGATATCTACAGAGGACGCGGTGGTCGTCCTTTGGGGTCAGGAAGTAAGGCTGGATAGGGCTTGCTGAGTTCCAATATAGTGATGTGCCACAGGTCTTCCACCATGCTGTAGTTTGCTAGGTGATCAGCGCTTCTTAGGGCGGTTGTTCAACACGTCTCCAGCGAGAGGGGAAATTACATGAGAGTTGAGGTATATAGGTTGAACTCATTCTTCCGTGCGATGGACTTCGCTGGTGACAATGGTGAAGACGAATATGTACACTGCCACATAGCCATAGAAGCTAAGGGACAACGTATTCCATCGTTCTAGCTACACACTAGTACTACCTTGCGACCAGTACAAGTATGTAGATAAATGGGGATACAGTGCAGAAAACGGAGAGCAGAAGCTTGACTATCAAGCCCTCTCAAACCCTGTACCAGTGCGAGGAACGCTCGGGTTTCTCTTTCGTCGGTAAACAGAGCACCCTCTGGATTCGGCAATCTATGGGCCATAGGCTCATTCGAGTTTGCGCCTAGCCACGTCTCCTAGAACACCATTGACTAGAGCACTACGTCCTGGCCCTCAGATTGATGTCGTAGGTCTTCTTGAGGTGGGCTGAAGCGATGGCCTCCGGTCATCTCGATCAACCTCCTCTGCAGGCCGGTGGTGTCGAGATCACACATTTTCTCGAGGGTCCCTAAGGAAAGACGGATGAGCTGCATGACAAGACTACAAGCCTAGCCGAGCACTTGCCTTATTTCGCGCATCTCACCCAGTTCTGTAAGAGACGACCCTTCCTGGATACCCTCCCTTGGTGAAGATGCACGCACACGCCGAGGCCGCTTGAATGTAGAATGCAACCCACACACAAAGCGTTGTCCGAATGTTGTGGTCCGGTGGCTAAAAGGTCGTGTTCGGCTCTCATTTACATTGAGTGAGGGAGACTCAGTCGGTGCAGCTCCACTTCCACTCGCAGGGCATTGATCGATACTGTGATGAAGCACTACTAAAGCTGGCCCACGGGCTTTAGTTCTCTCCTCGTCCAGCTGTCTTTCCTGTTGAAGAGTTCTGGTGAGTCTATCAGTTTATGAGATGGTTTGCAAGCTTACCAGCTGCTCTATGAGATAGGGACCATGTTTTTCCTCAAGGCTCATCGCTACTAGTTCCCGCGTCCTAAGAAGCACAAGGGCCTGATCCCAGACTGGCTCGAACGGTCGAGCCTTCAATAACGCACTAATTCCGTGTTGGATCCTCCATTCATAGGACAGATACCAAGTGCATATCTCCGTCAAACGGCTGAATATGTACTCTAAGTGCCCCTCCCTCTCAGATGGCTCTTCCCCGGTGATCATTTGTGCGACGTGCTCGAGGTAACGATCAGCACAAGCAGCCAGGAAGAATCCGTGCACAGAGTCCACAGAGAAAATGTACTCGAGAACCGACAGGACATCCAAAGACCTGAACAAATCTAGCAAGTGCTCGGAATTGTCGAGCAATTCGCAGAGAGCTAGACACAGTGCGGATACAGGGTATCCAAGCGCCTCGTTGCAATCCGGGATTTCTAGACCCTGGACTACCAACCGCATGAGATGAGGGTAGATTTCGAGAGGAAGGTGAGGCAAATCATCGAAGGCTGGGTTCAGTTGTATAGTGGTGATCGCTAGACTGACTAAGGGGTAATCGGGCAAGTGGTCTGATTCTGAAGAGTGGGTAAAATGTTCCACGAGGGCGTCGAATAACGGCTTGAGAGAGTCCGATAACCATTCGACAAACTCGCACTGCCCAGGTCCCATATAGCTGCCGTGTTTCTGCATCGCCTCGGATAGTTTTTGAAGGGCATTGCTGAACTCTCTCCACGATATGAGTTCCAATGGGGAAGAAGCTTCATGGAAGCACCGTAAGACACTGGCCAAGAAGATCGCGCAAAACCCAACGCTGATAGGCCAAAGCTCGTGACGTTGGGCGAACATATCCAAGTGAAGCTCGTCTGAAAGAATTGAGCGGAGGGCACTAGGTTCATTCGGGAGGGGGTTGACGAACTGTGAGGATAGGTACACAGGGACTAGAACTTCTCGTAGTAAGTCGAGGCTGTCCCGAGGGACATCCAGGTGTATCATCTGCAGTAGCTCATAACAAAATGGCCAGTCTTCTAATCGGGACCTCTCGCGAGGGGTTGCCCTGAAGTAGAAAGATGAAAGCCGCAGGAGGTTCAACCACTCGTGGAGAGGACTAAGCGGGTGATAGTAGTTGAGTACATCTTCTGGCAAGGGCCTGAAGAGTACCGTCCCGAAGAGACGATCTGTTCCTTCCATTGGAGTCTCTTCCCAGTATGCACGATCAGGCAGCAGGCCATCCACGAAAAAGGTCTGACAGGTAGGGTGCGAGCTGTCACGACAGACAAGTATCGGAGAACCTGTTGCGTCCAGCCCAAGGCCTAAGCGATGATGAGCATGAAGAGACTGTGATAATTGTCGAGGGCTGCGACCACTACGAAGCTTAAGATCGGCGTCGAAGCACGATCTGAAGCTAGAGCAAACGAGATCAAGGACACCCTCCTCACGGAGGACGACCTTGGCCCGGAATCCTACTCGAAGGCTTCCCACAGCCTGAACCACGACCCTTTGGACGGAGGGATTGGATGATGACTGGGAAAGCCAGCAGATACCCTTGGCATCTACTTCATCTGCATCCTTTTCTATGTGGGCAAGTTCTGTTTCCCTCAGTGTCGATGGTGTAGTGTGTGGCCTGGTTATTGGTGGAGAGGTATACGACGCGGTGCCGACACCAGGCAGTCCGTTATGTTCGAGGCTGTCGCTCGGGTTGCCCCAGAAGTTTGTTGCAAAGGACTGCAGTGTTCTTCGCAGCTTTCTACCCTTGCGGGAAAGCAGATGATACTGCACTGCCAAGCGATACCACCCTGCTCTACCAGTATGCGCGAATTTGAGGAACCACGCTCGTACTGCCGGAATGTATGGATGGCAGACGACGTAAGCGTAGGTTGATAGTGGCGTTTTGTATGGGCACTGAGGGTCGAACAGAGGCAGGAGATTCGTGAGGAGGTAAATGGCGTAGGAAAGGACAGATACGACGGCCACCATCCAGGCGACTGTGTGGTCAAGTCCGAATAGGAATACCACAAGGCCCATAAGAAAAAGAAGGAGGGAGAGGTGGAGGAGTGTGGGAAGCAGGCCGATGATGAGTGGCACATGCCAAACATGTAGACCGGTGAATCGGTACTGTCGAAGACGGGCTTGAGCGCGCGGGGTTCCAGAGACAGGTGCTGAGTACGCCTGAATCCACTGCTTGACCAGCACACCTATAAGCGCGGTAGCAAGACTGAATGCTAGGCTTGTAAACCATAGGCCATTCACCCAACGATCCGACACGGTTGAAGTGGAGGAGTCTAGAGTGAGGGTAGAAGATGAGGAATCGGGAATAGCCTGGCCAGTTGCGATGGCTCTTTGGATCGCGAGCTGTTCGAGGAGGATGGAGGCCACGACTTGACTGTAATCCAGCTGCAAGAATGTTGAAGCTTGTACGGCTAGAGTGGTAACGACAGCTGAGAAGAGACCAGCCTATTGAATGCGCAGTAAGCCTTTCAAAATCCTGCAATACTACTACTTGAGAAAGGATGGCTCACAAAGACCAATATCACGTCCACTGTGTCCTTGTAATTTTCTATCATGTCGTTATCATACGCTCCAGATTCGTCAAGGTACACTCGCCAGACGCGAGCATTTGGGTCCATTGCATGCTGTGCCTCATCTGCTGGATATCTCTTTTCGTAATCGTAACGATCCGAGTAAACTAAGCCGACATTGAGTTTAGTTCGTACCCTTGTTCAACAAGGAAAGAGTACCATTGTCGCCCACCACGGGATCTACGGTGTTGGCCTCGTTCTGAGCTCGAGTCGCGCGACGGAGAATAAATCTGCGCTTCTTGCCTCGTCTTGCTTTTGGGACGTCGGCTCCGTAACTTCTTCTCGAAATAGGTGTCAATTCGAGGATTTCGTATTGGCCAGAGTCCTCCATGTCGAAGCCGGGTTCTTCTAGGAGTTGACTATCTTCAGTGCCCAAAGCCTATATTATCGAACGCATGAACGACGATGCGAGCGCGGGATATCAGTCGGGTTTGAACCTGTTCTTCATCAGTCTCTTCATTTTCTCCTGTGTAACATCGTGATTCTCGAGCGCGAGATCCCTTTGGTCGTAGGAGCCGTGAGTTAGAAGCTACAAGGACAGATGAAGCATCGTACACACCGTCTCCTCATGCTTTACGTCCTCAGCGTAAGTTACTCCGAAACCCTCCACGTTCTGTGTTCGGTACTGTTCGGACTTGGTCGAGTGTACGTCAAGATACAACACATTTCAGCCAACGTACATGCATACCTCTATGGGAGGGATTTCTTGGAAGTCAGGATTTGAGCGCAACGGTGCCTCCAGCGACCGACTCATTTGCATGTCCGTCATCTCAGTCCCCGACTATAAGTTTCTTTGTCAAGCAGTCAGAACCAAGAGTCAGCGGTAAAGTTTTGGGCGTGAGGGAGGAGAGAGGCCTAGGATATATAGCACCAGCACAGAAGGAAGCTCAGTGGCCTTCCTTGACTAGCAACTGACGCGTACTGATCCTCATCAGTATCGGGCTGATGCGATCAATATCTTAGTGACTGACCTCCAGAAGCCTCCAGATCGTCACACAAGGATTGCTCTGGCTGAATACGCCATGGTACGGTCGATGGACGTACGAAAATATGCAAATTTGATTTTAATTGAGACTAGTAGCACCTATGTAGCACTTATCAGGAGAAACCGTCAAGAACAAGCGTAGGAGGAACATAAACTCACCTTAGTGCATGCCACTGATCTGTACTCCTCCTCGCATTTTCCCTAATTCAGACGCTTTCAGGGCGCCATAGCAAAGTGGTTACTGCGACAGATTAGAAATCTGTTCCTCTAGTAGGGCGCAGGTTTGAATCCTGCTGGCGTCGTTCGTTCGCTTGCTTTTTGAACGATTTTTATCGTAGCCTTTTCACCAAAAGCCCGGATCACACAACTTGCAGCGAGCCATGCGGTAGTTTCTTCGAACTATCTTCGATCATGAGCGGTGGTACGTTGCATACCTCGCATTGAATGCGAAAATACTTGCATTGGTACAGTCAATGCCACACTAGGTACAGAGCCTCTGTTGTTTCGAGTGAACTTCACATGTACAGACAGTATTCATGATCATAGCGCAAAAAGACAAGATAGGTACGGCGGCAGAATCGACCTCCAATATAAAACTAGATGGAAGAAAAGAACAAGATTCCGGGGCCCAGGATTCGACTTGAGGCGGCAGACATGTAGTCATAGCAATGAGAATTTGAACCAATTAGCATTATTATTCTAGAGCGAACGATACTCTGACGTTTTATAGGAGGCTAACACTCCTACATCAGCAATCCCACTTCACGCAGCCGGCCTACTCGCAGCAAGCACCGTCCTAGCCTGAGCAGACCACAAAGCCTCCTTCGACTCCGCTCCAAACCTCTTCTGCATCACGCCCTGAATATTAGCAAGCGCCCACCTCGCCCACTTCAAGCCCTGGTAATCCTCTAGAACGGACTTGGTCGTACGGGACTGTTGAGGTTTCTCCGGTGTGGTGGTGGTGGCGGCTTTCTGCGCTGCTTGGGCACGCCTAGCCTGCAGGTACTGGACTGACCAGATACGTTTGCGGAGGAATTTGAGCATCTGGTCTCCTAATATGAGTGCGTCGTCCTGCTTCCCTGCCTTTACAGGTTCGCTTTCATCTGCACCTTCAGCGGCTGGAGCTTTGGTACTAGTGGTCGCATTAGCAGGCGAAGAAAGCATGCAAGCCGACGCGATGAGAGAGCACGAAACCAGGTCCTGGGAAGCTGGGGTAAGGTCGTACACTGAGTACAGACTGGACACGGCCAGCAGTTTAGCTAGGTCTGGTTGTGGTTTCTTCAGCGTTTCAGAGCCTTCGGAGCCAGAAACCACAGTGGTAGGAGTCGTGTGGTATGAGTGGAGGAGCTGACGCCCTGCACCGAGCGTGAGTGGGAGTTGGAATTTGGCGTAGTTCCCGAACACCTCGAGAGCAAAGTCTGAGCAGTTGAGGTCTCCACAGCGCTCTGTAAGGCAGGTGATAAGCACACAATCCAAGTGAGAGGGACAATGTAGAAGGGATGATTTTACTTACTAGCAAGGGTTGCAGCGAAAGAATCGTGTACAGCTCCAGGGCCTTCTCTCCACTTCCCAAATAGGTCCATGACCTTCTTCAGCTCCTCCTCGCTATTGGAAAGCTCAACCAAGCGGATCCATGAGGCCTGTTTAACCTGTGAAGTCTTAACCTGAGGTTGTTTATGCACCCTAGGTTCAATGAACGAATAAATCTCATTAAACTTCTCAAGCCTCTGAGCCTCGCTGTGTTTTGCAAGAAGCAGAAGATGTCGTTTCTTCGTTTTCCTGTTGGCGTTGTCTACCTGCGTTGAAGGAGACGATGACGAGCCAGAGCCTGGCGAGGCAGTTTGCGTCGTAGCAACATCAGCGAACAAGTCCGTTTCTTCTGACTGGTCCAGCTCATCAAACGCATCGTCTTGAGTGGCAGCGGTATCACCACGCTTCTTCTTCAAAGCTGAGAGAATGGGAAGTCCATGGAATGTCTCGAGTCAACTTTTACTATCCGTTCGGAGGTTTAATAGGGCCACGTACCGACTGGAGAAGAGTGGATAGCTCTTGTTCGAGCCTGAGTTCTCCAGCTTACTGCGCTAGATTTGTAGAACGCAGAGTTGATAGGTACGCGGCGGCATGCACCGCGTGCAAGAACAGAAGCCATTGGTCGCTCTGGTTCTGAGAATGAGGAAAGAGAGAAAGTAGTTTGTCGGGGCCGCGGCCAACTGTTCGCCGGTCAGTCCCGCCACCACAGTCAACGCTCTCTTTGCAATCATCGAGAAACAAACATCATGGGATACTCTGGATCCAGTAAATTAATGCGGAATTACATGAACGTAGCAAATACAAAAAGAGGGGATAAGTAGAATACGGAGAACGGCAGTGTAAACCAGCCTTCAAGAGTGCGAAGAGACCGAGTACAGTACCTATCTATAGTTAGTTTACTACCACCGTCAGGGTGGGGGGATGCAGCCAGAGAAATAAAGTATAAGAGATGGAAAATAACACAAGGAGGTATCAGTCAAATGTCAGGTCGATGGCTCCGTCATCAGTAAATACGAAGTCCATGGATGGGGCTAAAGCTTCTTGCTTGACCACATCATCCTGCGTGAGATCAATAAACCCAAGGTTTTCTCGAATAGTAATAGGTGACGGTTCTCGTTTCACGCCTGTTATCTGCTTAAAAATGAATTCCCCATGATGAATCAGCATGCGATACAAGAAAATCTGTGGCATATATAGATACAAGCAAGACTTGCCTGGGAATCAGGTTGACTGGAGAGATTACGACCCCGCCGGTTTTTCGAACTTTTGGTCTGTTTGTGCCGAGGGATGATACCCTCAGCTTGCAGGATATCTACAAATGATGATAAGCACGAACATACAGGCTGACGTACCTCGATAAATCAGAAATTCATACCTTTAGACGTGTACTTAAATATGAACGTAGCCAGTACTTCGTGCCGAACGTACTTTCGCACCATCTGAGAACGTGCATGTCGAAATTTTATCTCTTCACCACAACTGGAAGAATTATCACTTCGCATTTCACTGGAAAGGTCGGGGAAATTCACGTACTTTACGCGATGTATAGAAGCTTTCTTTGCTTTCTCATCCACAGGCTTGTCACTGCTCACGTAGGGTGAGTATCTCCTTAAGGCTTGCCTCGACGTCGGTGAGCAACTCCACACAGTCAACTTGATCGTGCCGATCTGATGTGTGTTCTCGTCCAAGTTCGTCGTAGTTTCACTGTCTGAAGGAGAAGCAAGAAGCCAAGACGATTGAATAACCCGAGGTTCGTTAATTCAGGGGTGTAAAGGGGTAAGCGCGTTTTGAGATTCACCTACGAGACGAATGCGAGAGAACATGAAGGGACGTTTCGTCGTGGTGGAAATAGAGCGATAGCTTCTCGAAGCCTTTCCATTTCCGTTGGGCTCATGGCCTACTGACCGGATGATCTTCCCCCCACCAGACTGCCCGTCAATATCTACATGTCCGTCCGTGCAAGTAGCTCGTATGCAATCTCTCCAGTTAACAGAGAAATTCTACCCGAGATAGCTTAGAGTTAGAACTCACACGTTTTATACAGTCAAAAACGCGAACGCACCTTGCCCTCCTTTGAAGCAATCCAACAGGTGACAGTGTTCGGATCCTTCGACTCATCCTGAGGTTTGACCGGGTAGCATTTCGCTCTCTTACCACCAATTTCAATCCATGCGGATAAATGACCTATATGTTGTTCCATATGCATGCGTCCTCAGAGCAGAACGTTGGATGTGAAGACGACTGGATGGAGTGCACAAGTCAAGCAAGGTGACTGGGAAACAATGGAAATTTTGATTAGATAAGCAGAAGGAGCTTCCACAGCCTATTCGGGTGGGTCAATTGATCCGGGCTGCTAACTATCTCGAGATCTACAGTAGATCAACGCGAATAGGTAGCTCATCGCAGGTTTCGTTACTCCTCGTTGGATCTAATTAGTCTACACAGGAACAATGAGGCTGACCGAGAAACGGAGAGAGATTCTATTCTCTTCATCATGCAACCAGGGTGAATGGAAGTCAAATCTAGATGCTCATCTCGAACCCCTTGATCATGCTCCCGAATACCCTACGAAGAAGACTCGACGATTGTCTATGAAGATCAGGAACACAGTATAATTCGTTCAATGTTTCGTAGAAGCACAGGAACACGAGAGTCGAAAAAAAGGGTTGGCATGAGCCTGCGAGTGAGAGTGCGAGCATTCTGGGAAGCGAAACTACAGTGGAGGTCCCGCTGACGTTCCTCTGAACCGAATGGGATCATGCCTTCCAGGCTCGGAGCCATCCTTTCTGGTGCAAGATACAGCTTCGGGTACGATCGAAAGTAGACTCTATATAGGACCCATAACGAACAGGGTTAATAGTGCTTTTCCGGCGGGCATTTATTCGTGGATGAATCGATGTATATCCGCGTTGGAGATAAATAAGAAGGGGATATAAAAGACTCAAAGCTTATTTACACTTGGGTAAAGCATTGTTTACACGAGGTTTAGTACCTTTTCAGTCGGGTTGAATGACGCTGAGATAAGTGTGGAGTACACCGGTCTTTGCGTATCTATCAGTTATAATCACATAGTCGGCACTACACTCAGCGCAGAGTATATGTGATTGAAGGCGAGGCTTTCTTGCCCTTTCTAGCCAGTCCAGATTGTACATATACTCACAGCAGAGCTCTCTGTGAACGCGGAGCTGTAGTGGGAGTTCATGGTAATGAAATATCGGACCGATGTGCGGTCAATAAATATACTGATCGGAATTCAAGCAGTGATGAACAATACAGAATTCTGCCTCCATCCTGCCACGCCGCCGCCCACGCCAAATGGCTTCAGTCATTATGCCAACCACAAAGGGATTTCCGCCTTTCTCTTCAAAGGCCGACCAGGGGCCACGCCTCCTTCCCTACTTTCTTCTTCTTACCACCAACAACTCGGCCCCTGTGAGATTGGCCACCGAGAGATACTGTTACGCCTGTCGCGTTAGCACAGGCTTTGAGCATCTGACGACTTTTACGACTAACGACCCCAACACGAAGACATGGTGATGATGACGACAACGAACTGTAACGAACTGGTTGAATCCGACAGTGAAGGAACTGTTCAAGCCGAGCAACTCGACTCAGCTGATACAGATGAGGCACCGAGAAACGGTGGCTGGATACCCTATGATGCTATGGAGACCGTTGCAAGCGAGCGTTACTCGCCCTCGCCTGTGCCGTGTTTGAGCGTCGACACCAGCGAGCAGCAGCATGGCACTGAACTCTCTTTCTTTCCCATCCAACAAGTGAGTTCATCCATTTTGTTCACTCGAAAAACAAGCAGGTTGATTTTATTGTCTTTCAGGCGAAACTAGGCAAGTCAGCGGACCCAAATACCAACCAGAGAACAAGGCGCTCAGATCGGCTGAATACGGTATGATTGCCTCTCACGGTCTTTTTCTACACTTAAAATACTATCTTGCCGTCCCTCGTTGTCACTTTTCTCCTTTCTTTCCCTTTCGTTCCTCTCATTCACTATTCGCTCCTTTCTCTGGCTTGATATTAAGTGGATTTTCCTGACGGATAATCATAGGCACGACATCCAACCATTCATGACCGAACAGTCGATCTAGTTCTGTCAACCCCTTGTTCCGTTCCTCAACTTGGACCTTCTTTATCGACTCCTATCTTCAGTGTCTCGAGTACAAATAAACCTCTGATTCGAACAGGCTGCGCCTCTTCACACTCGGTCACCCAAGGAACATCTAATCAGTCCCATCGATATAATCAGCCCAGTGATTCAGATAATCTCATTTTCACCCTCGACGAAGAGCCCATCACAGCGTCGGCTATCTCGACAAGATCTACTCTTCTTCCTGATCTTCAACCTCCATCTCCTCCCTCTCCCCCTAACTCTAGGATGATTGGCCTCGAGCTTCCTCACCAGTTACCCCTGGACGATCTGTTTATCGTACCCCCGCACCTTGCCCAAGGGAAAGGCAAGAAGTTACGGAGGTCAAAAGGCATAGCTGGCTTCAGCAGCTCGCTATACTCAGATTCGGAACAGCTTTCTAGCTGCAAGCTGGACGATGGTCTACATCCCACGAAATCCCTTGTGGAGTATTCTGAGGGTCCAACCACCTCTCGGTCCTCGTCACCCTACCCTCTGGGCCATCCATCTAGACCTTACCTCTCTGCCTTGCTCCGTACTCGTCCCTACCCTAGTCCAATCCAGACAGCATGTAGTGAACCCTCGGCATCGGGGTGCTCATCACTCACGAAGATATCCGCAGATACGAACACATCCAACGCACGACAACGATATAGATCTCACGTAACCTCATCTGCGCCACCATTATCATACACTCACACCTTCCTCTCCTCATCACCTCTTCTCTCTCCAGCCCCACTACCCAACCCGCTCTACAGTGGTTTGTCAGACAATACACAGTCAACCTCTCCTCCCTGCCTCGTCTCAGACTACTCAGACTCGGAATTGGATCACGAATCTTCGGAGTGTCTGAGCGTCATGCCCAACGCGTGGCTTTTGCCTGCCCTCCAAGGCGTGCCTGCCTTCTTGGACGATGAAGCCGAGCTCAGCGCCGCAGTAGAGGAGGGTCGTGGTCGGGTTTCTTGGTCCAGCAACGTCTCGGATACTGCGTTCCGACCTGCTCTCGTGCCAGGCGGACAAGTGTCGCATTCTCACCGGTATTCTATGGGAATGCCACACGCGGCACCGTTGCTGAGCAGGAGGTACACAGCACCCTCGTCCTCCACCGCACCCCTCTCCGTCTTCTCCCCCCAGTTCAATTCCCTATCCCACTTTACCGGAGACTCAACCTCCTCACACCCAGGCTCGTCCCAGCACAACAGCAGAAGACGAAGCAAATCCAGGCCCCTCATAAGCCTAGGGCTTCGTCTCCGTCAACGATCTACGGATCTGCTCACTGGGAGACGTGAGCTCAGGGAATCGGAATCCCGAGATGCGCTGGAGATCAAGGAGGCGCAGGCGAGGTTGAGGAGGGAGTTGCAGAAGGGGCGAGCGTGTTCTGATCCTGTCGCTTCTGCCAAGTTGGCTCGGACGCGCTCGGATCCGTTGTATGCTGCTGGTGAATCGACTAGCTCGCATCATCATCGCTCTTCCACCCCTTTAGGGAGAATCTCTCACCCGCGTCGTAGCTCACGCTCCTCTCGTCCTAGGACATCGGAGCAGAGCAATGCTAGCGGCGGCATGAAGAGGAAGGTCAAGAGATTGAGCGATGGGTTTAGAGAGTTCGTCTCTGGATTCTCGAGTTTTGGTGCGGGGATGAGGAGGTTGTCCGGGTCTACGTAGTGCACGATCAGCTTTCGTGTTTTTCGCTTTCCTGGGGGATTCTTTTCTTTTGTGAATTCCCCTCTGTTGTGCTTGTTTTCGTGGTGTTTTCCAGGATGTGTTCTTCGTTCTCCGTTGTTTGTTCTCCATGCAGTCCTCTTATGCTCTCCACTCCACTTCCTTCTCTGCTCTGCTCTGTTCTCCTCGACTGATGCAGCACTGGTGTTCGCATCAACCTTTCCTTCACCCTTCCCTTCGCTCTCACTTCATACTTTGCTTCTCTTTCCTTACTCCGCTGTTTCGTCGTCATGATGTTCGATATATTTTCTCCCTCTGAAATCGGGAACGTTTTTCTTCCTCCCCGTTGCGTATATTTCTAGTTTTTCGTTATGTACATGCTGTTTTCATAGGTTTTTTTCGTTTTACATCTGTATCATATGCATGATCATGACAGTTTTATTTTTACTTGGTTCTCAGACCCAGTCCCTGTGTGAGTAAGCGTTGTAAGGAATGACACCGTTGGTGCCTCTGTCAAAGTGGGGACTCCGATCGGTTCGGGGCAATGTTTGAATTGTTTGAGTCAAAACAAAACGCGATCACGTGCAGATAGGTCGCGACTGAACCTCTGATTGTGAACGCGTCACCCTTGGAATACAGCAAGGTATTTTACCATCCGGAACCTTCTTTGCGCTGGTTTAAGGCATGAATTAAGATAATAGATACACCAGGAAGGTGATGCGCGTGAGGATGGCAGCTACTGAGCTCTCAGCGAACCTTGATCCATGCTAACCCAAGATCGCTGCGAGTCCGAGTCTCAAGTCGCCCCAGCGGAGAAAATTCAAAGGATCACTATTGAGCTGGAAGTCAGGGTTCGAAGGATTACACTATACTGTACATGACGATTTTCGACTGTTATATCTTTTACGGCTACATTTTTCGCTCAAAACACGATTTGGAACTCGTCAAGCTACTATCGATCTGGATCATCTACTAAGCGTTCACTTCTGACCTCCAGTCGCACCGGTGTATGCGTTTCCACCTGCAGCGGGGTAGCCCCCTGCCGGCAAAGCATTTCCAGCATTGTTCTATAGAGACAGAATAAGGTGATCAAGGTCAATCAAGGCATGGACATTAGAGGGATGGTAGTAAGCGAAGACTCAAGGACTTACCGCCTGGTTGACATTCCTATCAGCCGCGGACTGAGTGCGAGAGGAGAATGTGTTCTTGCCAGTATCCGCGCCGCTCTTAGTCTAGTCAACAAGAAATAAAGAAAGATAAATAAATAAATAAATAGTTGAACGATCGAAAATGAGGATTGCATATGTGCACGATACAGAAGGCCGTACATACCTGAGTGCTCATGATTCGAGCGGAGTCTTCCTTGGTCATTTTATGGGACATGATGTTTTCGAGAGAAGTATTTGGGTTTGTAGAGCTTGTATAAGAGGATGATTTTAACTTTGGAGAGAGAGGACTTGGGGTAGGTTTATATACCCACCAGACGGTGGAGGAGATGGTACCCTTAGCCAACCAGAGAGGTACTCGTCTTTCCCCGAGATACAGGTAAGGTGGAGGAGAGAGAGTATATTCCTCTTACACATGTTCACACATGTATTCTTGACTAGCTAATGCAATAATGCCCTCAGAACAGATGATCGACCGACGTTCGTAAAGTCCAAAGATCTTCACGGGCTAGGTTGGGGCTTGACTTCGATTCCTTGAGAATTCACGGGAAATCTATAGGAAGCCTGAGAAATAAGATACCTTTACGGTCAAAATGGGGTCGTAGTGACAGTCTAATGAATTTTTCGAGGTGAAAACATCTTGCGCCTCCACCCGAGTGAATTGAACATGGACTGAGTGCAAGTGGAGGAATCTAGTCACCTGATCTGATACGTCCTCTTGATGACCTCCACCGATTCCAAGCCCATCAACCTCTATGCTTCTCTCCCCTTCCAAACCCCATCTATCTCTGAACCAAACTGTATCGAGAACTATGTCAAATCTCAACTAAATAAGAACGTCGATGGCACAGCAGCCTATGCCAATCGCGTGAAGGGTAAACATATCTTGCTCGAGAATCCTGTGAGGGAAAGTAGGATCAAGAAGGAAAGAGAAGAGAAGAAACGCAAGAGAAACGAATTGAAGAAGAGGAGGGAGCGAAACTCGATTGTGCGCAGGGGGACTAGGTCTCTGAAGCTGGATCCGTCTCAGGCGAAGTATGTTTTTAGTTCATTATTCGTCTATAGTTATAGGACTGAGAAATATGTGAGCGTTTCTAGATTCAACTTATTCCTACCCCTACACCATCTATGGCTTGGGTACATGTCAGAGCTGCTGGGACTGGGCCCTAGTGAGGCTAAGAAGATACCTTCCTCAGCGACCATGCATCCGAAACTCGTCAAGGCTGATTTCCACGGGTCCATTATCACAGGTGCGGTATCACGAAGCCTTGATGGCTTAAAGACTCACATCGCCCTTCTTCACAGTTAGACGGTCCAAGAATGCATCACTTGTTGGCCTCTCGGGTGTCGTAGTCTATGAGACTGAAAATACATTCCAAATCGTCACTCAAACGGATACGCTCAAACGTAAGATAAGCTTCTAGCTGATCCTATTTTCTCTAATGCCTCACGTTCTCCTCCACCGTACAGTCATCCCTAAAGCAGGGGCAGTCTTCGCATTCTCTGTTCCGGCATATTCCTTCACTGCCTCACCAGTAGTACCGTCAACAGGTTCCTCACAAGCGGATCCTACACCACAGATCACCGTCAATAGTATACCGCATCTAGAATTTGAACTCTATGGGAATCAGTTCATGTTCAGATCTTCAGATCGGACGACGAAGAAATTCAAAGCTAAAGAAACCATTGCTCTGTGAACATTGGGAGCAAGTCACCCGTTTTCTGGATAACTCGGACATGCTTGTCTTTTGACTAAGGTTCGTTGCATATACTTGGTTGGTTCCACCGTTCTATCGGTTCGTAACACATCTTGACGCTAATACATCTCAATATAGGCTCTCATATTCAAACCGAGCGTTTTCTAGGTATCCCAGGAGAGGAACGCTGCATTTCCTCTCATCACGCGTCTAGATGGAACGCCGACGTCGAGAAGTTGTATGACCAAGCAAACAGCACTGAGACTCAGCGGATCATCGAGCATCCCCAGGTGAACCTGCTGGACGTTCCGTATGTTGGTCAAACCCGGCTCATCCCATCGCGAGGTAGATAGAATGGCCCAGAACAGCTATTTCACGCCAGCTCATAGGGACAAACTAAGGAATAGGTCTGGTTGGGGTAGATTATAACAGTACAACAACAATAAATCGTGAAGTTAGTCCAAGTTTCAAGAGCACTCGTTCCGAACACGTGAAATAATCGTATCAGTCCGATGGCGAAGGAGCGAAAGAAGAAAGAAAGCGTCCAAACGAGTCAAAGAAAATGTCCGAAAGAATCATCCTGAGAGGCGCTTAGCTGCAGTTGAAGTAGTTGCCTTTGATGACAGCAGGGCATCCAGAGGTGTCTATGAGATCGCATGGGATGAGATGAAAAGTCGACATCACGGAAGACTAGAAGAATGTGAATTCATACCTTTGTTAGTGGGGCAGTCAGCAGCATTGTCACAGCACTTGATGCATGCCCGCTTGTCAGAAGGCTCGACAAGTTCAACATAGTGCTTGTACCTGAGTCAAAGCAGAACAGAGTTGAGGATCCAATACAGACTCAGTGAGATGGAGAGAGAACACGAGCGTACCCTAGACAAACACTGCCTTCCGGGTTTCCTTCACCGTGAGATCCGCCCGACGAATCGTACTGGCCTCCTCCGTCACTGGGGTTCAGTCTGGATAGTTTCTCAGGTCGGATGCAGCCAGTTACTATGCGTACCCAGATTGTCAGTCCATCGGTTACGCAACAATATGAAGATAGGGAAAGAGGGAGAAGAAACGCACATTGAGCGTATCTAGCACCGCCAGTGCCGGATCCGGTCTTGAACTCGACGTTGGACCAGAAGTCGGGCGGGAGTTGACCCTGTTGAGAATCGTAGCGTCCAGCGGGGGAACAGTAGGTCTTCATGCCACCTGGGTGTTCGCTGTCGCCGATGTTCGTGTGGGGATCCCTAGAGAAAAGCACTCGTCATTCAGTCTGGCTTGCTTGCGATCTGGCTAGAGAGATCAACGAACCTGGGCATGATCATGCTAATGCGAACGAGAACGGAAAACGTGTTAGCAGTTTCGAATATTTCCGGAGAAGAAAACGTACCAGAATTTGTTTGCATCTGTGACGTAGACGATGTTATCCACAGCCGCACGAGCCTCTAACAGTTCGACAGCAGGTGAAGCCGCGACGAATGTAGCAGCCAAAGCAGACAATAAGGACACAGAGACGAAGGAGGAGAACATGATGGGGAGATATGGGCAACTGAAGGACAGGTTAGCGGAATCCCAGGACCTCTTCATCGCGCATTTTATATCGTTCTCCTGACAAGATCCATGAGGCGTGGTTCCGAAGCCGCTGAACGGTTTGCAAAGACCGGGGTGGGCTAAAACTCATGCATTGTCATAGACTCGTACACGATATGGTCCGAAGCTAGGCCCTATCTGGGCTTGGCTCAGCTAGGAACCTTGACGTTGGGTGGTATCAAATGACCTTGGTCGTATTGAATTTTGTTTTACGTCCATCTTTGTGCTAGTCGAGGACGCGCTGACACCCTCCAACTTGTGGAGAATGAGATGGGACGTCAGTCTCGACTTAAAGACTGTATCTGCGTATATCCCTCTGGTCATTCTGCCAGAGAATAACGATAGAAAAGCACTAAGAGTTGAGGAAATGGTGCATTCGACATTGGTGGGTATTAGGAAGTACAGTATCAGTCCAGGAACAGTGCAGGTGGGAGAAGCAAGAGGTGCCTCGAGGGCCTGTCTGATCCGAGGGCACTGCAACAGCTCCGGTGCCGCACTATCATATCCTTGCCCTCTCTATGTCGCAGTACAGCCTAGTGGTAAACTTTAGCCTCCTTCATTCCTACTATCCCTATTCAAGAGCATATGATGTCAACTAAAGAGCCCAAACCGCCTACAAAGACCGCAAAGTACGGAATCACCGGCCATTTCTGCCCTCCTTTCTACTCTACATAATGACCTCAAGGAGGTCATGATCAAGGGATGATTCAAATCTTCTCCACTGCCAGCCCGTCCTGCACCACCTCTCCGATATTCCTAAACTTTACATCTGGGAAGAATTCTTGCCGTTGTTGGAGGACGATTTCCCATGGTGTGGCTGATGCGCCTGTGATGTTCCACTCATCCATGTACGCTTGCCAGAGAATGGTCGGATCTTCGTCTTGAAGGTGGGCTTGCACAGCCTGGGATATCGACTCAGTGGTACGGCATCGAGACGCGCGCTGGAGAACGGTGGGTCAGCTTGAGAAGGGAACAACTATGACCCTATCTTCATGCTTACCTCTGTTTCCAAGCGTTTCAGTGGTTTTCCTGGACATAGAATCCTAACATCAGACATTGGTTGAACCGCGAAACGGCCCATGCAATGACACGCACCATGAAACTCCTCCAGCTTTTTCACAGCACTATTCCAAGTGCCTATCTCTCCAGAAACGTAAACATGTCGAGGCCACCGCTTCGTGGTGCCCACGAGTTTGACCAGGGCTTTCGCGACATCCCTAGCCGCAGTCCAGCCGATCTTTTCCTCTCCCGTTCCGATCAAGAAGTAGTCGAAAATATCCAGATTGATAGGCCATATCGTAGGAAGAGGCTTCATGTATGTTTTCTGGGAATCCACGAAGTAATCTGCGAACCACCCGTGGTTTACCAACGTCCATTCTACTTCATCCTGAGACTTGAGTATATCCCGAAATGCTCCGTGGGTAGGGACGTAGAAACGGGGGAGGTGAGGGTGGTTGTCTATGTCTCCTCCGTATTCGCTGGGGACGAAGCGCTTGCAGTGACTAGATTCACGACAAGCCTCAAGCATAGCCTTCTGCGCTCCTACGAATTCCTCCGGATCATTGGAGTGTAGGAAGGAAAATAGAACGACAGATCGTGTCGAGTCTAGTATCTGGAGCATAGACTGACAATCGTAGCCGGTCACATAAACTGTTACTCCCGTTCTATTTTGAAACCAAGGACGATCTCCCCGTGTGATAATTACAACGCTGTACTGGCTGTTTAGGAGTTCTTCGACGAGATATTTCGCCATGTCTCCCGCGCCTGCGATTGCTACGGTTGGATGCTCCATTCTGTGATTAGTATGAATAATCTGTGTCTGTAGGATGGTTTGTGTGGGAAGTAGAAGGGGAAAAGCGAAACGATCACGAACCCTCCAGTATTCCGCAACAAAACCGAAAGCCGCCAAGGCCCTGAGTAAGCAGGAAGCAACCAGTGTAGTCAGCAAGAGCGCTACTAGCACCATTAGTCGATGTTACATGTACTTCAATGGGGAGATGGGTTCACGGGCATCGGTTTTGGTTTGCGCTGTCGTGTATGGAGTGGCCTGTGCCCTGCACTCAAGTTAGTGAAGACGCTCAAAACAGTTCTCGTAGCATGAAACCCCCGACGTTTGTTATGCAGGGAGATAACAAATTCATCGCATTATGAAGTACAGTCTGTGCGATCTGTTAGACCTGGAAATTTCGGTCGGGACTGAGATCTGGAGATAGAACGAGAACCCCAAGCAACGAGAAGGTCGGCGAGGATGATGACGGCTCGCTGCCAGAAATGAAGGCACATCGGCGTTGTCGGCCGTGAGAGCGCGGTGAGCAAACGCCGGCGGCTTGCGCACAATATCTAGATTCACAGTGCAAATGGTGGCGCTGATCGCATGCGGCAATGCGCACTGCGCATTGTACCGCGTCGAAACTTACAAGCGCCACCTTGATTATGAGTAAACAATATGCTCGTTCTTCTCTCACGCTGAGCAGTGCTCTCAATGGGCCTTCCAGACTCCGCCACTCTTGATATGCAACTCAAACACTCACATCCGCACCCAGACCATGGTCATTGTGAGGACGCAGCCACTACATTCTCAAACCACAACCGCACGACACATGAAGAGAATGAAGGCATGCAGTCTCATGTATTCTCAGCAGCCCTCAGGACAAGCATAGATATATGCCAAAAAGACCTCCAAACATGGATAAAAAATGAGCGGCGGAGAAAGGGAGATCCATCTGTGTTAGGATCCTTCTTACAGGCCCTCGACGGTCTTGATGGTCTCGAGTGGTAGCCGGAGCCGTTAGAACTGAATAGAAAATATACCCCAGATACTGGCTACCGAACGTTTTACAGTTGCCGGCGGAGAAAAATAGCTACCGCTTTCCGCATTTGCGAGCAGAGACAAGTAAAGGGAGGCAGCGACAGGCCTCAGCAGCAGCAGTCGACGTGTAAACCAAATCAACCATGTCGAGAAGGATAGTCGTTTGACGAGAGCCTGAGCCCAGGAGTACGGCGTACGCTCGAAGATGTGGGCTCCGGCACTGTGTTTCCCGAAAGGACGTGCAGTACAAGACATCCGTTTGTCAAACGTATGTATACTCGAAAACGGAGATTTGTTTGGTCTCGGGGCCCTTTAGAATGAAAGCTCGGTTTTCATTCGGTGGATAGCACGAGAGCGTGGGATGCGCAACCACGAACCCAGAGCCCCCAAGCCCCCAAGTATCATTAGGTCGCATATCTCCTAAGTCAGGTTTGAGCTGAGCAGGGCGAGGGTAGAGGGGTTTCTCCCTCAAGAACGAGTGCAGTTAAGATGAGATGTAATACAGATGATGCGGGATATACCACTAGGATCATGATGATGTACACGTTGAACAAGTATGTTCAAAATCGAGAAAGAAGTGTCTATAGCAGCTCGAAGGGTCACGAAGTCGAGGACACACTTTCACTCTTCCGTAACCCTGAAGGTGTAGGCGACTGAGGAACGCTAGACGTTCCCGAAGTTATATCACCATTGATGATATCTTGGATCGATGCCTCTAGTGCATCGACACGCGTCGACATCTGGGACACTAAGGGATACGAGACGACACCAAGTTAGATACGTCCTAAGTTTATTAGCAAAGTAACTCACTGCGCTCCAATATCTGTTCAGACATCTCGTCGAACTTGGTATCCAAGCGCTCTAGCAGATCCTCTACCTACGACCAGTGAAATTTCGAGAGTCAGATACCTAGGCGGTGGAAACGATAGTTTGACAAGAGAAAGCCTCATACAAAGGCTGTTAGCTCATGTGGGCTGGAAATCTCATGAGCACCAGGAGCTTTAGGTATATCAGCTTTAGATGTTTGTCGAGAAGGCTTGGGTGTGTTGTCAGGATCGGATACGCTGGGCTTTCCCGGCGTTGAAGAGACTTTGAGTGGTAGGGCAGCCATGGAAGCAGGAGCGCGGTTATCTGGCCAAGCCAGCTGTGACAGTTGAGTGACGAGTTATTGGCAGTGTCACTCAAATGTCACACTTGTTGACTTCTGTGACTGTCACTCACTACACCATCTTCTCCCCAAGGCAGCCAAGTCCTCGCGGTCCTACTACATTCATTGGTTATGGATCTCTGATTTCGCTCTTTTCAAGAAACTCTTAGGCCTTCAAGCCTCATAACTCTTGACTTGATTGATGTATATTCCGTTACTGAATACTATCAGGATAATCTAAGACTGGCGTAGACAACCAACTTCAACGTTTTCAGTATCTCAGCGGTCGATGGCTCAGCGAGCCACGCGGTTTTCTCTGTACTATGTGATCCCGTTTCCTCACATGCTTGCAGCCCTTCTACGCGCACGAGCTATCGTAATTATGAAGAGTGCTACAACGCCTCTGTGGGAATCATACCGCTTCCCCCCCGGCTAAAGGTACTGAGCTCAGACTATTAACGGCCTTCTGACAACTCATCTTTGATTCTCAGTGTCATGAATTGGAATGCATCTGAGGTCTGTGGCGTATATCCGCTACCACCTTAATGGGATTGAAAGGAATGTCACCGTGTACACCTCTCAGCTTCCAATGGACGTCAGTCTGGACGCAGGACCTCCGTCTCAAGGCTCTCGAAAGTACAGGAAATGCACGGCTCAAACCTTTATCCATTCAATTATCATGTCACTCACGACTTGACGGCGGTTCAGCTGGCAAATAGGCCATCAGCGCACCGCAGTTTCCTCCGGTGCAGGTCGCTCAGTGCCCAATTCCGCTATCATTCGATAAGCGATCAAGTTCTCGACCGTCCAGCCGCACCGTACCGTACCTACTGCGCTCTCAAACGCAGACGCACATCGGAGCCGCCCGTTTCCTAGTAAAACGGCGCTCACTGGACCGGCGGCGGTGAGCAACATCGCCACGTTGAGAGCGCTTTCCCCTCGAGACTGCCTCGACGATCACTGTGCTATCTGAATCCGAGAGTGTAAGCTCTGACCCTTTGAGCTTAATCGGGACCCAATCTCGAGAGTACACCCGGTTGGTTTGGCCATCTCCACAGCTGGAATACTTTTTGTTAGATGTTCTGTCCTGCCTTGGAAGCAATATCTCCAGCAGGCCATGAAAAATATATAAAAGCACCCTCTTCAGAGGCTGAGGACCTCACAGAACCTCATCCTCTCTCATAATCTCTCCCTCAGCATGTCTTCTTACGCTACGCAATTCATCCTTCCTGACCTCGTCGCCGACTGCCCGTACACGCCTAGAAATAGTCCTCACTGCTACGACGTCGCTCGTGCCTCTGAGAAGTGGCTCCTCGACGGCGCAAAGTTCGAGGAACCAAAGCGTAGCAAATTTATGGGTCTGAAAGCTGGTGAACTCACCGCCTCTTGCTATCCCGATGCCGATGCCTTTCATCTTCGTGTCTGTGTCGATTTCATGAACTATCTATTCAAGTCAGTCTTCTCTTTCATTTCCTTATTTTTTCAAGCTGATCGTTTGACCAAATAGCCTTGATGACTGGTTGGACGAGTTCGACGAACACGATACTAATGCGATGGGAAAGTACTGCATCGGCTCTATGAGAGATCCACACAACTTCAAGACCGATAAGGTAGCGGGGCAAATGACCAAATCGTTAGTCCGGTTGTCACAATTTACCTCTGCGTCTATCTAACCAGACAATTTTTTTTTCTTTCCCGATCAGCTTTTTCATTCGTCTTGAGCAAACGGCCGGTCCGGGTTGCAAGGAGCGCTTCATCCATACCATGGATCTCTTCTTCAGAGCCGTGTACCAGCAGGCCTTGGACCGCAAGAACGGGGTCGTCCCTGATTTGGAGTCGTACATAACCATGCGTCGTGATACGAGCGGATGTAAACCTTGTTTCGCCCTCATCGAGGTACGAGCTCGTCGGCCACGGAATCAAACCACACGTGTACTGATATCCCTCTCTTTTTAGTACGCTGGCAGATTCGACTTGCCTGATGAAGTTATTCAGCACCCTGTCATCCAGGCCCTAGAGGAGGCTACCAACGATCTCGTCACTTGGTCAAACGTGAGTACCATTCCCCCGGGCCTTTCACTAGATTCTCTTCAGCTAAACGGTCCTTATTCCATAGGATATATTCTCTTACAATAAAGAACAGTCTAAAGGAGATACGCACAACATGATATCCGTCATGATGGATCAGCAAGGCTTTACTCTCCAAGAGGCCGTCGATTTCGTGGGCACGTACTCTCGGCAGGCTATTGAGCGTTTCGTCACAGAACGCGAGAATGTTCCATCTTGGGGAGCAGAGATCGATAGTCATGTCGCCATGTACATCGATGGTCTCCAGAATTGGATCTGTGGTAAGTTTTCGAAACGGTGTGAGATTAGCTTGACCTGGTCGGTGCTGATCGTTTGGCATTTTTTTCCCCATCTCGCAGGGTCCCTTCACTGGTCCTTCGATTCTGAGCGGTACTTCGGGAAGGACGGGCAGAGCGTTAAGAAGCACCGCACGATCAAGCTACTTCCTCTGGTGGCGGGTGCTGGGAGTTCTTAACTGGTTATTACATCTCTGGAACACCAAGCAGTTCTGGAGATTTTTCGCACACGATTGCACCATTGCTGGTCATCCAGCTAGTGTCGATTCGTCCACCAATATGCCAGTGCTCTTTTTTTGCCTCGCCTTCCATTTTATTTCATGGGTCTCTGGGTTCATCCGTGCTGCCTCGGTGCTCCTCTATTCTCTTGTCTTCTCATCCTCGGGGTTGCAATATTTCTTGGCCTTGTTTATACATCACTTTCTGTCCCAATCTTTTCTTTACAGTAAGGAGCCAGTATTGTGTTTGTATATACCTGCATGCCTGAAATATATATTTATACATATCCAGTTCCTACTACCGGCTTTGAGTTCTACCCCGCTTTTCCACAGTGATCGAGAATATGCTGTCGTACACGCCGCTGTTCAATCCCACCAACGCCTTCCATCATCTCCGGTGTTTCTTCATCTTGGTTAGTCTGAGAACAAAAATTACGATTGAGTCCTCGGATTTCTGGACAACGAGGAGTAGGATGAATCCGAGGGTACTGACACGTTCACGATCTGCGCCAGCTTCAATCAGGACGACCGCGGCCTCTGCATGTCCTGAGTCCAGAGCCAAATGCAGCGGCGTATTCCCTACTCAGTTTCATCAGGACACTAGAAGGCGGGCTGGAGGCCATGAGAAACCGCGCTCACCAATGCGATCAGCCGTATTTAATCTGGTCTTCGGAGATCCTTCTGGAGGGTGAAGAAGTAGGTGAAGAAAACCTACCGAACCCGTCGTGGCTGCTCGATGCCTGTAATTAGAAATGGGTCAGCGAAAAATAAATATCCTGAGGTTGAGGAGGTCTCTTACAAAGGAACTTGATTGGCTTTATCTTTGGCGTTGATCTGAGAGGTCTGTGAGCAAAACCTACTGTTCAGGTAGAGAATCATGAGGACCGTACATCTGCTCCTCGGGATATAAGGAATTTGCCAATCTGTCAGACCAGCTTGATTAGGTGTTGCGGCATGGATTGGCCAAGGGAGAACATACTTCTATACGAGATTTAGAAGCAGCATAGTGTCTAGAAGAGACTCAACAATGGAAGAGGTTCCATGAATGTGATCGGGCAGCGTACTGACAGTGGTGTTATTCCTGGTTCAAGGAGTCAGCTTAAGGTTGTATCTTGTTCAACGAAGATCGACCTTTCTCGTTGCGTCTGTTGATATCCGCACCGGCGCCGACCAGCATTCGCACAATCTCATCATGGCCTGCACTAGCTACATGAATGGATATAATCAATGATGACCCGAAAAAAAGAGTGATAGGATTTCCTTACTTGCGATGTGAAGTGCGGTCCAACCGCTAGCATCCACCTGTTCTAGATTTATCCCTTTGCAGTCAAGTAAATGCTGAACAATAGGGACAGATCCACTTGAGGATGCCCAGTGAAGAGGAGTACGCCCGTCCTAGGTCAACGTGTCTATTGAGTGAAGGCGGCCTTCAGAGCCAATCTAGGGTAACCGACATCATCTTGAGAGTTCGCAAGGCTCGGATTCTCGTTCAAGAGTGTCCGAAGCAGAGATAGTTGATCTGTGAGACCCAGTTTTCAGCAGAAGTTCTTCCGGGGTCTCCAGAGATTCTCATACTAGTTTGAGCAGCAAGATGAATACTGAGAGCCATGAGAGTAGAGAACAAGATGAGCAGACCAGCTAAAATGACGCGTCGCGCCTACGCGTTCTGGTCACGTTTTCGCATGCCACCTTCCACCGCCAAACACAAAGACGAAGAGCAGCAGCAGTCCCATGCCTTACTACCATTTCTTCAATCGCAATCCCAAAACACGTTAACGCGACTTTACCAGAAACCTTCATCATGCCTTGCTGTTTTTCGGTTAGCTCGAAACCTCAATTACCGTCCCAATCATCTAGTCTTTGAGTACAAGGGCTGAATGAGGATCACTTAGTTTGCTGTCGCGGCTGGAACGGCAGCTTGTGATGAACTTGCTCTGGCTGGAATCTGCGATATTGTCGTCGACGATGGCGGCTTGGGTGGTTCGTGATCGTAAAAAGTGCGTACTATCCGCTATCCTCAACCAATGCGTCGCATTGACCCTGCTTTGTAGCCTTTATGACCAAGCGATCCAAGAGCTCATGAAGTTGCACATTCTGGCGAACAGTCCTACAAAGCTTGCCTTAAACCCAACATTCAAGGGCAGCTTCAGGCAGGCTCTGACCGGCGGGTAAGCCAACCTATTTTTCTGTTCATCGAGCTCGTAGGATTGACCCTTCTTTGTTGATACCAAGTGGAACAACAGCCAGTTTTGGAGTACCGGCCGACGAAAAGCAACGAAGGCTGAGTCTCACAGTAGAGCAGCTGGATAATTTTGCTCTGGAGCGATGGGAGGTGCGTGCCTACTGAGCAGACGTTTGATTTCCTTGCCTACAGTTACTTACTTTCCCTCTAGACGATCCTGCATTATATGGTCTCTTCAGGAACAGGCCAGCAACCAGAGAAACCCTCTCGAGGTGTTCTCTATCTCCTTGAGAGAGGCTCCCTCATGGCCACTGTTCAGTAAGAAACGTCTGCTTTGGCATTGTGCGATATCTCAATCTACTTCCAGCGGTTCTATGCAGATCACCTCTGCAGGCTTCCAATTTCTGCTCCACTCCCCTCACGACCAACTATGGGATCTACTTCTTCAATACCTCAACCTTGCACAGGTAGCCCACATCCTCCGTGTTTACTCTGGAGTGACTAATTTTCATTCTTAAGGAACGGGAAATGGATTTGGTCGATGTACTCAGCTTTCTTTTCATGCTTTCGACTATGGAGCTCGGACAGGTATGTGATAAACGCGCCTCACCAAGCTCTTGACTGAGCTCTCTCTGTAGGCGTATTCCGCCAAAAACCTGAGCGCAACTCAAAAGGTGATGCTCAAAGATCTCCGCGATTATGGTATCATCCACCAAGCGGATGTGAGGCCTCCTCCTTTCACATTTTCCGTTATCCAGTACTGACCCCTGTGCACTCAGTCTAACCCAGGGTGCTTCAGTCCCACGCGATTAGCAACAACCCTGACGTCGTCTGCTCCTCCACTCCCGACGGGAAGAAGTACAAGCGCTGGCCAGCAGGAAGGTTTTATAGTGCTGGAAACTAATTACCGGCTCTACGCATATACAGGTCAGGAATCCCACAGTAACTGGGACATATCTATGTGTTGATGCCCTCCCCAGACAACCCTCTACAGACCGCAGTACTCAACCTCTTCGTCTCTCTCAAGTATCGCTTCGCGAATTTAGTGGTCGGGGCGCTTACTCGAGACAGCGTGAGAAGAGCTTTGACTAATGGGATCTCCGCCGAACAGGTACCAGAACACGACCTTAACCTGCCCATCTCAGCATGCCTCATCGTACCTTATCCTAGATCATCAGCTATCTCAACGCCCACGCTCATCCTCAAATGCGTAAAAATGTCTGTCTCGGTGCTTCCCCTTTGGTAATTGACCAACCTGAATTGATGTCATGTCTTAGGACCCTCTGCTCCCTGTGACGGTGCAGGATCAAATCAGACTATGGGAGCTCGAGAAAAACCGCCTAAAATCTGACGACGGGTTCTTGTACACGTCCTTCGCCTCTCAAGCAGACTACGAATTCGTACTTGACTATGCGAAGCAGCTGGACGTTGTTCTATGGGAAGACCCAGTGAAGCGATGCTTCTTCGGCAAGGCAGAGGGCCACTCCAACGTCCGAGGGTTCATCGAGAGACGGTCGAATGAAACTGCTGGTTAACGCAGAGCCCCTGGTTAACGCAGAGCCCAGTTTGTTCGAAGTCAGTTGCAGTTGTGCCGTCTCTCGTTCGATTTTTACAGATCGTCTGACTTTGCTCTGGCAGTGGAAGGTACCTTACCTCAGCGCGCCACTCTGTATGCTAGGCAACCAGGTGACAACTCTATCGGCACAAGAGGTCAAGGACCTGCGAGCAGCGAGGTCGAGGGTCATCTAGACCAGGAGCCCATGATGTTCTTCCTCAGTAACCCTCATGCCCTATGCCAGTCTTCTTTCTCTTCCTTTGGGCCAAGGACGACGTGTAGATTATCTCTATAGAATCACATCTAATCCAGTTATTGTAGCAATGTATTATCTTCTTCCAGCCAGAACACTGGGAGCACCCGCTTCATCCCTTGACTGTCACTCTGGGACTGGAGGTTTTTTTTGGCATGAGTTACGCTGCTTGAAAGATAGCAAACCAGAATATTGGGGTGCTTGGCCTGTGACTGCGGCAAGCCATCCGTGCACGATAGCCGAGACGTACGCGTAGGTCGTTGTTGAAATTTCAAAATCTGTAATCGATCTGAACCCCACTGTTTTCTCCGACCACCACACCTCCAACTTATTTTCTGCAATGTCGATATAACTCGTTCACAACCACCTACCCACGACACTCGTGGAAGCCAGAATACGACGACCTTCTGTTGATCGATCCCCGCTCGCCACTTCTGTGGTACACACTGTGGCCTCAGTCTAGTAACCACCCTACGGCGCCATTTTCACTCTGGTATCACCAGGTTCTAGAAATCAACGCTGCGATAAGGATATCTATGCTACCATATATTTAGACATGCACCATACCAAGTGACCAACGAGGGAAGAACAAATCACGAAAAAAAAATTATCGAAGGGACCCTTGACCATGGACCGAGACCCAGTGATATAAATATTGAACCAAAGAGGAAACAAGCAAATTTTCGAAGGATATATGGAGCCTGGAGGAAACGACATAAGAGTTGAGATAGCCGTGCAGTCGATGGAAGCCGAAACGAGACAGGAGAAGGGGATAGTTGGTATACAACATGAAAAGTGAGAGAGGTTGGGAACGAGGTGGGACTAGGTATACAAAGGGTGATCAAGTCGGAACAGAGGAGCTGGGGGAAGTAACAGGCGAGGCGGAAGCATAGTCCCTTGGGATACAGAAAGCGAATGAAGATGAAGTCCGAGAGGGAACGAGAAAGATACGAAAGACGATATGGTTGGAAAATGAAAAATGAAATAGAAGAGGCGAGAGATGGCATAAGCAATGAGTAGATGAAGCAGCCTTGTCCTTGGGCTCCATGGTGCGAGTTCTCCTTCCTTGCGTTTACTCGAAAATAAATACTAACCTTACTGAGGCAGAGTGTCGTATTGGATAAAGATGACGATCTTGAAAAAGTTGAAAAGTTGTTGAGGGTTTATTGAGTGAGTCGCATATAGACCTCGACGCAAGCCAGAAGGGGTAGAAGCTATCACCGTTAGCACATCGTGGGCAGTCCCTCCAACCAGAATCTTGCAGTTGCTATACCGGGATTACCAAGTCTTCTCACCCAATCCCTTCATATCCCTATCGACATCCGACCAATGCCAGCGGGCCGAAGTCCAGCACAAAGAGACACCACTACATCTTCACTTCGACGCATCAAGGGACTGTCATCTATAGTACTCGTCTGGGAGAGAGTGCGTCTTGATTTCGTTGCTCAGGACGTTCGACCCAGATACAGAGGGCGAAGAAGGCGAGACCGACTCTCCTGGCCTAGCTCCCATCATAGATGACGACGATCCGTAATACCCCGTCGAGTTGGACCGAGATCCAGGGCCTCCACTGTGTCGACTGTGCCCATTCCCAGGGGAGGCGTTCATGCCTTGAAGGCCAGTGATACCTCCGCTGGCCAAACTACTGGAACCTGGAGAGCCACCCATCGACAAACCGGCAGCGCTCGTGAACCTCGTGGTCGAGTTCGAATCCGCTCTGGGAGATCCCGACACAGACTGTGTGGCCCACCCAGTGGTGATGGTAGTGTTTCCTATTCCAGATCCTCGTTGGCCGTGTTGACTCTGTCCATTGTTGTCTGCGTACAGGCCATAGCTCGATGTGGATGTCGAGGGCGAGGTCGTCATGTAGCTTTCGGTGTTAAATAGCGATGGATAGGACGACGGCTCTTCCTCCAGCTTCGCCATGACAGGGGCTTGCGCGAGAGCAGCAGTCGAACTTCCCGCATACATCGACTGCGACGCGTGCCCACTGGATCCGCCCTGGAATGACCCTCCGCTCCTCTGACTATGACCATGGTCGCGATAATTCGCAGTCTGACTGGCAGCTGAAGGACTGGACTGATGTACCTGCGGCACGAATGGCCACTCCGAATCAGAGTACGCAGCAGCGAGTTGAGTGTGATCCGGAGAACCTGAAGAGGTTGGCGAGGGGGCGTAGTCGAAGGTACTGTTACTCGCGCTCCCACCAGGGGGACTGGATCGGCTGGAATACGGATGATAGTGGTTGGGATGATGATTGGCTTGACCTTGACCCTGACCGTTATGACTACTATGGTACGTCCTGCCGCGATAAGATCCTGGGTGTGATTCGCTCATAGAATCAGTTCTACTAGTAGATCCTTGATTAACTCCTCCCCAGGCAGACGATAACCTGGTCGACGTAGAGGTCATCTGACTGGCTGCTGTGGACCAGGGGCTCGACGCGGAGGACGTGTAAGGTAGTTGACCTGGGTGAGACGCGTGCCGACTGTGCCCTGATACTGTCAAGCTCAGTGGAGGTAGAGAAACCCTTGGCAATGACGATGGGGCGAAGCGGCGGTTAGCCAGCTGGGACGTGTAGACGTCACGGGAAGCAGGCTCTGAGCTGTCAACGTCGTAGTGACTCGATGGCATAACGTCTTCGCCATCTCCTGTGATTCCCATGGGTGGCAGTCTCGAGCTGCCTGGCGAAGATTGGCTCTGGGGACTCCTGGAGGACGTGGAACAGCGCATATAGTCACTCCCCGTGGGCGATGAAGACGACGAGAACTCTCGTAGCTCGCTAGAAGGTTCTTCGCGTTCGCTGCGCGTCGCATTGGTGAACGTTTCCCAAGAACGGGAGCAGGTTACAGAGTGCACTCACTTTATGCGCTCGATTCCGTCTCGACCTCGATCTATCTTCGGTGGACTGCGTAGTTTGTCGAGCTGGAATAGCCTGGGAGGTAAGTAAAGGTGCATAATATCGTTGGAGGCTGTTGGTCTCTGAAGTCGACCAGTACTGATATCTTCTCGTTTGTAGTAGGATACCAGATGAAAATCAGATCCGTCGTATGTGATGGTGATCGTCTATCGAAGAAGTCAGTCAACTTGCACTACGATGAAAGGGCGGTTCAAACCTTCTTCATCAAACCATTGGGCTTGATAGTCCCAATCTCTGTTGGCAGAGTCGCTCCATCTGTCAGCGGATTCGAGAATGCCTCGTTCGTCAGCCAACAATTCATCGTGCATGAATTCGACTCACTAGGGGTCGTCCGAGGTATCCCTTTCTCTGAGAGCTCGCGGTACACCTTGGGAGAGGTCGTATCAGGTCACAAGGCGGCGCCATTTATAACAGTTGATGCAGCCAGCAGATGGGAAAGCATCAACTTACGAGAAAATTGCCTTGAATGCGCGAAGGGGACCACAGCATTCCATCTACACATACAGGACAAAAAGTTTCTCAGCGTCAGTATCTTTATACTTCTAGCTTTCCGAAGGCGAGAGCCAGTAGATGATGCGACAACCTCGATCCAACAGTCGACGTCTATCACCCGCACTTACCTGTCCATCTCTTGATGCCGCTCTCCGCCACGCTGAAGACGAAGATGGCTCCGCTCTTGATCATGGTGCGTCGTTCAGAGTCGTTCAGCCGTCGCGATGTTCGAGGGACAACGCCTTGAATTGCAGCGTACACGAGCCTTTGGGGGTAGAGTTGAATCGTCAGTCACATCTGTCAACTTTCCCTTTCACATACTCAAACTCTTGCTTATCTATCTCTTTAGCGTTGATTTAACTTACCTGAGTGCGTGCCCAGTAGTTTCTACGTATCCTATGAAGGCAGGACCTGCGCCGGTCGCTCTGGATGACATGGTGGAACGTTGAGGAATAACAGAGGAAGAGGAAGAGGATGTGAAGCGAGGGGAAAAGTAGAATGGAGATGAGTCGTGGGTGGAACTAAAGAAATAAAGGTTGGTTCAAGTAGCAGCGAGAACCCGAGGGCGTAGTCGATCCGAAGTGGGCCTTTAGCCCTGAGAAAAAGCGAGAGAAGATCCATAAATCGAGCGCACAAGCAATACCGGAGTCAATTTGGGGTGGATTTCTGGTACTTTCATCCTCCATTTCTGGACTTTGATGTTCCTCATTCGTTGATTTCCGCACGAACCCGCTCCCTCCTCGTTCCTACCAGCCAGCATCCGTTCTCCTCCACGCTTCTCCTCCTATCCTTCCCGTCTTCTATCTTCTCCCTTGGGCTATTCCTCGTCTAATACCGCCATTTTCCGGTCGACGAACCTCGTTTCAGGCCTCGTTGGCATCCTATCAATCTTTCTCGACTATTGTGACCGTAACTCATGTCCTCTAGATCTTCTTCTCCTCGCTTTTGCGGGGCAAATTAAGATCCTAAGCTTAATGCGATTGAGTTTCTTGCGAGGCTGTATACTATATGCCACTCACGTCCGCTGTGGCTCAGCCGCGAATACTCGATAGCGCCTTTGATCCACTCGGTACCCTTTCCGCAACAACAACCTCCGACGCTTTGCTAGGAAATCTCACTTCCCCGAAGATAGAAGCGACCTAGCCGGCCACTGACGTGTGCTAAATGCAACCCACTCTAGCGATGAGGTCGAGCATTCGCAGACAGCCATGATTCAGCCTTTTCCTTCTAGTCATTCTGATCCTAGGGACTTGAACCTGTTTTCTGTGTTTTCATCCGGTTTCGGGACTTATTTCATTCATTTAATTTTGTTCTCGGGAGTTCAGTCCAATGTTGTTTGAATGTAAACGCCGCAAGAGTTCGCAAGGCCCAGCGCCCAGCAATCCCGACATCCGGATCGGACAGTGCGATAATTACTTCCAGTTGAAAAGGTGTGTTCCTCGGTTTCATCACTATCATGTCCAAATCTATCAAGTTCCGTCTCTTTCCATCTAAATGCAGGCTATCGATTTATCTTGATAGTTCATACCAGTCTGCTGGGGCTAAACTCATGCTGCTATTCTATTGAGGCTGAGATGTTTTCCCTCAAGTACTGAAGCCCAGTAAACATTATAACTGACGACACCACCGTTTTCTCATTCTACAGCGAAGTTCTCTTTCTCTTCCTCTACTTCACTCGACTTCCTCCGATCTCCAGCAGGTTGGCGGCTTCCATCGCACATCATGCCATCAGCCTGGACTCCCCGGTACGTGTGCCAAACAATGTGACCTCGGACCAGGGCCATCGTTTCCGTATCTTGTAGATCACCATCTCTCTTCTTTTCACACCGGAGATCAAATGGATTGTTCACGTCCTCTATGCAGGTGGGTCTGCATGTTGAGCTCACGGGGCCCAGGGTGCATAGCAGTTTCCTTACTCAGTTCTTCCCGCGAATGGGGCAGAGAGAGAAGAAGCCAGCCCTCGATCAAGGTTATCGGTTTTCCGCCTAGAACTGAATCAGCGTTGATAGCGTGGGCACGTAGGATCGCCACAAAAGCATAATCGTATAGATTCTCGCCTCGAGCTCGTCTTCCGGTGGAATGTACAGCGCGTTGCACGCTTGTATCGAATATTCTCTGATCTCGGCCAGCACATTCAGGTTTCAGAATCATGAAGTCGTCCTCAGAGAGGCACGCAGCAGCTTCGCCGTGGTCGTGGTAGTTTCTCACACCTTCCAGAACACCTTCGGCACGTAACTTGGAATCGATCCACATTCAGCAAATTGCCTCCGAAAGAGAGGTTCGCAGGTATCTATTACAGCACACTACTGCCAATCCTAGCAACTTGAACAAGAGACCTCCACGGACTACTGACCACTGGCATCCTCCGAGCCACGACTACAGGACATCTCCGATTTCGGAGAACTCACATAAACTCACATTTATGGATTAATATAGCTGCTTTTTATGAAAACAACGTCCACCCTCTTGTAGCTGTTCTCCGTGGGATTTCTCATGAGCTTGAGTTGCTTCTAAATCTGGTGCCTTAGGTCTGGCGGTTAACGTGACTACCTGGATGTTGGCCTTCGATTCACTTCCCGCGGGTTCACTCATCCTTTTGGTAAGAGCACCTCAGGATCCTACGTTCCGAAATTGCCAGTTCGTGAACTCTAGGCGGGCGGCCACCGTGAAATGCCTGAAACCCAAGGTTCATCGCAGCCCGTAGCTCATTTCGTGAGTTGGAGTATGAGTTGACGAAGGAATTGCTTCCCCGCACCACGCCCATCTTTCACACCACTCAGCCAGCGACCCGCGAAGAAGCTATCTCATACGACAGGTACTCGGCGGCAGTCTCCGTTTCCCGAGGGATGAAATGCCTATAGCTAGAGCTAATCTCCCTTGGGCTAAATAATCCTTCTCGAAACCCCAGTTAGCAAAGTAGTGCCCTAAGGGGGTAAAGCTTGAAGTGAATAATAGACTTTTTTCGAACTCGACGCTCGAAAGGCTCAAGCTCGTTGGTTGCGCCCCCACACTGATGGACACCACCCCATCGAAAAAGCACGAATGAACTTGGTCCGAGTTTTTTTGAGTTCTGTTCCACTGTATAGCGCACAGTATGTTTGGCATCCTCTTCAAACTTGACATCTCTTCTCTGATCTACGGCACCTAGTGAAAGTCAAAAGCTTGGGTAAAAGTTCAACCTTATGGTAATAAGGGCGGGTTGTCATGTCTTGGGAAGCTTGAGAGGAAGGGGGTATGAACGTGGTTACTACTCAGGCTTGTCACACGCGTTGACTAGGCCAGAGAACTCTAGTCCATCAGGTCCTTCGGAATTGGGGCATAAGGACCGCTTAATCGCAACGATGTAGGTACACGAGCTCATGCGGTTTCGGCATTCTCCAGTACCACTGCAGACCGTCGCATCGTAGGCGGGTCGCAACACCACTGTGGATCGATAGCTTCTTCGAAACAAGCACGAAGGAGCGCATGTGAGTACTCTCATTGGCTATTTTGGGTATACACGAGAAGCTAGTCCAGGGGATATCGGGAAAACAGAGCCTAGCGCACGTTGGTTATGAGGATCAATGAAGGCATCTGAGAACTCGTGTCAAGAGCATTGAATCGTTGGAAACCGAGTGGCAAGGAATATTGAGGGATGATCATCGAGAAGAGAAATTGTAAAGGCGACGATGAAGCTGTCAAGAGACCAAGCAAAAAGATGAACGGAGGCCTGTGTCATAGCGAGAATCGTTCATAGATTAGTATATGAATTGCTGGTGCCAGTGCAGGAGGAGACGAGAGATCGTGCTCTCAAAGGGTATAATCCAGCTTCTGGATACATCCTCGTGGTTCGGGACGCAGTATGAACTACAGGAAATTCGATTAATCTAGTTGTAGTTGGGTGGCCATGAGGGTCATGAAGGACACAGACGGAAGAGACTGTTGGTTACGTAACCAATATTCAGACTCCGTCAGGAACGATTTAGATCTCAGAGGTGGCCACACATCTACAGGAATCTACAGTATGCTGAGGAGTATAGAGAAGACGCCGTTATCTTCCAGTTCGCAGTCATCGGAGATAGCCCAACCTAGCCCTCGTCAAATAATCCTCGTAATTCTCGAGCCTGACAAGACACTTTCGTCTGCCCGTCTATCTATAATCTATCACGCCCAAAGCCGGGCGTATTCGATAGCATCCGCCAGAATCCACATCCCCAGATAGTCAGACCGACAGGAACATTATACTGGTCCCCGCCTCTCACGGTCCCAATGTGTCTTAGTCTCTCTTTCCGCCGAGAGTCTAATCAAAGAACCACACTGCTAACGTATATATACACTTGCCAGTGTGATGCGCAGCCCAATGGAGGAAATCTTACACTATCGTGGCTCGCGTGGGAACCGTTTTCAGTCTTGGTCAACAGTGACAAAATATCCGCGGCGATCAAGGTACGTGAGTACTTGCGCTATAGGACCGTGTTTGTACGTGTGTATTAGTCTGTACAATAGTAGAATCCGGAGATCCCCACCGGGTATACTTCACCTTGAGATCCACCGATGTTCCTATAGAGCCCGACCTCAAAAGCGGAGTCAGTGTTGATGATAATTTATAACCAACACGACGGAGTCGTGTTCGTGCTCGGTGAGCCGTACACTTCAAGGGCCCAGGTCTAGGCCATCTCGCACTCACGAGATGAATATGTGGGTCATAGAGGTAGTTAGGTACATCTATCAGGGGGATATCGACGGCGAGCGGGAGTAGATGACTGAGTAGGAAGTGGTCATAGAGTAGGATGGGAGGGCCTTCAAGCATTGCTCCGTCTGACGGTGCCGAGAGATATTGGTCACTTGAGAATCTTGACGACTCAGACAGAGAGTAGCCCCAAGCAGGAAGACGGTGGTTCCCAGCACCGCTTGTTAGATTATAGCACAGTCCATTAGCAAACAGGGCGTGTAAACAAGTAAATAACCAAGACCTCGAGTCCATAAATTAGATTGTGGAGGTGAGAAATGAGGTTGGCGTGTGAGAAAAACATACAAGGGAGGAGAACAAAGGCCTGCATCCCAAGATCTAATGAGGGTGGGAGGTAAAACCGATCAAGGGGTGTCCATCGACCTGGAACGCGGCGTAAAGATTTCGCAGGAGAACCTGTGCTATGGCGCCGGACCTATCGAACAAAAAGAGAAGAGGAAGGAACCTTAATCCCGCGTCTGCGTTGATACATTTCCCTCGAAAAATTCATGCCGTGATGCCCTCCTGACAAGCCTGAACCTTGCTGAGAAAGAACGGTCCCCCATAGCCTGGGACCATGAGGTCGCTACTCGTATCTCTCCAACGACCAACGAAGTTGCGGTCGTAGATGTACCCTCTGAAAATGTACTTGACGGGCGTAGTATGCGTCTGTGCGGGTTTAGACTTGGTATCAAGATCAGATGAGGGACGGAAAACGAGAGAGACTGGAGGAGGCGGAAATGGGGGATGAATACTCACGAAAGTGACGAGAAGAACCACGAGGCCGTCCCTAGGACGGATTCGACCTAGCACCTTGCAATGATACCAAGCAGCTGAATGTCGCGGACTGCTCTAGAATAGGGGACGCCAACCCAGGATCAGTAAGCCCGCTAAAGACAGGACAAGGCTGAGAAGATGGTACTCGTACCTCTCCCGTAACGATGATATCACGAGCAGCGGCGAAACGCGACGCGCCCGCTGTAGTTCCCCTTTCGTTTGCGAAACTTCCTTCGGTAGTGGCGTCCCCGCTATTTGCAGAGCCTGGTACAGTGTGGGAAGCACCCCAGGCGGCGTTCTCAGAAGTGAGATCGAGGAAGGTGTAATAACGTGTCGACTGATTTGTGGATTCTGAGGATAAGATGATAGAGGCCTGAGAGATCGGAGTCTGGTCAGTCACAGCAATCACAGGCAGAGTGGAAGGAGATGCAAGAATAACGTACTCCATCTTCCTCTAATTTGACATCCTTGGGGAACCACGCGTTGAGGACATCATGTCCGCCATATCGGTCATAGCCATGGTGGAGAATTTTTTTAGAGCTGAAACAGCAGTGTTCCTGCAAGTCGACGAACATTCCCTGCACGACAAAGGGGATATTGGAGCTGTCGTAGTCTGGCTGTCCAACCAACTCGGTATACTGCTGAAATTCGGGGACCTAAATCGATGTACTGATTATTATCCTAGTAACCTAAACACGATTTCTCGGACCCCGACTGATTACTTACCATAAACGAACCAGCCCATCTGCCAGAAAGCGTTCCAGGCTTGTAAACGCGTCCTGGAAAGAGACCCTTGGACTCTCCAATTTGATCATGACAAGATAGAGCCCGAAGCCATTCTTCATCAAGCAACTGGCTTCCAGACGGCGAGGTGGAGACAGGTTGAATGAGTCCTCGAGAACCGACGTGAAAACACCGAGCACGAGGTATGATTCTGGCGTGGGCGTCGTACTCCCTGAGATCTTCTTGCGTCGGTCCAACGTAACCCATTGCGATAGCCATGGCTCTATTGGCGGGAAGTCTATTATAGATGTTTGGCAGAGGGGCGTCAAGAGGAGGAGGGGCGTTCATCTCCTTCCAGGCCATGAGGGCGCCGGCTGTTGGGGGTGGGGGATATAGAGTAAGTTTGTGGCCGTAGTGAGTTATCGTGCTTGGGAGGTGGAGTGGTCCGTCTCCATTGAGGGAAGGCTGATGGTACGTATCAGAGACGAGGGGAGAAGCGTCGAAATGTGTGCTTGCGCCACACCATGAGGGATACTGGAGCAAGGTGTTAGAAAAGGAAAAGGATAGGTTGGTGGTTCGATAATAGAGAGCTTACACGGAATCCCGCCATCAAGAGGGGGTGGAAGAAGTGAGTGCTGATGATTTCTTTGATACCGGGCAAAGTAGGAAGATCTAGAGAATGCCGTTAGTTACTCAGGAACAAACGTAGAACAAGGTAAGTAGCGTTACTTCTCGTCGTCGTCAGCCACATCAGAGAAAGAAGGAGTGAAGTGCCTTCCATGTCCACAAACCAGGGTGACGGGGAAGTGGACTCAACATGCCCCTTCCTAAATAGAGCAGCACGAAGGTAAGGAGCAATCCAGGCCCACTCAATCAACTGTTCCTCGTTCTTCCCATCGGATTCTAGCATCATGAGGTACGCAGTCCACAGGTCAGAAACAAGGAACTCTTGTTGAGCCTTGATTCTCTTCAAGGCTGTGAAGCGGTTACGACATTCGTCACCGAGTGAGGAAGAGGTAAACCAGGAAGGCGCTCGGCGTTTGAGGGCCTCAGTATCGAACTTCAACTGGAAAATTCCAGCGTAGAGCGCTGAGCAATGGATTTTGGCATGAACAGTTCGAGAAACCAAGAGTAAGCTGGTGATGTCGACTGGGGGGCCTAGGAAGGTAGTCTCGACGACGTTTAGTGCGACTTTGACGAGCACTTCAGCGGGCAACGTCTCTAGTTGAGAAGTTATTGTCGACTTTTGTACCATTGCGTATGGAGAGAGTGGGGAGGAGGTGAGGAGACATGGCGAGAAAGTATTTATGTGGTTGGTTTGGCTAATATGGCCGTGGGTGGTTACAAGTTCTTAGGGATCTGGAGAAAGCTTGACTGGAGAATCTGTGACGTCTAACTGAACATTTTGACATTGATGGCCGATCAGTTCAGATTCCCCGCTAGTGGGATCCACGGATCGAGCCTCAGGGTCCTTGCTGTTGCTTCACTGATATTTTGGTCTTCGCATATCATCGACAAACATGTCGAACAGGACATCTATTCTACCTGTACTTCAAAAACTGCACAGACAGAAAAATAATAATTTTATGAAGGCGATCTGAGCACCCCCGTCGCACTCGCTAAGGATCACCGTATTTTTCGGCCACTAACACGGCGTTCTCAGTGGTCGACTATCAACGGTCGCGGCGCGGACCAGACAAGAAGACGGAGAAAGTCACTGGAAAGCTTCCCGGCTTCAGGCATTAAAATTCAATGAGCCCAGGGGAATTCTCAGTGACGTCTGTCAGGAAATTTCCGAGGTCTCCTTTCGTCGGTGAAGAGCCCAAGAACCGGGAAATACAGTACCCATCAAAACATCAGCGGGGATGTTTATCTTTGCGAGAACAAGGCGCCAGCGAAGGATACGGCTGCGGACGATAGAAGGTTTTATTACTCGATTGCATGAACCAAGCATGGGGGACAGACCTGATATTTGAGGAAAGAGCCGCTTGGGAAGGGCCGATAAACCTAAGGACCTTGGGAGGCAACGAAAGCGTCAGCTCATTACGACATATCCTCATACGGCCGCGGCACAACAAAAACAAAACATCCAGTCCTATCATACTGAGGCAAAGAACTCAACCTTCTCGTAACATTGCAAGTATTTACGTACCTTTGTTGTTGCCAGTGGGAGATAAAGTACGCGACGACCTACATCTCTGCCATAAGAGGATCAGAGATGATGAACTGTCTGTGTTTTCACTACCGCTGTCCGTCCATCAGATTCTTCTCTAGTTTCAAAAAATGTTCTTGTTAGGGAAGGACAGTGAGCTCGCCTACATACTTAGAAAGTCGTCATCCGCGAACAAGGATGACTCCGAAGACTCAATAGGGCAATTGAGTTCAGAACTGTGGTAGATTGAGCTACTCTATGGCGCGACTGTTGGTATGGGCGTTCAAGTTCTGGCTAAAGGGTGAGCCTCGAGGTATTGAGAACTAAGGATGAGGAGCCGTCTAGGAGCGGCCTAAGTATTTGGGGGTTGGGGTTCACACGAAGCGCACGTGCGGTGGTGGGAACGAATTCTTCCGTTGGATCTTCGAACGGCGTTTGAAGGGAGCGAACCGTTGTCACGATTAACGTACAACAGGTATTAGGTTTCTGCTGTACTGTGAGACTGTCGTTTTGCAAGGTTTCGAGTCAACCCATGAGATCCCAGCTGCGTAAGAAGACGAGACGCCGATGTTCGACGTTGCAGCCGAATCGCAAGAAGTCTGAATCCAGGGGCGAGGAACTCAAAAGAATCGAGTCCCCCTTACGCGATTCAAAAGTTTTTAAAAAAAAGCGAGAATATTTCGATAGATCTATGCCCTAGGTGCCTTGTGTCTTCATGCTAGATCGACCCAAGGACGACGAGAAGACACGTCGAAGTTCGACGTGGATCGTAACGAAGTAGCGGTAAAGTAGCACAGTACGGCGTTGAAACTTTTAATCACCGTTTTGGACCTCTCCGAGAACGTTCGGACATTACGTAAGCCCAGTACATCAGAATCTGCCAGCTGACTCTCTGAGGGACGGACCAGAGACCGTACTGCATGGTTGGCACTGGGGGAAGGCAACAGCTCTCGGGGACGACTGAACAGATACTGTACTATCAAGTAGCCGCGCTGGGCTTCCAGGATCTCCGTGAATCTAGAGCCCTCTACTGAGGGGATAGATAAGAAGGGGAAAGGCCGTTGCTGTGAATCCAGATGCATGATAGAATTTTTGTGGACACGGCACGGTGGCGCTCCCCTTAAGTTGTGGATGGATCCTCGTTCCCCTCGTCCTTGTGATACATCATCCAAAGGAGCTCTCGAAGCACTTAGACCGATCGTATATCACTCCCGCTCCCTTTGGTCCCTGTTAATCCCTCCGTCTTATCAGGGTCTCTCCATTATATGTACTTAGGACAAGCTTCAGAGTTCATCTGTACGTCACGACGTAGAATCGAACCCAATTCTTGACTGGAATAATCCCACCGGCACTATTCTTGATTGTACGTCGTCTTTGTTCTCTAGACCGCGTTACGACACGCTTTTAAGGCGCCCATGCACCATAGATTCAGCGATTACAGAAAAAAAGATAGATGAAAAGGTCTATAAGGCTTATCGGAGGCCGAGGTAAGAAAAGTTGTTAGACGATCTCAGTCCGGTGGCTTTGAAGTCCGGGCTAGCCAAGAATACATGTTAGCTGATCCTTTAGATCGCACTGCGTAGCCCAACAAAGTTTCCGAGATCTTTCGGGCGCGACATCGAGGTTAGAGGACTGGGATTGTACATGAACACGTGACCGTGTTTCTCTCTTGATTCTTGAACAGTGAGCCTACGAGATGGATTCCGAGCCAAGGGATGCTAACAGGGCTCGTGAGTTGCCAGGACAATTCTTCTAAAACGCCTAATAGGAATAGGTATATCACTCTATGAACGTGTGATGAAGAGTCTAAGAGCTCTTCTTTCCTTCTTTCCTCATGTACTACAAAAATTAGCACCAATCTCATCTCAATCAGGGTGTGGCTGCTAGATTTCTTGAAGCCGCGATACACGCTATGTCGAACGCGTCGAGGAGGCTTCATCTCATACAGAACATCCTGGAGTAATGAATGAGCGGGAGGAACTGAGTTCCGCCTGAGATCTAGTCATACGACCCACCAGTCCCGTCTCATCGTTCATCTATACTCACCCAAACGACCGGTTCGTGACAGCTAGTTTTCTTTCATCAACGTCCGTGTGCTCGGAGAACCCAGAACGATGAAACCGTGTTGTTTGAGAGCTGGGTGGAGCGGTAAGCGGGAGGCTTGAGAGTTGCTAGGGCCTGGAAGAGTAAAGCTTCGAGTGGCGTCGCCGAATTCAAGTTTAGCGGGCACGCTCCCTGAAGATTTTGCAGAATATCGATTTTGATATGAAGAAGAAAGAAAAGGGATAGATTCTTGATAGTATGAGAATTTATACAGACACGAGGAGGTATGATTCACGGAATACGATATGCTGTCCACGCCTGCTCAGCTTCAAGTTCTTCGCTCCCCCTTCCCGGGCCGACCTATCCCCCCACAAATCGCAACCAGATTTCTGGGGAACCAGCCGAACCAGCCGAGAATATGATCATCAACTCGAGGATGAGGGAGAGGGTTTAGAGGCGTGGATGCAGCGGGAAGTAGCCTGATTGCTAAAAAAAGAGTAGAAATTTGGCGGAGGAAGAGGAGTAGAGCAGTATAAGTGGGATGACCGAGTTGGATGGGGACGTTCTTTGTGGGTTTACATAGGGTTGATCCCAATACCGAATTTGGAAGGGATAGATTCCTTGTGAAGATTCATCCAAACAGGAAGAAGTACAAATCACGGAATACTATACGCTCTCCACGCTTCCCCAGCCTGCTCGCTTCCCCCTCCAACCCATTTCCCAACGAAAGTCGCAACTAGAGTCTTAGCGAACCATCCCGAGAAGATAATCATCGATGTGAAAAACGGGTGGATGTCCAGTACAACTGGGAACGGAGAAGGAATCAAATTCGAGCTAAGTTACTCCTCACATCAGTGAATCGTAAGGAGAAACTCACCACGTAAACCGAATCCAGCGGATAGCCCGCCTAGGCCGTTCCGCACGAGCCATTCTCTGCTCAGAAAATCTTCGTCTAGGAAGTGAAGAGCGTGTTGAAGGTGGGTATTGTTCGGCCATGATGATGGTGAGGGAGAAGGTGGAGGAGTAGATGCAGCCGTAGGTCGCCAGATTGTTAGGAGGAAGAGCAGGAAAAGTTTAGTGAGGGAGGAGTAGAGCAGCGTTAGTGGGATCAGAGAGTATCTGGAGGATCCGCAGAAGGGGTTTGGCTGAGTAATTGATAAAAGAGGAATGTGAAAGAGAAGTCGTACCTGAACTCAGCCTGTGTCCCGGAAACAGATACGCCTGTTTTCCGAGCTCGCCATTTTCTCAGAGGAGTCATGACGAGGAAGCAAGAAAACAGTATGCCTAGATGGAATCCTACAGTTTCAGCGAGACAGCCTACGAAGATCCTGAAGAGGGCTTCAGTGGTCTCAAGATTCCACGGAGATACCTCGTAGGGATGCTGAGAATCTACCACGAGAGAAGTTGGACAAAGATGAGAGAGAAGATTAAGGAGATGAGTCGAAGGCAAGCAGACGCACTGAGGTGCATCCATCGGATGACTGTGGTATATCATGTCAGCTGGAATCGCTAGATGGAGGGTGGCGTACGCCGACAGAGGAACACACTCACATGCGTCCATCGCAACTAAGGCAACACCGAGATTTAAGCTGAGAATCCACTTGCTCTGGTGCAGAGGCATGAACTGACGAGCTTCCGTGAAGACACTGATCAAATGAAACGCACTTTCACAATCTTCCTGGGCTGAGTCTGCTCTACAGACGGAGAATCTCCAGCCATAACTCTCCTAGGCTCAGTGCCCCTGTTGTACAGTAGATGTCTGTAGACACCTTGTTTGAGCAGAATAAGGTCCAGTATGAGCGTCAGTGTGTCATGTTCGACATAAGGGTCTGCAAACGCCTTGCACTTGGACTAGGGTGGAAAGTTCTCAATCAAATGCCTTGTCTTTGCGAGGCTTGGACAGATTTCTTCTCACACATTGTTCTAGACGCAAATTGTGTGCAGATTGATAGATTGTGTAGAGATGAGGTAGCTGGACGGTGCAAAGCGTACAAATTGGCATGAACGAACAGGACGAGTAAAGCTGGCAGTTGACCCGGGCCGGCCATAACTGGATCATTCCTCGTCTGGCTCTCGTCCATGTGGCCTGCTGTTGATCAGATTCTTCCATCGTCCTCGTCCTCTTCCAGCATGTCTGTGCCGCTCTTTTCAATGGCAAACTGTTCTCCATCAGTCATCGGAGTGTTTACTTCCACAGACTACTGGGATTATCAGACCTCCTGAGCGATGACAACCGTCTGATCCCAGGTCCAATGACCCTGTCTGGTGACAGCCAACCACCCCTTCTTCGCTGCCATTTTCTCCAACGTTCATGCTTTTGTCTTCATTGCAGAGCAGACCCTATGGGGCCCCCCTGAACGTTGAGCACATCCACTGATATCAACGGATTGGGTGGTGCTCGGTTTCCATTGTTACGCCCCCTGGGACCTTCCATAAACGGATATTTATGCACCTTTTGGGATTGTCTCACCTTATAAGCGTCCCCTTTCCTCCTGCCTCCTTTTCACCCGCGCTGGGTTCTTCCTCCCCACCATGTTGCCCTCTGCACACATCTTACTTCTGCTTTTTGCTCTCCCTGTCTTGATTTTCAAGTTCGTTCGAGCCCAGGATCCCCAACATCCTTTACTATTCAACAGCACCAATGGAGGCACCGTGGTTGACGGAGGCAGCGACAACGATGTCAGCGCGGCGGCTTCGTGCTTCCCTTCCCCGGGATTCAAGATGCCTTCGAGTGTGCCCAGTAGCACGTCTGGATGGTGGTGTGATCCCAGCACAGAATACGCGTTCATGGGCTTCAGCTATGAAGTGACAGCTTGTGAGTATGAATTTAGCGCATATATGCGGTTACGTAGCGCCGACTAACGCGATTTGTACAGGCCAGAGCTTGTCACAGCTGCAGAGGGAGTTCAAGGACATCAAGCAGACGTTCCAAGGAAGATATGTGCGGTTGTATGGTGCTTGTGACAAGAAAGGGTTTTAGTATGTGCCTTCACCCACTCTCTTTCTCTGATTTAACTCTTATTGATCTTCAACCAGCGACGATATCGTTACCGCAGCTTGGGATAACGGTCTGGGGGTCCATGCTCTGATTTGGGTACGTCTTTTAACTGACTATATGCATGCTTTTATCTCAATATCTCCCCCAGTTCGGCTTCGATGGCACAGACGAGTGGAAGACTCGTCGTACGACACTGTTCGCCACCCTCCACTCCAACCTCAAGGCCAAATTCGTCACCAAGGCCGTCCAATTTGGATCCGAGCCCCTCTTCGACTGGGTCCTCGACGCAGACGATCTCGCCGCACAGGTCATCGCCGCCAAGAAGAGTCTCGCTGACCTCGGTATCAAAGTCACTGTCAGCGACATGGCCTATGGGTATCAACACCAGGGAGGAGCACAGAGCGTCATCGATGCGGTGGATTTCTTGGATATCCATCAGTTGCCGTATTTCTCACAGACGGCATCGACGTGTGAGTATTTCGCTGGGAGCCTGGGAAAGTGTGCTGTATTGATGTTGAGGGTATCGTCATTTGTGACGTGTAGCTGACAAGGCGTGGCCGATTATCATGGCAGACCATGGGTGGTTTGCATATCATGGGAACGGCAAGAAGATGTATTGGTCCCAGGTAATCACCCGTACAATCTCTCTTTGGCTGCACTCTTCCTGACGTGTTGTTTGATCATCAGAACGGCTGGCCATCCACGCACTACCCTGGTGTCGAACCCAACTCTCCAGATGCTGTAGCTGATATACCGAACGAGAAGGTTTGCGTCCGCATATATGCACCTATATCGTCCACTGAGCTGCTTGCTTTTGTTCATAGGGATATTACCAGCTACTGGACGACCGTTGCGAGACGTTCAAGATTCTTCCGGGAGGCGGCGTTGGTGCGTTCTCTCTATCACCACCTATTTATTCCCTAACTAAAAATTTTGACCATCCTTTTCTCCTTATCACTCAGGCTGGTTCTGGCACATCTACAGCGACGACCAAGAACCAGGATACGGTCTCTACGACTACTCGGGCAAGACCAAGTTCACCTTCAAGCCCAGGATATCCTGCTGAACAATGGCTTTCCCCTTCCGTGGCCCTTTTATTAATTTCTCGATATCCCCATGTCTTGCATTGTTTTTTTTTTGAATGTTCACGACGGTCTCGTATACGTTTTCTTCATCACGATCGAGGTTTTTGGTTGGGTTTTTGTATGTCAGCACTCGGTTTTGTTATCTGTTTGAGCTGTGAAGGGCGCGTCTGTGGTTGTGACGCCTTCACGGGTTGTGTGGTGCCCTCCTGGGGACTGGGGTGATCTAGCAAATTTTCGTGTCTTGTACGTCTAGTATGTATGTATATCTTGTTGGTAAACTTCCAATGTGCCTAATACCTACTGCAGCATGGTGTAAATTTATGTAACGCCTTTGTAACAAATACACTAGGTCTGCTGTTATTTTGTTTTGAGATTGATCCGTCTTATGTTGAGGTGGGGTTTCTGGTTGGTGAAGAGCTAGTGAGGAGGTGTCAGTGATTATATAATGCGTTGGACGGCTGTGATGAGAATGGCGTTATAGTGTAGTGGTTATCACTCGGGATTTTGATATATAATCTTCCCGTAACCCAGGTTCGAACCCTGGTAACGCCTTCAATGCATGTTTATGTGTTTGACCTCACATTTTTGATTTGGTTTTATCAGAGGTTCGAGAACTTCTCATTCGACACTGCAACGCAGCAAATGCAGGTTTTCTTTTCTTTCTTTGTTACTTTGCTCGGCCTGGCGCCCGTGCATAATGGTATGGGCTTATTATTGCAGGTTTGCTGTGGGTCACATTGAGGTTTGAAGATCTGACGAGTGGCGACGTGACATCCAAACGAGTTAAACGACGACCACAATGACGACTCTCTATCTGACCTAGTACAGTTAAAAGCAACAAGGCGCACGTTCGATACACTGGCAATGCTGGATGCTCCTGCCGGCTTCTGACCATTCCTCCGTTCCACTACTGTGTTCGTCATGACGGTGACCTCTCAGCCTGTGTCCTCTTGACAGTAAAGGCCCGACGGAGAAGTGGGTTCGATACGCTAGTATCGCATCTTAGCCTCTTTCAGTTCCATTCACACATCTCACTGGCTCGACAACTCAATGATTGCCATGAGGCCGAACCATGGCGCACTTTGGGCGAAAATAAGCACTGGCCAACCTGAGTGTCGTTCATATTACTGGCTACAAGCTACAGAGAACTTAGGCTTCCTGTTTCTTTGAGGTCAGGTATCTCTCACATGCAGGTGCTGATGATTTATCAGATGTGCAAGAGCTTCAAAGTGCAGTTATCGCACGACTTCTTTGAGATGTCGTTTTGACGCGAGCAAAACGCAGATAACGTCATTCCAATGCAGCTTTTTCTATAGGGGAGTGATCAACTCCGTCGGCGAAGAAAAGCCACTAGTAGCTGCAAGCCCCACTTATAGAGGACATGAACTAGATTGGCTTGTCCTGTATACATAGCTTGGAGAGCTTGAGCTCGGTACGTTCATCATGATGTATAACTGACAGTTCCGTGTCTTTGGTGATATATCAACCTTACCGCCCCGCCCCAGGTCAATTCTCTCGTAAACGCATAGAGTTATTATAAAGAAGCTACTACTGTAGGCTCGTCGTGTTTATGCACATCGTTCCCTCCTAGGCGTTTCCTTGGACCTCTTCTGCGCCATGACGAGCACGCAACAGTCCACACCGACCTTGCTCTCTGTACCTCATCTTGACAATATGTTTGGTGCTTACCTTCTCGGAACTTTTGCTGCCACCGCGTACGCTTGTTTCGTGTACCATTTGAGGTTTACTGAGCGAACCCTTTCCTTCTCGTAGATTATTTGGTGTAACCTCAATGCAAGCGATCATCTACTACAGACTGTATCCAACCGAAGGATACACAACGAAAACTCTGGTGAGTCTTTACTCCTGCCAAGCCCCGCCGATGTTGTTGATTGAAGCTGTACACATAGGTCGCGCTCCTTTGGTGAGTTCTCGTTAGTGGTAGCGCTCATGGTACAAGCCGAGATGGCTCACCTTCCGGGGCACTGCAGGATATTGGGAGGACTCCACTTGGCCCTGGGAATACATTCAAGCTACCACTATCTGGTCACGAACTATTTTCACCCAGCTGCGTTGCTCGAGACCGTGTGGTGAGTCGAATATGATGGCATACTTCGTTGAATCAGGACGCTCACTGGCCTCATTCACTATGGTATTCTCCTGAAGGAGTTCCTCTGTAAGTAGTCAAACCGTTTCAATGTGTTCTACAATTTTTGGAAACTCATCCACACTCCAGGTTAGCACCTCTGGTATCTCGGTGAGTTTTCCACTCAGCTCATGACGGGTCTTTGTTCCGTCCGCTCAGACCGTAGTTCTCAGGGAGTGATCATTCTACTCGCACACGGGTTCTACTTGCATCGTGTGTTCGTTTGTAAGAGTCGTCTCATCTACCTCGTTTCTTATGCATGTGCTTATCAGCCGACATCTGTCAGTGAGCAGAAGAAACTGGTGGCTCTCTGCGATCATCGTGAGTTTGTGAATCTTGAGGGAATGACCGAGCTCAGAGACCTTTTCTAGCTTGTTCTTGTGCTAGCTACTTTCGGTAAGAAAGGGCCGTCTGTACTATTGCCCCGGCTCAACTGAATAGGTCTTACTTCGACCCCTGTAGGTTGCACTCTAGGTCAGTTGATTCAGCTTGCAGTTTGGGCCGACAAGGCAGATGTTGACGCTGAGGATTCCACGTAGCGGTGACCATCACAACGTGAGTAATATCCCCCAGACCGGGAGCAAGCTTCGACATTCAAGTGCTGACGATGAAAATCAACGCAGTTTCCAAGTCAGGTTCTACACCGAGATTTCCGGGACACCTCTGGTATGATATCTCGCGACCTGCGTGCGCGTGAGTGTTGCGTCTGACTCACTTTCCATCCCCCAACGGAAAATGTCCCAATACGCGTTATCTTTCTCCTTGGTGACAGATGTGCTCATCGCTAGCTCTCTCACTTTTTACTTGCACAAAGGCCGGACGGGGCATAAGAGGTGTGTCTAAATTTGCGCCCTTAGAGCTGAGGTGTACCGAGAAGTGGCTTACTCTCGACAGGACGGACGGCCTGGTGAAGACGCTTATCATATTCACTATACACAACACTGCGTTGACCAGGTTCGCTATGGTTTCTGTCTCTCTTCTTCTGAGTGAGGGTCGGTTCTGATGGTCTGCTTTAGTGTGATAGACCTTCTCGTCCTCATTTTTGTGAGTGTAAACACTCTTTGTTATGGACTCGCGCTGAGAGTCGCGTTTCATAGGAAAACTTATACCCAAACACCTTCATCTATCTTTCCGTTTTTCTGATAGTCGCACCACGTATGTCCTTCCCTTCGCAATCTGAGCCCGAGTCTCGTCTTGTTCACTCATTATCTTCACTCATTATCAACTTCACAGTGTACACCAACTCACTCCTTAGTAGCTTAAATGCCCGTCAGGCTCTGAGGCTGGAGCAACAGAAATTATCTCAGCTGTCCGCTATGCACCTGTCCTTGAATCATCTGGATGCAGGTCGGCCTCGCGGTCGTGCCAGTGGTACTCAGTCTAATTCAGAGGGAGCTATCCTTGATATACGGCCTATGAGTCCTGCTAGAGCGCTCGTAGCGACTCACTCACGACCCTCTCTTGAAGTTACCTCGAAGAAGTCGTGCAGCCGACAGGACTGTAATCTTGACAAGATAGCAGAGGAAGGGTATGCATATTGATACTATGATTGGACACGAAAGAGAAAGAAGATGAGAGCTCTGGTCGCTTGGGAAACTATTACAAGACGTAGAGAACTTTATGGTTCAGCAGTGACCAGAATAAATGGAAAGAAATAACAAAGAGAAATTGAGTCTCGTGCGTGAAGCCTCGGCTCGTACAAGGGTTTGAGGTGAGAATAGACCACCAAAGCCACGGTGAGGATACCACATAATGTAAACGTTCCCCGTTTGTCCTAAGTTCGACTCTGATAGAATCCTTTCCTTCAGAGCCTGTCCACCCCAACAAATTCGAGATACTAAGGAGCTCGACTCGGAACCCATAGTATGGCTGCTGGCAAGAGAACCCGTCTGAAGGGATCTCAAACCGTCGAGATCAAACCTGATTCAGCGCAGGAGGTACAATATTGCTTGAGATAGCATTTGCGTTGGATGGAAGTGTTGTCTCCGAGGATACCGAGGAGAGTGTCGACAAATGGACGAACGGGAGGTAAGTCCTGGATTGAATACTGAGCCCCCCCACAAAATTTGCGACAGCGGACCATGAGACGCTCGAAAATAGAATTCCTGCTAGGATAGAAGAATACAGCAGGGGTCTGGGCTTAAACACCCGGAATTTACATGCCTTACTACACACAGATATCGATCACCCTATTACACTGAAGCCAGAAAGTAGTATACTGCTGCTCACAGGAATGCGGAAAAAGCTACGTTACAATGATTGCAAGATAATTAAAAGACATAGCCCTTCCCCACCCCTACTGGGGAACATGTCTACGCCAGTACGAAGTGGGTAAAGCGATCAAATCCTTCACAGCGTCCCACTGAAGCTGCTCCCGCGTCTCGATAGCGGACTTCCAGTCGAAAGCCACGATAAACGAGTCCGGCTCGTCATCCGAATCGATTTTAGCCACCACCTTCCAGACACATTCGATGCCGCTTGACTCGTCGTTGTGTGAACCGTTGGGATCGGGGAACGTGTATCTGAATACATATTGGCGGACGTCGAAGTTGTCGGGAAATGTATCGGTGGTGCAAAACCATTCGGGCTCTGGCGTGGAGGCAGCCTGAGAGGCATCAGCGTCTTGCTGCTGCGTGGAGCTGAATGGAGGAGGTGTATTTTTGAATCCCTTCTCGTAAGGCGAAGTGAATAGCATGGAGGCTGGAATCTGCTCGGGGTCATTTGGGGGAGTTGCTGGGTCCCCAGCAGGACGGGATGAGCTGAAGTCGTCATGAACACCAAGGTTTACTGATCGTGCATAGACAAGCGAAGAACTCGAAAAGACTCACATCACGGTATAATATTTCGTAAAAGCGCGTTTAGCTTTGGGATTGTCCACGAGAGCATGGGAGACGAACGTGCGAAGAGTGTTGTAGGAGCCGAAGGCCATGGTACTGTGCCAGAACCACCTGCGTTGCGAGAGGGAAAGGTCAATCGGTGAAAAGACATGCTCTAGCAGCAACAACATGCACTAACCCTTCTAGGGTAGAATGCACCTTCTCGAGCAACTCTGCGTCCTGCGTGGCAAGTGTATCAAACAGTAACTTAGGGTTCTTGGTCCACTTCGTGATACCTTCAGGATATAGATGGGCGGAGACTCCCAAACCAAACGAGACCATCTCCTGCCCTTCCTTGGGCGACTGCGCTAATTCGGCGAACTCGTTTGACATCTCTGAGTAGCGTACAGGGTCACGACGAAGCTCGTCGTGAGCACGTTCCCATTCGTCCCTGTACGTAAGGACTCTATGTGCGGTAGTCCTGAGAGAGTCCGAAGCGGGTCCAAGGAGTACTTTGTCGAGCATCTTCTCCTCGTTTTGGGTGAGGACAGGGAGCTGGGGCATGGGTCTGGATGCCTTGGACGTAGAAAAAAGGGGCTGGGACATCGTCATTATAATCTGGAACAAGAGCTAGTCGTACACGTGATCTACTCCTGTGACCTTGGATTATCAGTGATACCAAGTTATCTGACTGATACCGTCTGACGACCAATTTCCCTCAATAGAATTTCTGTTTTTGAAACGCATTGGGCTTGATATTCTTCGGCATCAACCTCTTTTTCTTTGTCATGACTGATGTGTAAGAGGAATTAAAAAAAAATGTCATCACAATAGGAACTAACATATCGAATCCTTGGTGGAACAAACATTTTGTAGGATCGACGGTGGGACGAGACAGAAGATCTTTGGTTGTCTGTGTCTATGAGACTGCTCGGTGCAGGGCAGGAAACGTCAGCGACGCTGATAGACTGGTTCGCAATTTCTGTGTCTTCACTCTCGTATATAGGAGCAAATCAGAGCGCGAGAAGATGTGCAGCGTGAGCGTGCATACTACCTTCCTACGAAGCCGAATCACCAACGCATCTCGCGATAGATACCTGGGTCCCGTCGAGAAACTGCCGGTCAAGTGCTCTTATGTAAAGCACGCCCACCCAAACACACACCGCATCAACTTCTCCTCTCCCCTCCACTCTCATATTCCCATACCCATACCATCCGCACCTACACAAAGCCGGCACACACATCCATTGCGAAAGGATCTGCTTCGTCAGGCTCACTCCTCATTTCATCAGTCTTTGCCTCTTCTTCTTCTTCCCCCTCCTCTTCATTCTCTCCTTCATCTTTATTGTGCCCATCGCCTAGCGAATCCAATCATATCTTATTCACCCCGTACACATACTGCGCTGTTGGACCTACCAACTCCCAATGAAAAATACACGCTCTCAGGAATTTCAGTGCTTCTTCATTGTCTGTGGGCTCCCGAGGCAAATCCACGCTGCTGTGAAGTGATATAGCCCTAAAGAATTGCTGCCTCAACGCCGTCGTTCTTGGCGATGCCTCACAGTGTATCAAGACATGTTCTGGGCTCTCTACGGTCTTTCCACACATTCTACAACTAGCATCATCGACTGCCAGTCTTCGGAAGGGCAACGAGCGAAAAATGTGAGAGCCCTACAAAATTTGGTGATCACCAACCTGTGCCTAGGATTCCCCACTCGGACCAGATAATGTCGCAGCGCCAACTTGTATGTATGAACAGCCATAAGATACGATATGATGCGTAGCCACTATACTACAGTATACAACTTAGTACACTCAAAACTCAGAGAAATCAACCACAGGGAAAGAATACCGAAAGCTCTGATCTTGCCTCATCAACAGTATATCCTTGCACTTGCTCAATACCCTTCCGTACACCGCCTGCTCGTTACACGGCAGCTCGATCATCCCACCATCAGCCATAGACATGATAGCCTCCAAACACCACGAAATGCACGACCATCCCTGATCTAACGACGTCCCTGGTTGTAACGCGCCCGGATTCCCACCGTTCGTGTCCGAGTCCGCCAGGGCAAGCAGACTCGAAACCACCTTCGCATCCCGACACAGCTCAGAGATCGTCCGCTCATGCCCCGCAGACGTACACATCGCCGAAATTGCAGCGTCCTCTGTGCCCTTCTCGGGCCCAACCAGATCGATCTCTTCTATCCACTGCCCTAGTTGTTCCTGATCGCACACGGAGGTGAGATCGGCGAGATGGATGACGCCAGCGAAGCCTTGGAAATTTGTGAGCTTCGTCGGTATGATCCAGCGTTTCCAACCTAGGGGGACACTGGAGTTGCGGATGATCTGGTAGGTCATGGAGGTGGACTGCCAGGTTGGATCATCGGAGGTGCACAAGGCCCAATTGAAGTAGGGTGCAGGGTGGTAGGGGTCGTTGCATATGTAGAATGTTGCAAGACCAAGGTAGTTCGGCTTGTTGTTCTTCTGTCGATCAGAGCTCATCACCGGAAGAAAGTCTACGTTCAGGTCAGCTTCTCAGCCTGACAAGACAGAGTCAGTTGAGAGGAAGTTAGTACTGCTACGACGGGCTTTTCGCAAAGGGTGGCCCTCGTAGTTCAGATCGAACCCTGTGGAAGGAATGCATGGATCCTGAATCCCGATGTTGATGTCATGCTCGCATAAAAACGTGGGTAAAAATCAAAATCATGATAATGTGAAGAAAAAAAATCTCGCATGGATGACCCGTATCGTAATTGGCCGGATGACCGCCGCATTGGAGGGAGAGTGGAAAACAGTGGCGATCAAAATATATGCATTTGAAACAACCGAGTCGATACGTCAGGAGGGAGTCGAACCCCCGCCGCTTGCTAGCCTATGAATGGAAGGCAAGCATGATAACCGTTTCACCACTGACGTGTTAGTAATTCTGGTTCCGTAGTGCATCTATCAACAACCCACCGTTCCGCTTGAGTTGATAAGTACATGCCCTTACAGTAGTATGCATCAAGCAATGGACGGAAAACAAACACAAAAGACCAAAAGGAAAAGCTGATACAGCAATTAGCAACGGGTACGAATGCAACAAATGAATGACAACGCAGTATGTAGATGTAGTCCATGAGTTCTTATAATCGTTCAAGGGGTATAACCAAAGAAGAAGAGGAAAGAGAAATTAGCTGGTCCTAAGAACCACGATCGTGTATCATTTGGAATCCTCTTTTGACACCTGTTCGACGAACTTGGAGTCTCTACCCGGGGCTGGAACGACAGCCGTCGAGCCTTTCGCCTTCTTCTTGACGTTGCCTCCGAAACCGAGGAAACCCCTCGAAGTCGAAGCACCAGGGACAACCTCGCCGGTCTTCACACCAGCTCCAGGCTTGACATCCTCAGCATCCTTCACACTGACGCCCTTGACAGTCCCCTTGCCCTTGCCCTTCCTACTATTATCGACCTGAGCAATCGTCTCCGCGTCCACACCCGCCTTGAGAAACTCCTCGCCACGGATACGCAAGAACTCTTCGAGAAGAGCAGCATTTCTCGAGTTGGCTTTGTACACAGCAAGAATGACATCACCGACGAAGGGCACGAGTCCGACGGTTGCTGAGACGGCGTTGTTCATGAGCATGCGACGGACGAGCCAGGGTGGGAGTTCGGCTTGACGGGCTTTGCGAACGACGAGGAAGTAATTCAGTGACGCGTCAGCAACGTCACCGACTCCAGGTATTATACCTGTGAAGGACAAAAGAACTCAGATAAATGAGACCGCAGCGCGAACTTAAAAATCGTCATGTACCGATGATAAATGTCCAGCCGAATCTGAATCCACAGATAGTGAACCCCTTGTCGAGCCGATGAGCCCTCTTCTTGACGGACTTCAAGATCTTTGTATCGCGAGCTGATAAGCCAGGCGGTAGTTCGCGCTGACCATCTACATTCAGCACGTTTTGAAAGCCGAGAACAAGGAGCTCACCTTCTTACGCTTCTGCCTCCCCCTCTCGTCCGTGAAGTACTCATACATCGGATCTGCAGGTGCATACTGCTCCAGATGTTTTTCAAATAACTAGAAGTTCCAAAGCAGATGGTATGAACGAGAGTCAACAGGTAGACAGAGAATATCACGAAAACCGACCTTTTTACCGGCTTTTCCAAAGAGCGCAGTCATGATGATGATGGAGGTGAAAGAGAAGAAGAGGTCGGTGCACGATCGTCGGTATAAAAAGCCACTCCATGGTGGTGATAAGCTGTTGGCCCCGCGCTACGTCATCTGGCAGGCATTTGGTTTGTGCTCCCGTGGGAAATTGGCACGTGCGTTGTTTGCTCGGCCCCGCTGGTGGCCCAACCAGCAACCTGAACTTAGCGTCGACCTAGGCAGTGTGTTCAGCGTCTTACCCGATTTCTGCTCCTAATGCTCACTATTACTGGAGCTGGCATCTCATGGTCTCCTGAACTTGAGTAGTTAAACCATCAACGCTAGACTCTGGCGACACTACTAACTGGAACAGTATATTACACCAAGAGGAAGTTCGCAGCTATGCTAATGATTGCAGTCTGTCGCTCACAAACCAACGCCAGTGAACTCTTTGGTGGTTTGTTTCTTTGGTCCTACACCAAAAATTGAAACCTAATCTGCCACTGGTCGCTTGTGGAGGACTCCTCTAGTATCCTGTCTCTACCATAGCCTCAGCTTCTACGCCTTGAAGCCCGTTCTTCCTCTCAGTATCGCAAAGGCAACCACCGTAAGAGGCAAAAGGTTCCCATTGCTCTCATAACCATGAAAGCTATGTGATCCGCCTCCATTGTAACTCAGCCTCTTGTGGAAGTCTTCCTAGAGGATGTTTCGATGTTCGTTGCTGAGATGGATTCAGAAGCACTGCACGATTCTCAGTAGTGCATCTTCCTCACCGAGAAGCACATAGAACACTCCTTGATACATCAGACTGTAAGCAACATTCATAATTGTATCTGTGTTTCGTCCACGCTCAAAAGCGATACACATACAGGCATCTACACATCCTTAGTCGAACAGGAAACTTTCCTATCCGACGGCACACAATACCTCGTCTGAGGCGGCTGAAATAAGATGTCTTCCCTCATCCTCGAATCAGGTTCGACGAACATGCAACTCTGATGCTGAGACAAGGATTCGGCAAACTTGCGAGATTAGTGTATTCCTCTGGGATCCAAGTATCGCAGCGCCTACACTTTAAGTTCCTGATAGAAGCCTTGTTCAAACCCAGGATAGTGCTATAAATACCAACCACTAGGTACCAAATACGACCCAACTTCTCCTCTAGTCTGCACCCTCTTGGATATCCTGCTTGTCTCGCGATGACTGACTCCGAACGTCCGTTACCCGGCTCCCCAGGCCTGCATAGTACGTTTGGTGCAATCTTGATTGGTGTTTTTGCGTCACAGGCGTATGTTCTCAACAGCCTCTTGTGGTAGACTCAACACGACTTCCCTCTAATACATTATATATTATAGTCTCTACGGAATGACGACCTTACAAACATTCATCTATTATCAGTCGTACCCCTCAGATAAGACGACACTAAAAATCATCGCACGTTTCTTTCCCACTTGAACTTTCATTATTTAATACGCAAGCTGACTGCATCGTCATACGAACAGATTGCATTGTTGTGGTGAGCTATTCACATTACTACCGACGTGATTATTATGGCTGAGACCGGTCGCAGGGTCCTTGAATCTGTGCGCAGTGTCTCCAGCATGCATACCATATATCATTATGTTGTCACCAACTACTTCAATCCGGCCGAATTGGAGAAGAACGTATGGTAAGTCTTGTTCTTCTAACCTATTTAGCCAGGGATCATTAATACTTGAGAAGGTCAATCCCAGTGAGCACAGCACACTGCCCTCTGTAGAACGAGACTAGATGCACTCTCCCTGTGTACTTAGATCAACGCTGTGCTCACGGTCTGGATTCCGCAGTTCCTATGAGTTTGATTCATCGGCTGAGAGCAAATATTTCCTACCAGGCAGCTATCACCTTCATAGTCCATATGTGTCTCATCCAACGAATCTGGTGCTGTAAGTACTTCGGTTGTCGACTTTCGCTCTAGTGTTGTTTGACTGGTTGTGTGCATTGCCTTGTATGAGCAGTATGCAAGAAGATCCCCAAGATCCCGCTTGGAATGGTCGTACGTAGTATATTTCTTATGTTTCTCATCCAGTTCGTAGTCTCAAGTGATACCCAGATTTCTTCTTCTGTAGCTCACCTAGGCGAGTGGTTTATTATTATTTGAACTGGTTGAGCCGCATTGACAACTGGTCCCTCGGTTTTCTAGGGCTGGCGATCTGTAAGGAAAAGCTTACCTCAATTGTCCTCCGGCTAGGCTAATGCTTGCACTCCCAGCACTTGCTATCTCAATGTATGTTTCTCGACAATTCCCATAGGAAGGCTTTATCAGTAACTCTTCACAGGTGGAGGGCCGCATTACTATCAGAATATAGATCATCCCATGTCCGTTCTACTTGTTGCATGTGGAATGATGTCTTGCTGACGGGGCTATTCTCTTCAGAAACTCGTTTTCGCATCCCTTGGGCTCTCTGCGGCCGCTGATATCTCGATCTGCACATCGCTAACGTACTTTCTATTCACGAATCGGACTGGAGTCTCAAGGTGTGTCCCGGTACCAGTCACCTTCTGGAGATGCTGTACTCAGTGCTGATCCGGGCGATTTATAGCACGGATAGTATCGTGAAAAGGATCATTGCTCTTGTTGTCCACAATGGGATCCTCCACAGGTGAGAGACTAACCAAGGACGCTTTCTCCCATCCCTAGAGCCAAATTGATCGTTCTATATGCAGTGCTCTGAACCTTGTTGTTCTGCTGCTCGTGAGTCTCCGAACCTGATGAGTCCTCTTGTCTTTCTTTGCCGATTCTGCATAGCTTTTCTTGATGCCTGAAAACCTGGTATGCATGGGTGTATCTCAAGTCCTCAGTAATCGTGAGCCCCTCTTTCCCGGTTGAACATCCACGTAGAGCTTGGTCCGTCGCAATGATGCTGATGCGCTTCGCTTTCTTTTGCCAGTCTACGTCAACGCATTCTTGGCAACCCTCAACACTAGGAAATTACTCAGAGCGCGAAATACACCGCATACTCAAATATCTGATCTCTCAGACTGGTTCCCGAACTTTCGACGTAGCAGTCAGATAGAGGATAAATCCGCGACCGGTGACCCAGTGATGTTGATTGGACCGCAGTCAATGCAAATGGAGCGTCTCAGCCCCGAATCCAACGATAAGGTGAGACGAAGACCTATGTTCCCGGGTCCTTCGGACTGATTTGTACCCTGCGATACACACAGGCTCCCCACATTGCTTTGGACAATGTACCTCCTAGTTCTCTGAGGGCTGAAGTGGATCTCTGAACGATTATGACGATGTTGAGTAGGTTGCCAATGCTCACACAATCGGGATAATACTAATGATCGCTTGGTGGTTGTAGGCGCTGAGAACCGAGCGAGTATGGAGTCGAGTCCAGGCAGTGAACCTATACGGTGTACTTGTACCGGTGCTGCTGTTTTAGCGCGTTGAGACGCTGGTTGGACACTGACAAGCATTCAGAAAGAGTATCGTAAAAGAAATATATGCTACATTAGCCTGCAGATGCTAGGCGTGGACGGATATACAAATTAGTAGATTACAAGGTAGAACAAACCAACGTTCTCAGAACGTCAACTTGTCTCGAAAGAGGGATTGAATCTTCATGAAACCAGTCATGTCATCCCACTCGTGTGCATTCCCAGAGCGTTTGCTTAGTGATCGAGGAGTGAGGCTGCTGACGCGTCGACTAGAGAATAGACGAGAACGTTAGCCTCTATGGAAGACCAAAGAGGAAAGAAACTAGCTTACCACTTCTTGTACTTCTTGATATCACCGGAATCCGAAATGGATGAAGACACGGGAGAGGAGGTGGTCTCAGTGCTGGTACTGTTGCCGTTCGTCTGATCAGAGGTGGTGGTAGATCCAGAGTTGTCTCCAATCTGCTTGAGGACAGGTAGCGCGGCGTTGGGAGATGGATCCGGTAGCGAATCGTAAGAGTCAACGAAGATATCATCCTGAGCACCGTCCTTGAAGTTGTAGAGATCGTTGTAGAAAGGGGGAGAGTAGAAGCCTTCAAACATCTGTTGCACAACGAGGTTAGCTTCTGGACAGCCAGCAAATAGAATTCGAAATGGACTAACGTTGTTACGCTCGTTGTTGAACCAGTAAAAGGGAGCTTTTGCACCGTAGGTACAGTTTCCCGGAGAGTCTGCGAACTTTTGATTTTCTGGGTCCTTGCCACATCGTCGAGGAACTTTAGGTTCGGCAAGGGGAACGTTGGAGGTGGACCCGGTGATATTGCATTTAAATCCGTTCATGTAGTTCTCCTCGCCACCGCTGTTTTTCTAATGAGAACAAAGGCGACGATAAGCCAAGCTATCGTATAGAATCGAATGGGAAAACGTACGGAGTGGATCCAGAACCAGGCACAGGTACAACCACCCTCAGGGCACGGTGGCATTCTCTCGGGAACGCTGAAATCCGTGAAGCGGTTCCATACGCAAGTCTGGTTGACACTGAAGACGACGAAATCTTCCGGCTGAACTTGTCTGGCATCGTTCTTGTACGAGATAGCTAGTGCGCATCCCTTGACATCGTCAAGACCCGTGGTGTGATATTCAGCGACGGGTGCACCGGGGCAAGGGTTGTTGGGGTTGTTGGGATCACGAATGTCGCCACCGTCGACGCCCTCGTTGAAACTCGTCGCGCCACGGTTGCAGGCCAACTCGGCAGTGGCTGGCTTGCCAGCTGGGAGTTCGAAGATGTCGCCATCGTTAGGAGGGTAGTCAAGGTGGTTGTGGAACCACCACTGCTGGAAATCCATACTGTTTAGCGGTCAGCAAAGCTCCACAATTGGCAAAGAGAAAAATGTACTTCTTGATAGGAACGACGGGGCGGTTATCGTAGTCAAAAGTCTTGTCAGTGACGTTAAAGCCGTACATCGACGGGTGAAATAAGGCTATAAGTAACGGATTATATGAGAGATATGCTCACGCGTAGGGCTGAGCTCACTCACCAATATGCCCAAGAACAGATGAGAAAAGAGGTAAGACGAGCACAGTCGCGAGCAGAGAACGTGTCATGGTGCGATTCAAGTCAAATGTCGAGACGAAGTAATGGAGAGAGCGAAGGTGAAGTCGTGACGAAGGTCGTCGTCGTTGTCGTTAGCGATGCGCGAGAGCAAGAAATGGAACCAGCCAAACAAGATGATGAGGATGATGAGAAAGAACACAGGGTTTGGACATTCTTATAGCCCCATCGTCGACAACAATAGCGACGGAAAACAAAAAGAGGACTGGCCATTGTACTAGGCGCTGATGCCATCAGTGATGGCCGATCAGGCCGATGTTCAATAGGCATTGTTCTCTGATTGCCGATGCCCATTGGTCACAGACAACTGCATTTCACGATTCCCTTCGCTGGAAAGCGATGGAAATAAGCAGTTCAGAGGAGGAGTGAGAAATCTTGTTTGCTACACAGATTTTTTGGTAATATGGTATCATAATAAATATAATTGAAGGAACAAGTGAAGCCAGCACTGGATAGTAAATATGTACGTTACAGACAGAATTGAAGAGAGGGATAGCTAGTAGTAGTACAATTCGAAAGACTACGCAGTATCCGTCAACTAGCGGATACACATTCAGATTTCATGACGCGACACATTATTATCATTTCGACGAACACCGATTGACGGATATACCTAATCAACGGAGTTTCGGAGAGAGCTGGTTGGAATCCAACCCCTTTGCTCGACGGTGTTCGCAGCATCGGGGACCAGATAGTTCGAACCATTCAAAGAAGTGCCAACAGACGGAGCACAAGGAGAAGTAAGGAAGGCAATTGTAGGCTTGCGCGAGCTATAGTCGAGTTCCTGCTTCGGAGGAGGTGTGGAAGTCGATAAGATGGGAGAGGCTCGGATACTGGTTGCTACGGAGGTTGTCGGGCTGGGAGCGCTCCAAACAGGAGAGCCTCGATAGCTTTCCTCATCGCTGGATTCGTCCATGGCAAGAGGCTCAGAGGTGATGGATAGGCGAGGGGGGCGGCGTGAGGACGAAAGGAGGAGAGAGGAGAGAGGGACGGATTGTGAATTATCGGTGGGTTGGTCGGAATCAAAGGTATCCATCTCTGAGTCAGGATCCTCGTTAGAGGTTGGAGACCCAGAGGAAGCTCGTCGTCCCCTCAATTGAGCCGCCGTTTTTGTCGCACGCGATCTTCTTTTCTTGGCCGGTTTAGCAGAAGCAGAGGCGATCCCAAGTCGTTTCTTGAACTCCTCAAGATATTCTTGGGTAACCCTCACGCCAGGGACATAACCATGGCACTTCTGTCGATGGCGTTGAAGAGCAGCCGGATCCGTGTTGCCATATTCGCAATCTTGATCGGGACATTCGAGCTTCTTCATGGTACTGTGAGGAGAAGTTTGACTTGATTGAGCTCAAAGTCCGAGGCGAAGATAGTCAAAACACAGGCGAAAAGGACTCACTGTTTCCGGCCAATATGTGCTGCCAAATTAGATGCTTGAACTGCGCCCTTATACTTGCATTCCACAACCTCGGCGTATGGGCAGTGATGCAAACTGTAGACGGGTGTTACGGTTAGTCGTTAGTAGGTATATAAGCAAATACTTACTTGAGGAGAGGACTCGTGGGAAGACAATGAAGAACGAGATGACGCTTCTCAAACTCCCACTTGCTGGAGGCCCCAGATGGACAGAGGGGGCAGTACCAGTGCAACTTACCGTCGTCCAATCGAACGATGGTCACCGTCTTCTTCGCTGTCTCTAACTCATCATCAGAGAACTTCTTGAATTTTTCGATGGATCGCTTGGGCATCTTGGGCTGAGGAGTTCGGCCTTTAGTGGGCTATGGAAAAGTACGACAATATACAGTTAGTGGTGATCATCGAAGAGGTTTGGTGACAAATCTAAGAGACTACATACTTGAGCTCGAGGGGTCGAACGGCGGGCCATGGTTCAAGGTCACTTATGAAGTTTGGTCGTGATACCTGGAGGGAAGAGTGGGTTCCGGGGAGCGAGTAGACTGGGCAAATCGCTAGTAGGAAAGCGGTGGTTGAGTCGAGATCAAAGTTGTGGAATTATCCTTGGAGGAGAAGACGAGAGATAGTTGTGAGATGAGAGGGGAACAAAGGCGAAAATCGCAAGGGGACTAGAGATGCAAAGGAAGGGGAACTCGAGGGAAATGACGGGGTCTGAACAGTGCTCTTTTAAGAAGGAAATCGAGTCCCCGATACAGGCCATAAATCCCATTGAGCACTGGCGCATGTGTTACAAGGGATAACAATGGAGGTTCATTCTCGACAGGTTGCTTTCAGGTGCAAAACTGTGCAGGCCACAGTGATTTGATCTAGCTTGCCAAATATGGTTAATGAGCGCGAGGACCAGTCATTATCCTCCCTCCATTATCCCCACGGGTGGTCAGGTCGATTATGGCACGCCCCTCGTGCCCTCGCCTCAGGCGAGAGAAAAATGGGATAGTAGGGCAAAATTTATTGGGCACGCCTCGAGGACGCCGCACAGATTCTGGCTTTCGCAAGCTATTTGGGAACAACAGATGTAAAGCTGCATTGAAATATTGCTGGATAGAAGAACGACTATACCGTTGTTCCGGCACCTGGTGTGCGAAAGTCACCCAACTGACAGTACTAGTCCATTGAGCTCTCTATCGATGACTTATCGCGGGTTGCTGCTACAGCGTGAAGATCGCTTAAAGGTCTGCACCCTCAGTGAACAGACACCAAAGATGGAAAACTCTATGAAAATGACTGTCACTCTGATAAGCGACCTGACAATCCCTGAGTTGCGCGAAGTACTAACAGAAAGAATCCGGGCCCAGGAGTACCAGCAGTTGATCAGGAAGTGCAGGTGCAGTGGGACTTTTCCCCGGGCCCCTGAGTGGCCAGAAAATCTACTTTACCATGGACCAAGCGTACGGCAGATAATAGTAGTAACCCCACATCAAACTCCGCGCGGCTCTTTGGTTGTCCTTCTTCAAACGTGCATGGTGAGAGAACGAGAGCATGTAAAGCCAAAAGCGAATAATGGAGCCATTAAAGGCGTTATTATTGAAGATCTAGTCAGTTCTCACTAGCTTCAAGAGGTGCCCAAAGCGGCCTCACGCCGGATGATCGCCAGAGAACTTGCACCCCAAAAAAGAGGCAGCCGGTGAAAGCGGAGTTTCCTGTGGCATCCATCTATGTTTTCTGACCGGGTGACTAGACATCCTGCGGTACAGTAGGAATATCCACAGCGATCATACAAACCTGGTTTTTCAAGGCTAACGAGAAGCGTCAGGTGCTAGCCAATCTACTTCATAATAGCCAAAAAAATCCCAGTGTGATCATGCATGAGTTCAACCTCCTGCGCTCATATATGACCAAGAACAGAGATGCAAGACGAATACAGTGGTTGCAGACGGACCTGAGCGCGTCGTTGTGATAGTCGGACCGAAGTACGAATGCAGAGAGAGGGAGCGAAGCTAAAGTCTTCGCCGTTATATCCAGACAAGCTGATAGAATCGGAGAAGATTGCTGGGCCCGGCCCTCTAATACTGTAGCTCTTTGTCGATGGTAGTTACGACAGGAGGTACGGCATAGGAGGTCGTCTCGTGTCTTGCCTTGGTTGGAGCCGTTGATGGCCGACTTGGAGACTGTACCGAGCCTGGTGATGCCGCTCTCTTGCCGTTCTCCCTAAGCATCTTCGCAAACAGCTTGTATCGATGATTGCGCCGTAAAGGCAAGGAAACCATTCCCCTCAGAGGATTAAATTGAGTATCTTCCGCACTTCCACCGATGCTAGCAATAAGTATCTATAATTGATCGAATAACAATGCGAAAACAGGATTTTGTACTCGAGTACAGTATTACTAGTAAAGGACAGACTTCGACAGATAACCGGTAAGCGGTGTACTCTCCAGGGACGACTCTGGTGTCTGGCAACCTGTAATTAGGAAACTGTAAAAGCCGTGAGCGAAATCTATAGATAACAATAGGCATTGATCTATCGACAAGCCACTTCCAGGTGCAAAACGTCACTCGGTCACAGCTACTTAGTCTAGCTTGACAGATACGGTCGATTTGAAATCCGAAGACTATTCATTGTGAATCTTTCTTCCCTTGCCCTATGATTCTCCCGGAAGTCGAGTTGCTCAAGCTCGCCCATCGTGCTATTGACTTGCATGAAAATGGCAATGTCTTTCGGCGCGTCTAGATCTACTTCCAGGCTGTCGTACGGCCGATATATTACCTTACATCGCTCAAATACAACCATCGAGGAGTACGGAGTACGGCGCCGATTACTGGAGTGAAAGAGCGACCAATCGAGCCAGCAGATGCATACGAGTTGTTTGACATCTATCCAATTCTAGTCATACAGTGAAGGCCCCGAAGAGCGCGGCTTCACGCCGGAGAAGCACTAGAGAACTCTTGGGATTCGCAAATGCCGATAGAGTACTAGTGCACAGAGTAAATGTGATTAAACGTTGCTTTTTCACGCTAGCAATTAATACCACGCGTTATGCCAGCCGGTCCTGTGCCTAGGTATCGTACAGTGCAGAGGGTGCGACCAGAGAAGTTGTGCAAGGGGTGTACAGTATGTCTATTTCTCGAGCTCACAGGAGCAGTATCCTTTAGACATCCTATATACTTGGTGATGAGAGTCAGAGAGGAGAAGCGTTAGCAGCTGCGACGGGGCTGCACTGATTGGACGATCATCACTGTCTTTACTGACAGTATCAGTGCCACAGCTGATCTGATTCTAGCCAAGTCTATTGACCCAACCACCTCTGATCAAATCTCTCGTTGTCTCCACGATCATGTCAGTTTCTAAAGCTTCTTCGTCCCGAGCTCTCAATGCTATACTTCCCCAAGTGCCAACAGCACCGTATGAAGCTCACCAGAAAGCACGAACCTTTGCATCAAGATACGTCAAATCCAGCCAGTACGACACCGCGATCGAGGTTCTATTCCAGAGCGCACGGGAATTGTTGAAGACCGGGCAGACGGGTAGTGGTGTCGATCTTGCAAGTTTCTTGCTGGATGTCTACGAAACAAAGGGGGAGAAGGTGACGGAGGAGAGCAGGGGTATGTGAGTCTACTCTTTGATTCAGTAGTTGCGATATGAATATCCAACAGGGAGGATAACGCAACTGATAGCGTTGACTGGTTCAGCTGGAACTTGGCGTAAACCCCTCATCGACAAAGCTGTTGCGTGAGTGTCTACCTGTATAGGACTAAGTAATGTGCTGAATGAGAGGTAGATGGACAGCTAAACACGGTGACTGTCCAGCAGGCGATCCCGAGTTACAGCGCTATGTCGGGGAGGTTCTCTTCAAAGGTAAGTAGTAGTATCGCGCTTCTGAAGGGATCTATGCTCATAGAAACTGGGTACTAGATGGCCTACTTGAAGCAGCGGAGCAACATCTTCTTGCATCAGGAGACCGCGATAGTGCTCGATTACTCGCAGAGCTATTCGTGCAATGGTCAGTACCACATTCTGGTTCAGCCGGCACCTTTGCTCTTAAGGGTACGATCCCGTAAGTGCCAACTATATCCAGCCTTTCTCCTATTACACTTAAAGAAACTATTCATATGTAGATATCTCTTAAACGGCAATGTCCTCGCTGCAAGGGCATTCATCAAACACTTCGTCTCCTCTCACCCCGCTCTCAAGGACGCCTCAACATCGATACCCGTTCCAGCTAACGCATCCTCTATCACCGGCTCTTCAGACTCAGAATTCCTCTTCACCTCTGATTCTGACGTCAACTTCTGCCAGATCGCCGTCCTAACCTGCCAGCGAGCAAATGGTGAGAAGAGTAAAGTGATGAAGGAGGCCTGGGTGAGATTGTGCGGAACGTATCAGAGCAGGGGAGGTCTTCTGGCTCACCCGGAGACGCGAAAGGTTTGTGCCCTCCATGAGGAATACCGATCTTTGCATTTGGACTGACGTTGATTCCTTTCAGGCGCTGAACGAGATCGCTTGTCTCTACTTTGGCTTCCCCCCTCCAAAGGCTCAGAACGCGAACCCCTTCGGCGATATCCTCTCCTCCATGCTCGGAGGGGGTGGAGGCTCAGGTTCTCAGCCTCCGAAGCGAGTTCTGGCACCCCCACTCCCTTCTGTGGTTTCTGGTGGGCTGGACTGAGATCGGGTTCATGATCAGGACTATACTATGAGTAGTTAGAGTGGATACTTTGGTCTCTTTGCTGGTTCTTTATCTGTTTCTACTGTGGTCTTGGTCTCAGTCTTGGAGAAGGTTACATTGGATGTGTTATCGTATGCGGTTCAGGTCGTGTGTCCTTTTGCTGCCGAACTGAACCCAACGATGCCATTCTTCTAATTTTTTGGTTACAACTGAGGACACCGCTCACGATATTTGTCTGACAGTGCATTACTCACATGTCCGATATGGTGTAACGGCTAACATTGCCGCCTTTCACGCGGCAGCTCGGGGTTCGATTCCCCGTGTCGGAACTTAATCAATGTGCTATCGACTTTTTTTTTGTCCTTTGGACCCAACCGGCCACTTGTCAACTTGTGTTGGATCTCTTCCTCAATCAGTTTATGATGGTGCCGATGATAAAGCGCTACAAGGTATCTGTCCTCTTCCGATTTACTGATATCGTACTACTCAGAAGCATTTTGATTCTACCTCGTATGGTCGTACATGACCTCTGACCCCACGGAGGCTCTGATTCTACGCCATCACTCTGAAATTGAGCGGGACAAAGTCCTGAAAGGAATGAACCATAGGACTCAAGCTTCACTTGAGATTGTGGTCCGATGAACAACGATGCTTCAAGTCGACTGAGGTAAAAAGGGAGTAGTAAGTGTAGTTGACTGTTACCACTCGAACTCCGATGGACATTGGGTGATTTGATCAAAATCGTCAGCTTCCGCGACCCAGAGAGGGAGTGAAGTTGAGCATTTGAACGTCATCCGCAGAGATAACTTCAGTACGACTGTGTATATTCCACGATTCGAGCTAGGGAATCAATATTCAATAAAAACTATGGATTGTCCGGGGTCAAGCTAATATATATATATCGTTGGACCTTGATGAGCTGATACTACAAGGATCTAGTCTTGTTTAATTGTGCCATCTCCCAAGGCAACGGATTCGTCCCTGTTTCCCAGGAGAGTACTAGTCAGCGAACGGCAGCCTCGCTCGACAACGATCCTAAGGAGTGCTCACCTCTTAGTATTCTCGCAAGAAATCCAGGCAGAGCGGAACCTTCCGCTGTCCCCGTTGTTGAAGCATTGAGGACCATAACCTTGCCTGACCTGGGAGTCCGTGTGGCATCCATCCTTAACGTAGACCATCACCTTGCGATGTTCAGCGATGGCACTAAACTCCACGGAACCGAAGTCTGAATAAACGAGGATGAGATTGGAAAGAAATATGTTACTCTAGTTGGACAGGATGCTATTAGGGGAAATGTAGGACTTACCACCCTTGGGATCGAGGCAGACGTTGCACTTGTCAGTGCGGATAGTTGTGGGAGCATCCCCTTTGCACCCCTGCTTGCCGTAGAATGCAGCTTGTCCCGCGTGAACAGCGACAACGGCGGCAGAGAGAAATGTCAGCAAGAAAGCGAATTGCACTGAAAGTCCAGTGAAACGAAGAGCGGGATTAGCAATAGTGAAGTAGGTCGTTGCAGGGCGAGATGAAGGAAACGGGCAGTGAACATACTTGTGTGAGCTGGGTTTTTAGACAGAAGGAAGAGTGGAATGAAGAACACTGGCCTTTCAGAAGGTGGGTTTTATACGCTGAGGGTTTCACACACTCTGAGGCTCAAAATCGTGCTGGTGTCATCGCTATATCGTCACAGCTGGTGCTAAGCTAGTGCAACTTGCGGATCTGGGTCTACCGACTGCGTGGAGCAGTACAAGCGATAAACACAGGACAGGAAGTATTGTGACCTACAAGGGAATCAACGGGTTGTGGGGTCCAAAAACGGGTAGATGCGGGAGGGTAGCAGCCCTACGCTCTAAAAGCATACGGAATCGCAGGGGATAAATATGAGGCAATGAAGGTCTATCTCCCGTTGGAGCCACTGGGATCCACTTGTGGGATCTAAAGCATACAGTTAAGGGTACCTAGATGAGAAAACGAACATAGCTGCGCTAGATCAATGCACCATAGCTTGAGGATACATGAATAAGTAGACTCATACGGGTGATCATGCACATTAAAGTGAAGGGAACGGAAGAGGTATGAATAGTCCATGGTCATCAGGGATGCGACCGGAAATGGAGACCTACTTGAAGGGTAGTAATTCAAAGTTGTTAGGCTAAGTTGCGTGAAGCGAGGGAAGCACTGGAATGACGGAGATGGTACGAATCTCGGAGACCAAGGAAGCTAGATTCCAGCGAGTTGTCAGGCGGTGTTCGGTATACTACCGGCGTAGTGGTGGTGTTTCCAGCAGTCAGACGTACGGGTCATGGCGTTTGAAGCAAAGCAGTGGGGCTGGATGAAATTACGTGCATTGGACACGGCAGCTCCGAGCCACAGAAGAAGAATGACGAGGGAGAAGAGCACGATGGCAGGGGAGGTAACCAAATAAGTTCTGGGGCCGACGAAAACAGCAACAATTTGCTGGAGAAAGATGACGACGACGAAGATGATCTTGATGGAAATGGGCGGGTGAGGTGATGATGAGGAAGACATCCAACCTCAATACACCGCTTACAACCTCATAGTATGAAAATTTCCCCTTTTAGTGACGTTAGGGGTACACATGGGGGCGAGCAGTTGATATCTTCATGAACTCAGTACAAAGGGTGGAGAGATCGAGAAAATAGCGTAGTCCAAACATCAGTAGTCGTAACCAAAACAAGTGTCCAGATAGAAGAGGAATGTCCGTGTCGAAACGAGAAAGCCAGTTCAACTTAACCGCAATTGAAGTAGTTGCCTTTGATGACAGCAGGGCAGCCCGAGGTATCTATGCAAGGATTATCAGAGTAAGCTATCACAGCTTAGTAAATAACTAGCCAGAAGTTACACACCTTTATTAAGAGGACAGTCTGCGGAGTTATCGCAGCACTTGATACACGCCCGCTTGTCAGATGGCTCGACGAGCTCAACGTAGTGCTTATACCTGAAAAAGGAGAATAGAGCAACAGGGTTACCAAGTTTTAGACTTTGATGAGAATATACGAGGGAATCACTTACCCTAGACAGACACTCCCCTCTGGGTTGCCTTCACCGTGATCTCCGCCAGACGAGTCGTACTGGCCTCCACCGTCACTTGGGTTCAGTCTTGAGAGCTTCTCAGGACGGATACACCCGGTGACTAGACACGTAGGGAGTGAGTATAAGAGTGCGTGCAAAGAAAATATGATGAGACGCACGTTGAGCGTACTTAGCCCCGCCGGTCCCCTTCCCGGTCTTGTGCTCGACATTTGACCAGAAATCGGACGGGAGCTGGCCCTGTTGGGAAGAGGTTCTTCCAGCAGGGGAGCAGTACGTCTTCATCCCACCTGGGTGCTCACTATCGCCGATGTTCGTGTGTGCCTCCCTAGAGAAGTCGTGATCGACTGAATTGTTGTGTTAGGTACAAAAAGAGTGACAAACCTGGGCATGATCATGCTAATCGACACCGAAGAACATTTCGTCAGAGGCATCCATAGCTAATTCGGTCGGAGATACGTACCAGAACTTGTTTGAATCCGTGATAGAGACGATGTTATCCACCGCCGCACGAGCCGCCAAAGGATCAGCTGCAGGCGAACCTGCAACAAAGGTCGAAGCTAGAACAGAAACTAACACTGTGCACAGAAGGGAGGAGAACATCGTGAGCTGGTGTGGGGAGGGCAGGACAGGAAAAAGGATCAGCGGGGTAAAAATACAGTTCTGACGACACTGATTTATATACCTAGATCCTAGCGCTTTCCAAGGCAGCCTTCAACGCCGCCGACGGTTTGTGTTGACCGGGGTGGGTTGAGCATCAGAACTCAAATTGAGTCTGTCTTACGTCGGCTCTTACTCGAAGACATGCTGCTGCCGCGTAAATGGTATTAAATGACATGCCAGGTGAGGGTCCTCTGAATAAATCCTATGAGGGTATACGTGCAAAGAGCTGCGACAAGCTAGATAGAACTTTGCGAAGAGGGATACATTGACTTTGAGCGAACAGTAGTAGACTCCAGAAGGTGATCAAAGCCAAGTCAGACGACGATGTGGGTGGAAACTAGTGGAAAGCGGCGCATGCGTGACCGTAAAATGATCGGGCAAGAGGGTGAGTACCGTGCTGGTTCGGAGACAGCCAGAAACGCTCAGGTGTACGCTAGGCTGCCTCATCTCGTGACGGAACAAGCTTGTACTTTGAATACTCGGATATGGTGTAACGGCTAACATTGCCGCCTCTCATTTGCACCATGTATCGAAGAATTTCGCGGCAGCTCGGGGTTCGATTCCCCGTATCCGAAATCTTTTTGCCATAGACAAGCTCCTAACTGCATGATGATAGGACCGCGAGTGTGTGCATAGCACCTAGATTTTGCTTTTACCACTAAGACAGACTGGTGACAGCGTTCTCGGGTCGTTGGTCACGAATAAATAGGATCAATACAACAATCACGACCGGTGGTACAATATGAAGTCTCGTAACCATGATCCTGGCTGCCTGGCTCAGCAGCCATCCGGGACAGTCGTCGAGTCTGTGTAAGTACCGGCTTTGGCACCAAAACCTAGACCCTTGCTAGCAAATACTTTCCACAATAAGCATTTGTTAGCGCCTTCATATCTGTTAGCGTCAGCCTGTATCCACGCATCTCGTGCCGACACGACTACAGTCGATAGTCAGCTTTCATCAGGTCCATATCTCAGATCAGATGAAAGCAATGGATACGTACAGGTAGGATTGCAAGGTTGTAGTTTGAGAGAGTCGATGAGCAAGTGAAGGAAGACAGTGTTGCCACCATTGCCGCCTGGGTTAGTTTTCGCGTCTTTGGAGTACCCGTGCTCTTTGACCAGAGCGGCGAGGACGTTGTGCAGCATGTTGGCCCAGATTTCGCCGATGTTGTGTACCTCGTTGGACGCGGCTATGTCAGAATATTTCAGGGGGTTGACAGACCTGTTGAATAGCATCAGCGACTTGACCTAGCATATAAAGAGATGGAATTGGGCATACGTATTGGTTGAGTAAGGGTGAGTACGAGCGTTGGTGCCCCCTCTGACCCAGAGGCCCATCTGGTAGTCGACGATCGTTCCGTTCTGTTTCGTCCAGTCGGCGAGGGCATCACTCCAGCCCTCACCCATGCCGGAGGATTCGACAGTAGTTAGACAGCTACCGGTTCCTCCACCAGTTAACCGGTTGCTCAGCCCGTGGCCGTACTCATGGATGACGATGTCGTTCTCGAGAGCACCATCGCGGTGGGGCTATATATAATGGCTGGAGATGAGTTATCGCACGTCTGGACGCAGTCAACTGGTGCTTTACCGTGGTCATATCCCAGAGGAACATGCTGAACGAGGAAATCAGCTTACAGTTCATGCTATAAATGAGCGATTGGTAGATACCGCATGAGACCTGCTTGACCCCTACAATGTGCGTATCGTTCATCAGCATTAGCCAACAGACCTCCAGTGAGGGAGAACATACTCAGGGAACGTCGTGAAACCCCTTTGAAAGCAGAAAGTCAGAACGCTCACAGGATGCTAAACATAGATGAGGGCTTACGCGTTGTTCATACCAAGACTATCCTGTACGGAGACCTGAACAGCGTCTCCACCCTTACCACCCTTCCCGAAGTTGTTCGCCTGGAAGTTTGCGGCTTCTTCGGTAAACCCGTATCGGTACCAGATATCGTGCATCGTGTTGACGATGTAGAAGGCGTTGGTGCGAGAAGCGTTCATGTTGACCGCGACAGTTGGCTCCTTCGTCACGTCGTAGTGGTAGTCGAAGACGAGGTTGGGAGCGGATTGGCTGGTCCTTTCAGCGGAAGGGCCTGCATAGGAGATGGCGTTGTTGCCCCTTGAGAGAAAAAGATGTAGTTAGTACCGAAGGATAGTTTGGCTCAAAGAGCAAACCGTACGAGGTGTCATTCCTGTAGACTGAGATTCAGTCATGGAGTCAGAGATCAAAAGAGAGAAAAAGACTAACGACGACCCGGAGCCACTGTCGTGCCACCCCTTGGGTGACGCCTTGAGATCCTGAGGATCTTTGAGCGTCTGGAACCCCTCATCTGGCGTCTCTTTCGTGATGGGGAGGACATAGTACTGTCATCGTGCGATTAGTTAGAAGGCATAAACGAAGCTCCGAAAGAAGGCATACCGAGGCATGAGCAGTAAAGTCAACGACGGAAAGCAGTTCGCCCGTGAGTGCATGAACGTATGCCTGATAGGTAGTCTGAGCAGAGTCACTCTCAATTTGAACAACATGAGCGAGGGCGGCGGAACCATCTTGTAGGACGAGATACTGGAGCTGAGGATCGAAACCATTGTGCTTGCCGTCCAGTGCTTCTTCAGCAGTAGTGATAGCGTCTTCTACAGACACTGTCGGTGTGCTAGCAGTGATCTTATCTAGACTCAGTGTCAGTAACAGCGTTGACGTCGTTTTACTAAGAGAGGATTTACTGGGCTGCACAAAAGAATTCCCGAACGCGACCACCTTACTGTCTCTGAACGCGACATTAGCCACAGAATTAGCAAACTCGATACCATCCTAGAAAATCCAGGACGAAGATCAGCGCTCTATTTCTCGCGGTAGAGGCGAAAAAGGCGCGACTGACATGTTGCTGCCGCACATAGGCGTACGAAGTTGATTCCGCGCTAAAACCTGTACGGTACGAGATAGCATTCGTGTCTAATTTGAGTCTGTCCTGGATGAAGGAGACGGTCGAGTCCTTTAGGGATGGTTGAGAGAAGGAGTTTGAGAGCGGGTGAGAGATCCCCGTTTCGAAGGTCTATCGCGACGGGAGTTAGCTAAAGATCATGACAGTAAAAGAGCTCTATACACGTACCTCATAATTGCTAGAAGGACTGTAGGCAACAACCTTCAGACCACGTCGACCGACTTCATGAACCCTGTGCGTAGCAAAGTTGGATGAATGAGCGAAAGGCGAGGCATTAGCCACGGAAGCATAAACGACTGCGAGGTAGACGGTTGAAAAGAAAGTGTTGAAAACGACCATTCTGACGAGACGCTACGACCAGGGATCCAAGGAGAGGAGCGTGGTGGGGAAAGAGAAATAGTTGGACATCGCTGATTCCTTGGGTTTATATCAAGGCGAAGAAGCCGCCGACTCCGTCTGTGATGCTGAGATGGGCCGGTGAGGAGGCACATGGGTTCGAGGGGTTGCTATGCATTGGATTGGAATTACCGATGCTCAGATCTTCGGTGCACAGGAAAACATTGTGATTTGAACGGCGAGGTACGGGAGAAGGACCAGAGTAGATGTTCTTGGTATTCTCAAGGATGAAGGAGCATTGGGGACGAGAATTAACCGTGGTGACGCTCATGAAATTCATCGTTTAGCGTGTATGAACTCAGAACTCAGAACAGGACCTTCTGTTGAATCTTCGGCTGTCTCTTGCTTGCTCTGGTGTTAGCAGGAGAAGAGAAGTTATTGAGAGAGTAGACAAGAGATTGCGATATGGTTGTCATCATAAACGAAACTGTCCATGGTGTATGAGGATGGAAGACGTAGACGCTAGTAGACGCGGCGCGCAGCGGTCAGAGTACAACGCCGACTCCATCCACCAACCATTCAGAGGATCACAAACACATTTTCACTCCGTTGATTTATTGGATAGTATAAAACGATGATTGATTCAAGTCCGTGTACTCCTCCGGTAAATTGGACATAGAGTACGCCTTCTAAGAAGGGATAACAACGACAGCCGATTATTACTGAGAGAGAGCGTGCATTCGTTAGCAAAGACGTGAGGGGATGACAACGGGGACAAGGTCAAGGGAAAAGAGCGACGAGGGAATCAAAAACTATGTGCATCATACGCGTAAAGGAAGAGTTAGCAAGATGTGCAAAAGAAAAACGATGAAGAATGGAGCCAAATCAGTAAAGCAAAAAAAAAAAATGCCCAGGGGTGTAGAAATGAGATAGTATGGAGAAAAACGAGAGCGAACTGTTTGCATGCTGAAGGCCAAACATCAGGAGGGAACTGCGAGAATACCGAAGATGAAAATAGATAGAGCAAGATAAAGCAGGGAGAAAAGACGATAGTAGTCCAATGCAGTCGGGGTAGAAAATTGTTTACTTCTTGCCTATGTTGACGGAGAACCGCTTCTTCAGCTTCTGTACAAGGCTGGCGTTGGATTTCGATGAGGAACCGGAAGCGTCAACCGAAGCTGGGCGTAGATTCAAATGTGTTTCGAGGCCAAGTCCTAAACCCAGCCCCAAGGCAGGGAGGTCCAACGGCGAGACTTCTGGCTCGTCGTCAGCTGCTTTAGGCTCCATGGGGACTGGCCCAGTCGACGATGGCGCAGACTTGGGTTCATCAACACCAGCACCTCTGTGCAAGAACACCATGGCACGGCTGGACCTTGATCTGGGCAGTCGTTTCTGTGGGGGCTCTGGTTGTCGTAGACTCAAGTCTGGCTCTTCTAGGAAAGCAGACGACAGCTTGGACTTGAATTCCGAGACGGCAGCGAAAGATGATGGGGACGGTAATTTCTCAAAGATCTCACTCTGAGGCCGCTCAGCGAGAGGGGAGGCAGGAAGGCGGAAGATGACCGCCGTTCCACCGGTGTACGTGCCTTCGGAAGGAGGCATGGGTGGTCGCAGATGAACTTCAGATGCCGATTTGGGTAAGATGGGAAGAGGTGCCGGAGGATTGGAGATTAGAGGGCTCGCGGATGCAGATTTAGTTAGGGAGTGGGGATGAGAGAGAGGTGGAAGAGAGAGGCCACCGTCAAGGAGGGACGGTGTCGACACGGAGGGCGTGCTAGGACCACTTTCGATATCCTCCTCTGTAGTTGGAAGGTAAAGTGCGGGTGTACTAGGTGGGCTCGCGGGTATGTCCTCAGCAACTACAGTGAGAGTAGGGGGTTGCGACAAACGATCCCTAGGAACCGACGAACGAGACTTGCGGGCTGCAGTTTTGAGTATTTCTGGATCCAAAACTAATTCCTTGGGGACAACAGCCAGTCGTCCTCGCAGTCCGTCGACGGAAACCGATTTCTTGTGGGCCTGTAAGAACGGGAGCTGACGGTGGGAGGAAGAGCGGGGAAGTATTGAGCTGTCGGGGCGAAGACGTAAAGAGGATACGTCTTGAAGCGTGCGACGCCGTGAACCGAGGTCCATGGAAGCCCTGGCAGGCCTGGCAGTTCGATCGCGCACGCTGGAAATGCGTGTTCTTCTTTGTGATGAATCAAGGAAACGTTGCAAGTTTGCTCGTCTTCTTGCTTCCACCACACCAACAACCATCTCAGGCTCCTCCAGACCGGCTTTCGGTGCCATTGGGAAAGGTTTCTTATTCTTGCTGGTCGTCCCCTCAAGCGTCCTGAGACTCTGCTGTATGACTTGAGCTTTCTCCTCGAAGAGATGCATCCGCTGCTCTCCCAACCACCGTTCTTTCTTCACCGCTTCCAAAACATTCGAGTCGGTATGCATATCAGCAGCCTGCGCTCGAAGCTTCCCCAGATGGATCTTGACTTCTTCCATCTGCGTTTCTAGCAGTTCAGAAGCATGGCGCAAGGCACGAATTTCCAGGTCTTTGGACGACGGCTCGGCATCTCTGCAGGATTGAAGAGCAGATGCGAGACCTTGCTCAGCTTGAGAGTACCTCGCTTGGCGACGTTGTGCCTTTGTCCGAGAGGAAACGCGACGTCGTTGAGGTGGATTCTGGGGGGTTGAGGGATGCCGTGGGGTCGTGTACAAGGCTGGGGTCGACGCCTGAGCAGAACTGTGAGATAAATCTAGAGTTTCTTGCTACATGGAGCTCGTATGAGAACCTTGATGATAATCATAGCATTATGCATCACTTACAATCGATGGTTCCTTTGAGGTTGTGGGTTGGCTGAGTACGGTTGGTTCGTTCATTAGACTCTTGTCCTCATCAGTGCTAAGGCTAGATGTACTAAGGCCAGGTAGTAGTACTCCGTATTTGGAGGCTCGTATCATATTTCCATTACTTAGATGGACGAGCGAGTTGTGTTGTTGCAGGACGAGGTAAGAGTAGAAGTGATTAACTGGGTTGGGGCTTGTAGTATGGACAATGAGCGCCTAGGACACCCGTAACGGTACAGAGCGGTCTGGGTGCTGCTTAGTCAGCAGCTTCAAGGTCTCCCTCTACCACTCCACTTACTCTAGAGTTATCTTAGGGTGACAGTGGCTATAAAATCAACTTCGCCTTGCTATGATATGACTATTGTATCTGAGAGAAGACAGATACTTGGAAGAGCGAGCTCTTACTTTCTCTTTCTCTAGCTCAATAACGTTCGAAGTGCATCGTCAATGCGTAATGAGAGCATGACAGAATACACCGTATTCGCATTCTCGCAGGAGCAAGCCTCACGTTCTCCTTCTCTACTGATGTGTTACAGTGAGATTCGCTGGTTATTCACTGCAAATGACAATCTAAGTTCTTACAGGCGTCGTACAAATCCTTGGATCTTACTAGGAGTTGATGCCGTCGAGCACCGCTTCTTCATCCGTCGAGCCCGCTTTCTAACTGATGTAACTTTTACCAGGCCAGCTATTCTTGCTCGGCGTGGCCTTCGGAATCGCATCGAGTCCGAACAACCCGAAATAGTTCCGTGAATGTTGCGATTCTCATATCCGTCGCGTGTCTGGTATATCTTGTTCTGCGTGAATTCTCGTCTTTCAGCCGAAGTCTTGTCATGTTTAAATTGAGGTTGTACATGACTGGCCATTTCGTTCGACTCTCATTCAAGTCATAGAAAACTGTGCGTTACTTCCACATATCCCATTTTGCACCGGACTGATGAACCTCATCAATATCAACTATCCAGTACTTCTGTTGCTCGTGTCTTTTAAAGCACCGCAAAATGCTGAATAAGGGATAGACAGAGATGAGGAACATGAGAAGGTGATCATGATACGAGAAGCTATATGGGTCCCAGCTGGGCTGCCAAGCGATACAGTACCTCTTGCGAGGATCGGCCAAGGGAAGGAAATCTAGGAAGGTTGAACTCTCTGCACGAGCGTGTCAACGTACTGCAGAGTGGCTGATTCTGAACCTAGAAAACGGGAGTACTGGTGTGGTTGGATCGCTTTGAGCTTTCTTGACCTAGTTGAAGAACTTGAACTGAAAACCTAATGGACCACCAATACTTTGTCAGCATCGGAGCTCGAATCTCACGCCTGGGTAGGATACACGATCTGATGACAGGACCGAGGTGTGTCTCCAACTAGTTCTTTCACAGTACAGTTACTTTACTTAGTACTACATTCCTGCTTCAAATCGGATTCTCATGTTCTTCCCACCGTGTGCGAACTCTTCGTTAGGTTGAACTATTGCCCATAATCGCTATTACCTCTTTGCCGATAACTTCGAGATCAACTATCTTGAAATGGACGAAGAAGGCTCCTACTAGCCTTAATAGGTGGGAGTTCCTATGATTTTGCGAAGGTTCTCCCACTCGATCAAGTTAATTATCACCCTCAACTGATGACCATCAAACTCGTTGATTGAGGTGAGATACAAAGTCAAATTACTAGCCTAGTGGCTTACCCGCATCTCCCGATAGGTTTCAGATTCTCGGCGCTCGGGAGGGAAGAAGCAAGGGCATTGCTTTCACGAAGCGTGGTTCATCGCTCCTTGATACGATGAGAAGCCGCATCGTTAATACGAGTCTATATACTTATCCTCCATATTGCCTAAACTAAGTCGAGCTTCCTCTTTCTAGCCATACTCACGCAAGTGAAGTCAAGAAACGGACAATCCGGAATGGACCCAAGCATCATCGTTCCAGGAGCAATATCGTTGGACGATACCTTTGGAGCCTACATGCTTGGAACCTTCGTCTCCTCTATGTGAGCTGTTACACTTTGCTATATATCTGTGGCCTTGAAGGTAATATGAAGACTGACCTGGGTGTCGAGGGCAGATTATTCGGCGTATCGTGTCTGCAAACTTTCATATACTATCGAGCTTATCCCTCTGACCGGATGGCTCTTAAAATACTCGTATGTCAGAATCTTTCAGTAAGAAAATGAGGCCATTTCAACGGCCGTCTGAATCCAATATTACTCCTCTTCTCTTAGGTTGGCACTCTATGGTAATCCTTATTTGTGGGAAGTCGAGTCTTCACGTTTCACTAAATACCCCCCATAGGACGCTTGAAAGCCTGCACGTCGCTCTCAATATGCATGCGAATTATCACTATCTTATCAAGAGCTACTTCGACTTTGCAGCTCTGGCCAAACCACAATGGTATCCTTTCTGATTTCCCTATATCATCGAATGATTTTCCAACACATACTCCTTGGGTTGCTGAAGGTCTTCTAACGTACGTTCTCCCTTCATCACCTCATCGAACCATCACCGAGATTCATCTCTACTCCCGATAAGGTCGGGATTGGTGCAACGGTGAGCCTCTGTTTGAGCTGTATTCCTTTAGAATGCTGGTGCTGATCTGAATTGTGTAGGGTGTTATTACCTTGCTTACTCATATGTTCTACGCCCACCGTGTCTTCACTGGTGCGTATAGTTCCTGGTATACAATAATTTCGGGCTGAGCCAACGATAAACAGTGACCAAGAGGAATTGGTGGCTCACCCTTACGATTGTAAGTTCTCACCTGCGTCTTGATCTGTCTCTTGACCCGAACTTATCGGTTGATAACGAACCTCGTAGTTCATCCTATCTCTCTGCGAGTTTGGTGAGCTCCGAATCTCACTTGAGGTGAATTGAACTGATTGGGTTTCTGCAGGTTCTACACTTGGTAAGCAATACTGCCACTTTTGCCCTTCCTTTCGAATCCCGGCGCTGATCGTAGAGAGACAGCAGTGGCTATAACTTCGTCAGTAGTACAATTGCCTGACTTCTCCGATTCGATGGTTGGTGTGTCTCACGACCGCGAGTAGTTTGCAAGCCGACAGCCTGGTATCACTTGCCACTGGGGCTACGCTGGTTAGTCCCTGTACGATACCGCAGAATATAAAGGTACGGTGCTAACTATCTCGTAGAAATGGGCAAAGGGCAGTCTGTCCTTTGCAATCGTAGTAGATATCTTAATCGCAAGCTCCTTGGCCTTTTACTTGCACGGCGGGCGAACTGGGCACATGCGGTTTGTATCGGTCTCCTCGCTTTGTCTCTCCAGTCTACCCTGCATGCTGAAGGCAACCCCATCTCTAGGACCGATTCCATCATCAGCAAGCTCATAATCATAGCAATCAACAATGCTGCGCTCACTGGGTTAGTCAACTTGCCTTGACGCAAGCCTCTGACTGAAAATTATTACCAACTATATCAGTATCGTTGCTATTGCGATCCTCATCTCGGTGCGTCGGGTTACAGTCATCTATCAATGGGAGCTATCTGACCGTTCTTGCCTAGGTTTGCCTCGCTCCTAGGAGTCTTATCTTCCTGGCGATAGTTCAAATACTGGGAAACCGTGCGTATCCCTTCTTGCCATTCCTTGTCTTACTCTGACTTGTCGATCCTTTGTTCAGTGTATACTAACTCCCTGTTGGCCACGTTAAACGCGCGTAAGTCGTTAAGATCGACGCAGTCAAGATTACAGGAGGGATCGATACTCAGGATTCAGCCTCCGAGTGGCAGTAGCAACAGCGATGGTCCACAATCTCGATCGTGGAACGGTAGTCGTCCAGCCGTGGGCACAGACTCAGGAAAGCTTGATCGCTCAACAGACTCAGGGGTTAGTAACTCAATGCTATAGGGTTCCACGGTCTACGTACTAACAAGTTCGATGGCCTAGCAGTCTTTTGCTCTAAAGGAAACTCACCTTCATAAGCTACCTGACGAGGAGATGAACGTCTTCAAGGTCTCGTGGTACTTCTCACTCCTTCCAATACTGGCTGACTCTATCTCGTAGGTTCCTAACTGAGCAGCTATTGTTGAGCCCAATGTTCGTGGACTACCACTTCCAGTTGTGAAAGCCACGCAAGGTTTTCGTTATAAATATATTCTCTCTGTATGCCTCGATTTGGGCAGCTGTCCGCGAACAGCAAAATAGCGCCAAGAGAGACTCGTCAACAAGGGTGCGCGACTTCTCCGGATCCACGCTGTGAAACACATCCGATCGCTCCTAGACTCCGAAATCTCGATGGAAGCCCTATTTGTTTCTAGGCGGCTGAACCCCATCTTCCGATTATCTCAGAGTCGTTACTATCAACCACATCAGGAAAATCGCATGCCCACTGAGAGACTTATGGATTTGAAGGATTCAACCCAAGACAGCTCAAGCCTCAAGGTGTCAAGTCGACACCAGATATGGTATCCAAGTTCGTTCAAGGCCCCATTAAGAAGTCCATCGTATGGAAAGTTGCTTAAAAATTTACTGAAGTGTGCATTCCCTGTATACATAGATGACGGTGAGTTCATAACACTGGAACTTGAAGGCGTCACGAAATACTTCTCACGGTAGGCGGGTATATATCAATCACTGATCGAGTCACGTAGTGATCGATGATCCGAGAACAACTCAGGTGCTTTCTTACTTTCTAAGCGTGCTCCTATTTTTCCCACTTCGTCGACTCAGAGGGTCAGGCCTCAGGGCCCAGAGCAATTCCAATTCACTATCTAATACCAGTGCTAGGCAGTTCTAAGGGCGTCTGTTTGATTTCCCCTGGAGCCTCTTCCGCAGGAGCCTGTGAAGTAGGATCAGCTTAGGAAGTTCATCTCTGTTCTGTTGCACGTTAGGCCGCAACTGCTGAGATCAGAACGTTCATAGCCTCTTCCCTCTCAGATCAATTCGGCCATCGCACTGTTGATATTCTCAGGCTTGGTAGGTACGAGGACGGCCATCCGACATCTGTTCTCTGATAGCATCTGCCAGGACATCACTACCATCCCCAAGTTCAACTTCTCAGGACACGGGAGAATGCAAGGTCAATTGGGCTTTTGATCGTGGCACACCTCTAGGCTCTGATATATGGACCAGTCTTTGTGTTTCTCGCGTTAGAGCTGTGAAAAGGATGAGAGGGATAGAAAAGCGGCCGAGGGCCCAATGTATAGGTAGAGAGAAATACAAGTAATCCAGTACTAGGTGAAGAGGGGTGGGCGAAAGCCCGCAGGGCTTTCCGGTGTGCGAGTCTGAACCTCTGTGGAGGACGGAGTGAGCTGCGATGGGAGGGTGGGCAAGTTTGCAAAACCGCTCGGAGCAGCTTGCTGGGTCGAGAGGACAAACGGACAACACCACGTTGTTGGGAGTTTGTGCAAAACGGGCGTGGAGGGCGGGTAGAAAGTAGGCGAACAGACAAGTGAACGTAGTGTAAAGGTAGGAGTGCCAGGGTTAGCCTGGTGTAGCGAGTGCTGGGCTGATGATGGTGGTTGGCGAGCTAGGAGGTGAGCCACGCCACCACTCTGATCACACAAAGACCTAGGTCGTGCTTCATCTCTGTTTCACGCGACTCGCAGACTCACAATCTTTGTGTTTCTCGCGTTAGAGCTGTGAAAAGGATGAGAGGGATAGAAAAGCGGCCGAGGGCCCAATGTATAGGTAGAGAGAAATACAAGTAATCCAGTACTAGGTGAAGAGGGGTGGGCGAAAGCCCGCAGGGCTTTCCGGTGTGCGAGTCTGAACCTCTGTGGAGGACGAAGTGAGCTGCGATACCCAAGGTGATAGGAGCCAAGCGACGCGACGAGCGAACGATCGTACCCCAAGACAATAGGAGGCGCGGCTCACCTAGGATGGGTAATGTCATGATCGAGAGATTGGTGGCATCGTTACCCGTACGATCTTTTCTAGGGCCATCGAATTGGCTTGCATATATGGAGCTAGAATCTGTGTGTGCTCTCGCAGATACCGCAGGAAGGCGTCGCTGGCCCAGCGTCCTTTCGTTTTCACTACGTCGAAAGGAATACCACGAAGAAGGTACTCCAGCACCGCCCCTATGCGGATGGAGTGGCCTTGTAGCTTAGGGAGGTTGGCGTCATCAATTGCCTTGTTGATGCGCTTGAGAAAGTTGACTTTCGAGAGAGGTTTCCACCTGTTGGCTGCTTTGTAGGCGAATAGAGGGCAGTCTGGAGGAGGGCTGTGGTTGGTTGCAAGGTGCTTTTGCATAGCAAGCTGAGGATCGGAGAGCCCGTCTTGCTTGGCCCAAGACACTTCCTCTCCATTTATGGCGGATTTGGTGCGGGGAAGGTGGAAGGCAGTCATTATGAGACCTTCCTGGGAAGTTTTCACTGCCATGTGTTCGCGCCTGACGACGTAATCAGGATCGTATCCAGTGAGTTTTGGCACGACGAATTCCCCCAGTCGGGCCATGCACCAGAAGGTTGTGGTGAGACATGCGAAAACGGCAGCGTCGAGTGGGATAGAAAAATCAAAGAAAGGGGCAATGGTTTCGATAGCTCCCACTGTTAGGGGTGGGCGAAGAGGACGAGATGACGCTGTTGGGGCTAGGGTATGGCAGGCTTTTAGCATGGCGTCAAAGGAAGGTTTGTCCATTTCCCATCTGACGTGGTGGAGGATGTGCCAAACTCGTATTCCAGCGATGTAGTTTCCAATGGTTGACCCTGAGTAACGGCCTGCAAGAGATGCTATGAAAGCCTCTATGAGTTCTGGAGATGCAGGGGCGCGTGCACTCTCAGAGATATTTCTGAGATCACAGTAGACGTGATAGTGTAGAAGACCAGTTCCGTAAGTGGCTAGCGTTCCACCACGCCAGGCGTTGGACATGATGAGTTGGGTGTGGTCTAGGTCCTCTTGTGAGACCGTTAATTCGCTAGGGGATCTTATGACTGATGGGTGAGGTTTCCATAGCTGGATGCGTTGGGCACATGTGCATGGTGGGCGAAGCTCAGATGGAGAGAGATTCGTAGGTTTGGGTCGGGGAATGGATTTACTGGGACCAGATTGTGGTGCTTTAGCTATCGCAAAAACCGTCGCTTTGGAGCTGCTGGAATTCTTCTTGCTCGCTAATACAATGTTGTCGATAGGCGTCTCTGGTGGATTCAAAGTGGAGATGAGGCTTCTGTCGTGATTTTGACCAGTGGTCAGAGTTTTCATATGTAAGTCCACCCAGAAGGCTTGATCTGGATCTGGGCTCGATTTCGATGAGGAAGTGTTTGACCTCGTCTGGGATGTCAATGGGTGGTAGGAGAAGGCTGTTGGGGGGGAATTTTCCCCGTGATGGCCCATCGGCTGGGTTAGCGGCGCTTGGTACGTAGCGTGAGTGGATGATGAGGCAATTTTCTTTGCAGAGCTCGTGGATTCGTCGGAAGACCCTGTTGGTTTCTCTATTTCTACTTCTCCCTTTCCACCAGCCTTCGACCACTCCCTTATTGTCGCCGTAGAGAAAAATTTCTCTGTTTCGGAGCCCAAGCCGAATGATTGCTCGTGTAAGAAGTTCGAAGCCGATTGCTTCAGCCCAACCAATGTCTCTGCCCGGGCTTTGCCAGTTTGGGCTAAGGGCCCAGGCCCTCCATCTGCTGTCAATGATGATTGCGATACCTGTGGTGGAACTTGCGTCGGAGAAGCCCCTAGTGTCCAAGATAGGTACAGGTCCTGGAATTGGTCGGGAGAGGTCATTGCGAGAGAGTTGGGAGGTCCACCAGGTTAGGTCATCGGCCAGGCCTTTGGGAGGGTGTCTGGGTTTGAAAGGATTTTCCTGGAAGGCAGGAACCATGGCCTCGAGTTCCGTGAGGTAAGCGCGGCCGGCAGTGAGAACCACGGATGCGTGAAGTAATTTTCCATATAGCTTTTGTACGTCTTGGAGTGTATGTGTGCTTCGTGATTTCCAGTGTTTTATTGCTTCGATGTATTTTTCGCGCTTTTCCTGAGGTAGAGATACAGAAAGGGTAGGGAGATCCCAGAGCAGTCCAGTGTAAATATTTGACGTGGCAAAAGCTTTGTCCTTACTAAGCTCCCAAGGCATTCCCAGTTGTTCCGAGAGGCGATCAATGTCTTTCAAGGAGTAGGCAAAGGTGTGGTCGCTGTTTTCACTGTGATTCTTTATGGGATAGGCAAAATCTTCATGATATTCCTCGATAGAACCGTCTGGGAGGGTATTTCCAGAAAAGATGATGCAGCCTCTTCGCTGGATGCGGGTCAGGCGTGAATGGATTAGCTTACGAGTTTCATTGTAGCGATTCAATTGTAATGTCGGTAATCGGATGAACAGATGGTCATCGACCCACTTTGCAATGGGACCGAATCCATGCGCACGTAAGATATCAGCGAAGGCATCGCCAACGTGGCCATACAATCCAGGAGAAGAAGTTAATCCGAAAGAACAACAAGTATCGACTGCATACTGATCAATTCCTGGTAACTTTACTACGGTGCCTGGCCATTGTCTAGGGAGGAGTGGGATGCGACGATAGGCTTCGGAGATATCTCTGATGGCTATTTCGCAGCCTGGAGGCAGTGAATGAAGCAGAAGAGATACAGATTTGAAGGTACCCCAAGTAGATGGAAAATTGTCAGAGTCAATGTAGGAGTTGATAGATGGGGTTGGTATAGAAGAATGTGGAAAGGAGAAATTCTGAATGAGGCGTAGTTTGAGAGGGTTGTTGGGCTTGGGGGTGAAGGATATGGGAGAGGTTTGGAAGGGGCCAATGAGTTCTTGAAGTTGCTGCTGTGAGAAGGGGCCAATGTAGCGTTGGCGCTCATACTCTGTGGAAATAATGTCGAGGAAGTTAGTTACATGTTCATCGGCGGATTGGGAGTTAGGTGGGATGAAGGTTGATGCTAAGGAAGGGATGCCTGCGTAGAAGCCTGCGGCTAGGCCAGAAGGAATGTCGTGGTATCTCGTGAGGAGGCCTGTCTGGGAGAGTATGTTGTGCCATGTTTCAGCTCTAAGAGGTGTTAGAGCCGTTGTCTTCCTGAGTTCGAGGGCACGTTTGGACTCCATGGTTGCGATTGCCACATCCGGAGCACTCATGTGTGTGGGAACGGGATGTTGAACTACATCCGGCAAAGGTCTGCCAGTCGTAGCAAACGATGTCACCGGAAGGGTTGATAATTCTACCCTCGGCGTTGCGATAGCATCGAACGGGTTCTCCTGTCCAGAGCTTCTGGGCACGACATGCCGAGATTCTGTGGGGCTTGCGACTTAGGCATATGGCGCATGCTGCAAGTAGAGATTTACCTGAGCCGGGCTGATTGCTCTGGAAGCTCGAGGGCCCTGCCTGCCCCGAAGAGGATGGCCCTCGCCGGGAGCTTTGGCCATGGATGGGTGATCTTGACCGTTGAGGGTAAGGAGCCCGTGCAGGAGAGCGAGACCGGCGTTGATGATGGCGTGGAGACTCATAGCGCGTTGGGGACGTGTTTCTGCTGCTGCATGAGCCATTTCGATGATGGGATCTGCCTCGAGAAGCATCAAATCTCAAGGTTTCTGAGGGAGCGTTTCGGGGGCTACTAGAGATGGAGTTCAAGCGGTCAATGGCTTCTCTCTCTGAGGGGTAGTACAGAGCAGAGAGCAAGGAGCAGGGAGCAGGGAGCAGGGAGCAGGGAGCAGGGAGCAGGGAGCAGGGAGCAGGGAGCAGGGAGCAGGGAGCAGGAGCAAGGGAGCAAGAAGCGGGAGCAAGGGAGCAAGGAGCGGGAGCAGGGAGCAAGGAGCGGGGGCAAGGGAGCAGGGAGCACGGAAGTAGGGAGCAGGGAGCAGGGAGCATAAGATGGTGGCAAGTGAGCGGAGAGAAGAGAAAATGAGAAGAGGTAAGTCAGAAAGGTGTAGGAAAGAAGAGGATTGTGAAAGAGAGGACTTACGATCCTTGCGCATGATCTCGTCTTCAAGATGTTTGAAGAGCTTCTCACTGAAGACCGATGGGTTAAAGAGGGGCTTTTCCTTCTTGGGATTCTCGATCCAGTTGTGCCACTCCCTGCGGACAGTGGCTGCATAGATAACAAAGACCCGCAGATCGGAGCTATAGCTGGAGGCTTGGTACTCGAGCTGGGCATACATGGCAGCAAGTCGCTGGCAGTGATCGTCTGACCACCCGGTCTCCTTCATGCATCGATAGAGGAGTTTGTGCGCCAAGCTAACCTGGGCCCAGGATAGCTTCTCGTCGGGTACCTCGTTCTTTGATGCACTGGACTGCGAGGCAGTGCTGAGCTGCAGTTGGTTATTGACCTGGGATAGGGTGAAAATTTCGTCGCGACTGGTGAAGTTATGCGAGGCGGCGTCGTCAATGCCCTCCCTGGTGAAATACCATAGTGGGATATACTTGCGTTTGTGGAGTTTGTCCTTGGCGTAGGGTGAGGGTGAGGGGTCGAAGAGGTCCGGGACACCAAGAGTGGGATCGATCTTTGGAACTTTCGGTTTCTTCTTCTCGATCTCGAGTTTCTCGGCTTCTTCCTCTCGCAACCTCTGTTGCTCCAGCTGTTCAACAGCTTCCTCTTGTGCTCGACGTTCATCCTCGGCTCTCTCTCTGTCCTCCTCAACTTGGGCGTCCCACTGTGCACAACGCGTCGCGTTCTGGTTGGTCCAAGCCCGGGCTAGGCTTTGGGCAGCACCAGCATTGTCAAGATCCGGCTGGCCTCGTACGATTATCTCGCGAAGATCCTGGAAATCGGCAGACATGAAGTCAGGTTGGACTTCGTTGTGTGGGTTGAATGCGATGGGAGGCATGTTGCGGTGAGGAGAATGCAGGAGGCGTGAGCCAAATGGGAGGTAGAGGAGCAGGTGGGAAAGTGGGGATGTTGGTAGGAAAAGGGGTAGAGAGTTTTATAGGAATGGTTTGGGTAGACAGCGTGTAAAGCGCGAGGTGCACTGCTCATTAAGTGTGTGTTTTGGGCGTGCATTCACTTTACTAAGTGTCGTAAGAGAAAGTTGCCGTTTTCATTTGTTTGCCAGAGCATTTGACTGTGGGAAATGCTTCGCATAGGAGTGTTTTAAAGAGCATGTATATAGAAAGTAGGCGAACAGACAAGTGAACGTAGTGTAAAGGTAGGAGTGCCAGGGTTAGCCTGGTGTAGCGAGTGCTGGGCTGATGATGGTGGTTGGCGAGCTAGGAGGTGAGCCACGCCACCACTCTGATCACACAAAGACCTAGGTCGTGCTTCATCTCTGTTTCACGCGACTCGCAGACTCACAAGCTGATTGATAAAAATGGGGAGCCGTACTCGTCTTTCTTGGCTATATATTTGCTTCAGTTCTCGTTCTCTGGGAGAACTCTTCTTTCCAACTACTCCAGTTGTGCAGACACGAACTCCTCCGGTTTCGAGTATGAGTACCAGCGTAACGTCGTTGCCCTCCTTGGACAATACTTTCGGTGCTTATATGCTTGGGACATTTTGTTCTTCCATGTATGTCCTTACTCAATATCTTGAGATTTGACACATTTGTAACCGGCAAAACAGACTATATGGTGTATCCTGCCTGCAAATTTTTGCGTATTTTCGATCATATCCATTAGATAACTTAGCTCTGAAGCTCATGGTACGTGTCGAGTTATTGCACCCCGAAGTTGAGCTACGTACCTAACGTTCTACTCTCAAGGTATCTACGCTATGGTGCACTTCACCACTCGTTGTCACACATTTTTCTAAACAATTCACTGGGCTAGGGTTTGCGAGACCGTACACCTGATATTCAACATCCATGGAAACTACCATTATCTTGTGAGGAATTACTTCAACCCTTCTGCCCTCAACGAGCAAGAGTGGTACGTGTACAATTTTTGCTTCATGATCTACGGACCCCTTGACGAAACAGACTAATGCTGGGTTGGCATCCAAAGGACTGCTGTGGTGCGTTACATTACATCTGTTGGAGTCTTGAGGTACATTGACATTGCTATCCAAGTGTGGTATCGCGGTGACGGTGAGCTCAAATCTGCTCGGGCTCTAGCCTTCAACATAGTCTCACACCAGGTCTCTTCTGGCCGCATTGCTATCAGAGTGGTGCTGTCTTGATCGCCCATATTTTCTACGCCCATCGCGTTTTTACCCGTACGTCGTTATACCGCCGTCTCGCGCGTGTTACCTGGACGTTTCTCACGCAGTAATGCAGTCAGTAGGAGGAACCGGTACCTCACGTCGATCATAGTGAGCACTCTAACTGGAAAATAACCTTGACAATTCTCCTGATTGCTACTGCCTGGCCATGAACTCGTCAGCTTACACTGGCAGTCTTTGAATTCGGTAAGACTTTTTCCTTTAATCTCACTCTAGTCTAGTAATATCTACTGAGAGCATTCACGGCTAGGCTCTACTCTCGGTCCTTTTTTTTTTTGGTTACATCACGGTTTTATGACTAGACTGACTGTCCATGCTCAGCTGTGACCGTGCTGCTGTTTGTTCAATCTCGTCTAATTACCTCCATAACACTGACAATATTGGCAACAGGGTTCGACTCACCAGTTTGACTGGAATTGTAGGAATGCCTTTGGTAAGCACTGTCTCGTCAAGCTTTTGCTTCCCGACTTGTTCAGGTTTGCACTAGAACTGGGCGAAAGCCAGTCTCTCGGCAGCGATCGTAGTCGATATTCTCATCGCAGGCTCTTTGACGACCTATCTACACAGTGGGCGTACAGGACACACCAAGTTCGTAGCTCTGCTTGTATCCGATCTCATTTGTTCGTCCCACCGATTTATTTCTTAGGACCGATTCACTAGTCAATAAACTCATTGTTATGGCTATTAACAATGCATCTCTCACCTGGTGGGCTCGGCTTGACTGTTTGCTCTTGATCTGTAGGCACACTAGGACTGACTCCGATTCGAAACTTTACCAGCCTCGTGGACATTGCCATTTTGACATTCGTGAGTCCGGGCTCCTCTCGGTGAGTGATTTACTGACATAAACACGATCACTACTCTAGGTTGTGCATCACAGAACCGACAGGTGGCTCATGAGACGGGCATGAGGGCCTTACGTTACATGAGGGGCTTGACGAGTTCGTGAGGGATAAATTATGGTTCATGAGGAAGATAACTTTTACGTGAGGTTCTTAGAAGTCATGAGGAGCTAGGTGCGTTTGTGAGGAATAAAAATCGTTTCGTGAGAATCCCAGGTGTTCATGAGGGAAGAAACGCGACTTGTGAGAATATTAGATGGTCGCATGAGGTTCTTATCATTCATGAGGAATGGACACAGGATTTTGAGGACTTTCTCAAACCTGACAAGAGTGTTACGAATTCATGAGTCGTTGTTTGTTCATGAGCCGACAGGATCACAGACAAAGATGACGGTGGCGAGTGACGAAAGATGAAGATGATGGCTGTGGCGAGCGGCTAAGGCGACGATAAAGGAGAGGAAATAGAAATGTGAGAACGCCAAGACAATGAGTCGAGGGTCTTACGAGAACACTGACTGCAGGGAGAGAGATCAGATCAATTGAGAGGAGGAGAATAGAGGATGAGATTGCTTGTCGAGATATCTTGAGACATTGTAGCTTTGGTATTTGAGTAACGAAGAGAGGAGGAACAAGAAGAATTTAGAGGCACAGAAATCCGAGGCATGATGCCATAGAGACGGGTGAAGGTATACAATGTGATCGAAATCATCGAAATCGCAAGAAATACCGTATAACTTAAACATTCTGCAATTATCCCAAATCCAGTCCCAGGAGCTAAATCAGAAGCCCTTCCACCCACAGAAATCGTATCCAAAGTACCAGAAGATTTGAGTAAGCCATGACATGTTGAGAAGTAGGACCATCGGGGGTGGTCCGAGGCCGTCAAGATCAGGTCAGACTCGCCATTGGATATACAGTATTGCCGTAGAAAGCGGTGCGGCAAGTCGTGAAAACTTTTATGAGTATGGCGAGAGTAGATTAGCTTCCGATGAGTGGATGGAAGGGACGGAAGATGGGAGGAGAGACGAAGGAGCGGGACATCCAGGGCCGGCCAAGTTGAAGTGCCCTCTGCCCGTTGAAGGCCACCGTGGGTATTTCAGCTTCGGATGTTCGGTACGAAATCCAAGTGAGTCACATGATTTAGGTGCATCTGCACCTAAATCATGTGATCTGTACATCAATGATGTCGTCATCGGTACCGTACCTGCTTCTTTGGGAAGGTCGGAGTATGAACTTGTTTATCACAAGCTTGTTTCCAGCTTGTCACATATACGTCGTCTGAATTTCTCTCGATCATTCCTTCCTTTCCCCCCCCTCCTTCTCCTCCCTCTCTCCCTTCTCCTCCCTCCCTTCCTTCTCTTTCCTCCCTTCCTTCTCTTCCCTCCCTTCTCCCTCTCTTCTCATTCATCTTTCTTCCAGCCAGATGTCACCTTCCTTGTCCAGCACTTGACATCACATCAATCAGGTCTCATTCGTGTCCCCTCCGTGTCTATTTCGTGCTTTGCTGTCAGTATTTGCTGGTTCGACTCTGGATTAAGGTTGATTTCAGGACTCAAGGCAACTTTCTGGTGAGTCACATTCGGGTTCAGCACTGTTTCTCAGGCTACCTCTGATGAATGTCCACACCAGTCCGATTGTGCTACCGCCCCACTGCTGTATACTGTGACGCGTGAGTGGTGTTATTTTCCTAACTGTCTTTCCATTCCTAACTGCGTTGTTCTATATATGCGTTGCACCTAGTGCTGCGCTTGCTTGATTTATGTTGTAGACAAAGAGGGGCATTGGGTAAGTAATTATTTCTATCTCTCCGTCATCTACCAAGATCTAAGCTCACTCATCTCTGCTAGATTGGATTTGAAGGCTTGGGTAGCCTTGTATTTGATTGGTGGGCTTGGAGGTTGGATCGATGGACAACACGGGTGCAACAGCTAAGTAGCGGTAGTTTCTATATATTTTTCCTGTTGTTGTATACTAGTCTTCTACAATGAATTTGATTCTTTATCTGTCTTTATTTTTGTGTCTTTGAGAGGATGAGGAGCAGCAAGGAATTACAAACCTTATACGAAACAAGTCCCTCATGAACCGTAAGACCCTCATGAAACCCAGGACCCTCACGAAACCCAGGACCCTTACGAAACTCGGGACCCTCACGAAACTCAAGTCCCTCATGAAACGTAAGACCCTCATATGGGCTTGAGGTCACTTATAATGGTTAATTCCCTCATGTGCTCTGAACTCCTCATGAACCGCTCATGAGCAACCCGCCAGATCAGTGATGTGGTTGCTCCAAATTCTTTCATCTTCCTGGCAATCTTTCAAGTATTGGGGAACAGTGCGTACTTTCTATAACCACTACGATGCAAGATTCTGACCGGGTGTCCATGTACTTAGTTTATACTAACTCTCTCCTCGCTACCTTGAACGCACGTAACATGCTAAGGTCGACGCTGCAATCTCAAGTTCAAGACAAAACAGTATTGGATCTGCAGTTTCGCAACAATAACGGTAACAACAGTGAGACTGGACAGCAAACTTCTGGGCTTAGTGGCCAGGTGGGATTGGGTTTAAGCAAACTAGAGGTGTCATCCGGGGGATTAGACTCAGTCAATTCGGTAGTTTGAGCCAGGTGTGAGACCTAAAATACATCAACTAAAGAATGTCCGTTGTTTTTCTTATGTAGCCCGATTTGACCCAAATGTATTGGGCAAAATTCAAACCCTCGAGACGCGTTGCGATCCATGGTCAAGTCTAAGAGTTGTACTTTGATTAGGCCACAAACGTTTCTCCAGGATTGTTCATCCAAGCGTTCACCTCCAGACGCTCTCATAGGGTTGACATGCTCCTGACGGGAGTGAGGGTACTTCTCTTGCTTATTCTGAGCAACTGAGAAGGCGGGCACCAATAATTGAGTATCAATCCGCCTGTACCCACGGCAAGATGCAGATGTTCCGAGGGTACAATTAACTGCATAAGCGCATTGTCAACCGTGTGCCACCGGTCGTCGTCGCAGACAATGGCCCAGAAGCGGTAGCAGGATAGTGCCTCCCATGGTCACCACAATCTCTATGACTGCGGTGGTGATGATCTCTCTCGTCTCCACCTCCTCCAGCACTACCACCACTACTACCTTGGCGCCTAACATCCTCATCAGGCTCCTCAGTACTGCGACAAAATCGATGGCCCTCGCTTTGGAAGTTTTTCAAATAGTATTTCGCCTTCTGCACTGCCGACACTTCGCGAATCCCGAGAAAAAGATTCCTATCGCTTACACAACACTGCAGGACAAAAAAACTGAATCAGTACAGAACCAACACCGGTTCATGCGAACTAAGCTTACTGTTGGGACACTGCCTTATGCCTCCTCGACTACCGTCCTTCCTACAAGCGTTTCTCATTATAACGCGCACCCAGTATTATATTTCAACCAGTAGTCGAAGCGGAGGGTTGGGTAGATCGGTCTCCGAGGAATTGGGTCTGGAGGTGAATCTCCATGAAATAAATAAATAAATACGTTGGATTGACGAGGAAGAGCTTCCAGTTCACCGGCATTAGCGGACGGGCTAGATGATGTGCCACTTGGGGCAGGGGTAGAGGGTGAAGAGGAGCGGGTGGTCCGAGAAGTGGAGGATGAAGCAATGCTATTTTCATGGGAAGATGGGCGAAGCCATCTCATGGAGTTGCAGGCTCGTAAATCGAGGCCGCAAGAATCGCCTTGGTCCAGGTGCGTTCCCGGGGTTCTTGGGACCCCAGGTTACGAGTTACCTAAAGGAAAGCAGATGTAACAAGTCATCAGTCTCAGATGCAAGGGAAAGGCATTGTAAAGCCAAGACGCATAATAAATCGAGAACTGGTGTTCCTGCATGGATCTATGAAGCCAGTCAAGTTCCATCCAAGGTGCAAGACAAAAGGGCGTAGATACACAGGAACATAGACGGCACCAACGGGATTTCTCCACACACATTGGTCTCCCCGCCGAGAAGGGTCGGAGACCAGATCGACTCAGGCAGGGTTTTTTCCAATCAAACTCGAAAGCCGGTGACACATCCGAGAGATAGGTGATCTTGTACCGACAGGAACTTTCTCAGGAAAGAAGCACGCATACCTTGTAAGCACATTCTTCTCCTCCTGGGTATATCCATACCCACACTGCACAGAGACGAGCAGTCATATGTCCACGGGGTAGATGACGCGAAAAGCCACTCCGGCCACAGGGAGAAGAACAGTGGAAAAAATTAGCTCTATATCATCTAACAGTTGGCTGAGTACTGAGTTTTGGATTTATGTTGGGACCAGGCTTTAAAATTCTTTGGAGGTACACATGCTGAGAATGGTGTGGCAGAATTGGTTTGGAATTGGTGTAAAGCTGAGAATAATCGGAATCGGATCATGTGATTTTTTTATTACTATATTTCATGTTGCATCTACGCAGTGACGCACACAACGTTCGCCCAACGTCGACTCGTCTTCATTGTGGTTATCTGAACCATCCACCAGTTCCTCAGCAGTAGCATCTATGGCCCTAGTTATTCAAGAGCGAGTGTCTCCACTCGAGACGCTTTTGATGTGAATGATCGACACTGCATATCCTTCCTGCTAATATCCTGTCGTACGCGCTAACTTTGATTCTAGGATCACTACCTCATTTCGATTGTAAAGTACAATGGATCATCATCTACTGTGTAGTCTTTTGTACAGCAATAGAACTACAAGAAATAGATGGACAGCTTCAGTGAACCCACAGGAAATAACTTCGTTACCGTTGAGGGAAAGTTAAGCGGACTTAGACTCGTCATCAACTGAGGGCTTCTCGGATCTCCTAGACCATTTCTCATCCACGTAGTTGTGTATGGGGACATCAGCCATCACTAAGGAGACCACCAGTCCGAGACTGACGATGCCAAGATCTGTGTACCACACAGCACGTAAACTTTGGGCCAAGGCTTCTCGAACCTGGTCTTTGACTGGTTGTGGCATATCCTTGATTTGAGGTATGATGGCGTAGGCAACGTCAACCCCTCTAGGGATAGCAACAAGTACCTCCGAAGGAAGGCGACCCCGTAGTTGGTTGGTCAAGATCGTGCTGCCGATAGTGATAGCCCAAACCTAAGCCAGGGTGGTAGTTAGATTCCGACTCTATTCTCACAGGTGAAAGGACGACTTACCGACGCAAAGGATCGCATGAAAGAGAAGAGCGCGAGTGCGTGGGCGTTCTCAGACACAGGTAGGGGTGATAGAACCGGAAAGTAGGTTGCCGCTAGAGAACATGTCAGTCAAATTCGTCTTACGAGCAGACCCGATCACAGACCGAACAATATTCCAGCTCCTGCGAACGATATAGCGGGGAGGCCTATCGCATGCGCAAGAGGCGTACTAACACCGATGGTAGAGAAAGCACCTGCACCGATGACCGACAATGCCCAAGCAAACCAGATTTGAATGCGATATCTCTTCAGTCTCGTTACGCTGAGACCGCCAAGAACAACTGTAGGTCCGACCACTAGACAGCCACCGAACATCTCTATACTTGAGCGAACTGGGGAGGCGTCTCTGCAGGCTTGGAAATATACAGGTGAATAATCTATGAAACTAAATCAGCAAGAGGAATAGAAAGCAAATTGAGACGGAGATCCAAGCGCACATGCATAGATAACCACGAGAAGAGAATTCAAGAAGGCTTGTATATAACTAGAAAGAGCGAAGCATGAATACTTTGATTCTAAAGGAACGTCGATGCAGACTTACCCAGAGATACTGGTACGGTTGGACGTTAGAATCCTCGGGAACTATGTAGGCTGGTTAGTAGCTAGGCCGCGGTCTATTTTAGTTAGGAGTAGTACTCACCAGAGGGTAAGGGGCGTAAAGTGATTCGTAAAAGCCAAAGATCACCAAGCCCCCAAGACCTAGTAACATAGGTACAAGAATGTGTACCGACGACCAAGGATATCTAGTGCCTCCCCAGGTCAACGCGATGACGAGTGAAGTAGAGCTGGCTATGACAAGAATATTTCCTCTATAATTTATGTGAGCTGGATGGAGTGGCCACTACGCTTCCAGAGTTACCCACATCCAATCCATCTTGTTCAGCTTCTGCGATATAGTTCCTTTGGGAGTTGGCACATCCATGTAAATAACAACGAGAAGCAGTGCAATGCCCCCTAGAGGGAGATTGATGTCTAGACAGTCCCGGTCAAAGATCATATTAAAGAAAAAAAAAGTGGGATCCGTACAGAACAACCACCTCCATTGCCCGGCTTCAGCAAGTGCGCCCCCGATGAGGGGACCGATAGCGACTGTCAGCGTCCACGTCCTGGGATAGGGCTTGACCTTTAATCATGTAGCAATGCAACAGTCAAGAAGGCGTACATTCCAATGATACCATTGTAAGCCCCACGCTCACTCAGGGGTACCTGGTAAACGATGTTAAAGCTTAGGATTGAGGTATACGATTCCGAGAGCAATGAAAACACACCATATCACTAACAACAATCGAAGACAGGGCCATGATACCACCGCCACCAATACCCTGGACCGCTAGCGAAACTGTGTGATCAATCGAGGAGAAAAAAGGGTAATGAAAGTCTCTTACTTCGTGCAGCAATCAGCCACCTCATATTGTGGGCGGCACCGCAGAGAGCACTGCCCAACGCAAAGATTAATAAAGTCCCCACGAAAGATACTTTCCGTCCAAAAATCTAGGCCAAGATAAGGGTTAGATCGGGGTTATGGTTGTGTACGCAGTATCATACCTCCGCAGCACCTCCACTCATGGGAAGAAATGCGGTCGAGGCGAGGGTGTACGCGCTTCCAACCCACGTGAATTCTTCAGCGCCTTCGCCTTGAAGAGCGTTGACGATACTCGGTAATGTATTACCGATTGCAGCCTGCAGGTGAGGATTCTCAGTATATGGTCATGAAGTCGGGCCCTTATGAGGCGCATTGGGACGATGCGCAAGAACCATTGAACTCACAAATTCAAGAGCACTGAGGAAGAGCGAGACGCACAGAGCAAGAAAAATCAACCAAAAACGAAGGTCTTTGGGTGGGTGGTTCTCATGTAATTCTTCGTGTCCTGCGATGTCCTGCGATGGTGTGGCGGGAGTAGACATGGAAAAGGAACGTGAACGAGCCAAGGTCGATTGACGGGCCTTCTATCCCTATTTACGAGAGCAGGGCGATCACCAGAGTAAGGCGTCTCTAGCTTCAACTCCGTATTTAGGTTTCGCCGTGACATCGACAGGGTTTCTTGTTATGAGGGCGGTTACTCCGAGTTGTATCTTGTACACAAATCTATACTGGCCCCCGGTTCGATGAGCACAGCTTCCAGATTCGTCCATAATCGGGGAAATCGAAATTAAAGTGGGCCCGATGGAGACTCGAGTGCACTGGAAGCCTACAATCAAACCTCGCATCAGTATGCAGGTCCAGTAGGTAAAGCGCCTTTAAAAAATCTTTACACCGCTATAAGCTTTGAGCCTCTTGAATCCGGACCAAGAACCTACTCCTCCGTTCGCTGTTCAGGGCCAATGGCATGCATGTAAGCTCTGCTGTGGAGATGGAACCGCGTCATTTGAATTCAGGATCCCAATGACAGGAGAAACAGTGCAACCGCCGACAGTAAGATGGTTGCGAGAGCGGGAGAATACTGATGGCATCCAGAAGTACGAGGGACCGTGGTATTACATGTATGACTGGCGTTTGGGGTGTGAAGGACTAAGTTGCTTGCAACTAAAGCATGGATATCATGCATGCGTGTAGATCGGTTGAATTCGAAAGGATGGGTCATCATTGTCACGTCGTCACGTCGTCACGTCTAGATCACGGGCCCTGCCTCAAGCCTCAAAACCAACCTAAATAGGAATTCAACCTCAATGCGGACAGAGAGCACATCGGCTGAATCATATCAACAAGACCTACAAGCTATACTGTACATCGCTGGAATATGGACTGCGTGTGAAAAGAGACCAGTACTACAATTCGAGAACTCTATATCTGGGAAAAATCAGAAAGCGGGAGGGTTTCCGACATATCAGATCACAGTACGTCAAACAACCGTGTACCACACACAACAGGTGTACACGGTGCTCAGCTCTAGATTCGAAGGTTGGCCTAGAAAGGAAGAGGTGTGAGAACCCGGAGGGGGATCGGTATGAACATGAGCTCACCTCTCTGCTGAGGACGACCAAGTTGTCGGCAATACTCCTCATGGCAAAGCCAGCTTCACTATAGGCAAAATAGTCTATAGATCTTTTTAGTATCAACAAAACGAGCAAGCCACGAGCTCTTAAACCCACAGATCCATTTGCGTCGGAATATCTCTAGATCGGCCTCCTTCAGGTCCGGGGAAGTCTCCAGAAGAGCAGGTTTGATATGAGATTCAAAGTTGCGGCAGAAACGAGCATTCCACTCCCGAAGGGTTCTGGGATAGTCTGAACAGGAGTTCAGAAGGCGCTCCGAATGAGAGGGAGTCGGTACTTACGCGGTCCAATATTTTCGATAGATTCCACGTTGAGCCCGGCAGCGCAGGCGTGCCCAATCAGCGTCTTGATCGAGGAGAGCTGCCCTCCACTGTGTCCAGACATATCAGCTACTGGATCGATACCATAGGCAGGACACTCACGGATAGATGTATTTTCGAATGAAATCAACCTCACTAGAAGAGTAGTCAACTGAGTGTGTCTTTCGCCACGAACAACGGAACTGCCACTTACGTAGAATATACATGCCACCGAGTGTCGGGAACCGTGGTCATGGTGAAGACTTTGAAGGAATTGTAAGGTTTCATGGCCCAGGAGATCTGTCTGAACCAGCCCGCCATGAACTCGACACCGACTAGAAAGGCTGATGAGTAAACCGTGCCAACTCTATACACATATTCTACATACTGTGCTCCATAACACCTCTAAAGCGGAGATTCGAGTGAGTGACCTGGCGTCGTTTCTGTGACTCTTACTCACATTGAAACAACTGCATCAAAAGCATGATGGAATGAATCCGGCATGTTGCGGTAGTCCACCACATGAATCGTGATAGAATCGCTGAGACCTTCCGCTTCAATAGTCTGGTCCAAGGCGATTTTCTGCGTGTCGGAAATCGTGACTCCATCGACCTTGGCCCCATAGTGTTTGGCAGCTAACACTGAGAAAGAGCCCCAACCGCACCTAGTACAAGGCAATTCAGTCTACCAGTGAGATTGAGGTAGAGAACGTGAACATGACGAACCCAATATCAAGGACGCGTGAGCCAGGAACGATCCTTGCTCTCTTAGCGATAAGATGCAGCTTCTCGAGTTGTCCCCTCTCAAGGTCATCGGGGAGGCTACTGCGCTCCTGCTTCCCAAAGTGTGTCCTTGGAGGTGCGATGGGACGTTCCTCTAAGAGATCACCATTTGGGCCTTTAGCTTCTTCGTCGAAGATCGCGCAACTGTAGCTGAGAATGACGAGGGGGTGTCGTTGTAATCGGCCATTCTCTGTGTACCAATAGCGACTCACGTCATGTCCCAGGATAAGAATGCACCGAACATCTCATTTGAAAGATCATAGTGGGCACTGTGTAGAACCATGTATCAGAGCTAGTGAGCCATAACGGGAGCTGCGTAATCAATACGTACGATATGTTGCTCCTGCTTCCAAGGAGTTTGTTCGCTAGCCTCATGTTGGATCTGTAGTGGAATAAATAAGTGACCGTATAGTGAAGCTCAGCGGTGTTCTCACAGATAACTGACGAATCTCAGCGCCGGGGTAACTACCGAATGAAGTTCACTGATAGCCTTTCGGTTGAGAATGAAGATCTTAGGGATAAAATACGATGAGCAGGAAGCTAGTTAGAGAAGGGGGAAATTTACTCGGAAGAGATCGTTTAGACTATCGACCTCGACGTGCTGTAACATGTATGCATCTTCGCCCGGCTTCAGCAAGGCATTGGGGACTCAGATTCTGGAAACATACCAGCAAAGCCAAAGTCGGCGTGCATAAAAATTCGAACCCAAAAAGACTCGTCATTGACGATGACTTTTGCCTTGAGATCCTTGGGAGGCCCGTCCACATGAATAACGTAGGGCTGTCCGAACTTGTACACTTCGTCAACTGTATGAATCTCGAGTTGACCCATCTTGACTCGTTCCAAGGTGCTCAAGACGGTTGATTTCGCTGGACCAGACGAGGCATGTCAGTTAAGTTACGAAGAGAGTTCAGAAGTACATACCAATCGCTCTCAGAGAACCTAAGCCAGAGTTCGCGAAGAAATCTTGAGCTGTGTTGAGTACATTATCCATAGCTGAGAGTACGAAACTGCGTCTCGCAACAGAGATATTCTTCGTCTTGATGAACTGAGAGGTAGAGGTGGCCATGATAATCAACTAAAGCTTTGTTTCCCTCCTTACCAGAGGAGAGGATCTAGCTATTTATCCTGACCTCGTTCGCTAATTTCGCCCCAGACGAACCATCCTTGTCGGATCAGAACGAGACAGTTAGCTCTGATAGCAATGAAAGTCACCGGCATTCAAAGCCCTCAGAGTTGCCTAAAGATCGAGAGTACAGCGATATATTGTGAGAGGGCATATCTGAGTTTTATGGTCAAGCCGGTATACACTGCATTTGCTGAGTGCTGATGGAGGGTGACGGAGAACACTAGATTGATGTTTGATCCGTAACCTTGACATGTCGATACAGACAAGTCCATAGGTGACGTATATACTAATGAATTGGTCACATTTCCTGATCTTGATCATTGATTTTGTTCAACAGTTTCCGTCCGTCGACTAAATTCTTGAGAATCGCGGCAAGATACGGTACTTTCCTCAGGCATCTGCAAAAGCTGGCAGCGCTCTTCAGATCGCGAGCCTCAGGCCACAGATCCCACCACACATTCTATGGTCTCTCCTCCTACTAACTTGCTTCTCACGAACCTGAAACAGCGGAACCAAACTATGTCCCTCTTCTGCCGCCTATAGTAGGCTGATTCTTTCTGGTACCGTCCACTTGGCTCAATTAACGTTGAACCTTCCATATAGTCTAGCCCATAGACCCCGAAAAGCACTGTTTTCCTCGTCAGAACGCGATATTCCAACACAGAAACTTGGTACCAATGCCCGAAATCCTCCGCCCATTTATCATATCCGAGAACTATATTTGGTATGTCGAGGTCTGTAGTACCTCTCGTCCATTCTTTTCTAAGTAATAGACAACACTGCACAATTATCACATCGATTCTCCCACTATGGTCAGTGTCAACAGCACCGCCGTGCATGCATGAACAAGATCTCGTCTGAAGAGCCCTAGGCCGCCACACTGGCTCTTGGTAGGGTCCTAGCCCAGTTTTTGGCTTAGTGCTATGTGGCATCACCATCCTCGGACTATGTCACGGTAAAGAAGCTCTTCCAGGCTCCAAATACATGTAAAACATATGATCAAGTCCACTCCGGCCAGATAGGTGCTACGCACGCCGCATTTTGTTGTGAGGCCTAGGCCTAGTACAATTCTCACGACAGTATCATATTCCGCTGGGGTTGTGATGCTACCGGTGTAGAAGGCTTGAATTCCATCAGGTTTCTTTGATACTAGTACCTATTTTCCACACGGGGTCTCGTCTGGCGGCCCCTCTTTCGCAGACTGCGCGAAATAGGACTTACTTGAGGCGCTTCGAGATCCTCCGCTCCATTCGTACCTGCTTGTTGTTCTCCTTCATAACATATCCCACCGTTATCTTCCACCTCAATAACATCTTCGCTACTTCCGAAGGGACTTGATTCTCATGGGACTCGTATACTCCGTCATCAACCAAGGTTATCCACCGCCACCCAAGTTCAAGCCGGAAACAGACATCCCAGATCTGAGTGGCAAAGTCATCGTCGTGACAGGAGGTAAGATATAGAGAAACCATCATTTCATCCTGATACCTCGCTCATGAGCTAAATCCTATCATACGGAAGGGTATGCTGGGATAGGCTACTTTACCGTGAAGGTAAATCCTCTCTTACGCCACACATTTGTTTGGCGCTCAGCATGCTCTTCACCTTTAGGAACTCTTAACAAAGGGAGCCAAGGTGTATGTCGCTGGCAGGAGCCAGTCCAAGGCGGAAGAAGCCATCGGTCGATGGGCAGCAGAGACTGGAGGTAAAACAGCAACGTTCTTCGAAGTGGACCTCGCGGATCTAGGTTCTATCAAGAGAGGAGCCGAAGATTTCCTACGGTGCGTTCGTAGTAGCCGCAAACAATCCATGGTATTGGGCCTCTTCTGATCTTATGGGGAGTATACAGGAAGGAGGACGAGATCCATGTCCTGTACAACAACGCGTCCGTCGTTTATCTGGTCTCCCATAGATGGTATTGCTGACAGTGCCCTCTCTGACTGGTTGCATGATGCAGCGGTGTGATGGACCCACCCATTGACCTCTTGACAAATGACGGCTATGACCTTCAGTTCGGCACAAATGTCCTCGGTGAGCTGGATCTATCTCTCCATGCCTCCGATCGGGAGCGGCCAAGCTCACAGCCCCTTCCTACGTCTTTTAGGTCACTTCTATTTGACGAAGCTACTGCTTCCTGCTCTGCTCAAGGGTGCTCGTAATTCTGTGGAAGGTACAGCTAGAGTAGTCAACGTGAGCTCGGTAGCGAACTATTATCCGTCTACTATCGATTTCGCTACTCTGAGAGGTTGGTTGTGTCCCGACTGTCAACCTTCTGAACATAGTAGAGCTGATCGCTCCCCATGTTTCCACTCCTAGCTTCGCCAGCCAGAACCCGACTTGGATCGCGTTTGCTCTACTGTCAGAGTAAATTGGTAAGCTTTCTCGTTCATACGAGAATTCCCCGCAGAACTAGTGATTGAGCCGTCAATCTAGGGTAATGTGGTCTTCTCAAACGAGCTTGCACGGCGGTACGGAGAACAAGGGATTACCAGTAATGCGCTGAACCCAGGTTTGTTGATGTCTAATTTAGAAGCACTACACGCGTACGCTTCATGCATAATGAATCTATAGGTAATCTCGGGACAGATCTCATGCGACATCTCAACCGCGTTGAAAGCTGGATTCTCGTGCGTAGCTTTAGCCCTTTTTTCTACCAAACGCCATACATTGGTGCAAGCTTCGGCAGGATAGTTGACACTCGTTTCTAGACCCTCCTTTTGACTCTCCATGAGCCACCCATGGGCGCTTTAACTCAACTCTGGGTGGGAACTTCTCCTGATCTTGCACGCTGTAACGGCGAGGTGAGCACAGGGCGCTGTTTTCCCGTTGTCTTTGCTTGTCACAGACCCCTCATCATGAATCTTTTTCCACTGATCATTTACATTCTAGTTTTTTATTCCGTGGGCTAGGCGAGGCAAACCTAATCGCTGTGCCGGAGATCTTCAGCTAGGCAAAGATCTGTGGGATTGGATGGAGGAGCAAGTGAAAGATCTATGATCACCGTGTATATCGCACCCGCTATCCTAGCCCAGAACGTATTCCTCTTTCCAGTATCTGACTCGGACTTGATCAACAGTGCGATTCCGTCGACTCGTTGTATATTATGATCATACCCCCTTTACCTATTTCTGTATCACGCTGTTTTATCCGGGCCAGTGAAAATGAGTCGACTTCAAGCTGTGTTCTCGAAGTCATCGTCACTAGCCAGAGTTGTCACTGAACAGCTGTGAGTATGAGGAATGACCGTGAGAATTTGATGGAAAGAATTCACGCGGCTTCTGATTCGTTCCAGTGCACAGAAGGGTTCGGCTACCTTTGCTCTACGTCAGCTCTTTCACCGAGAACAGGGAAAACTCACTTCGGATTCTTAGAATTATCGCTCATGTCAAAGGGTCATCACGAGGCACAAGCCCAATGCTAGACGAATGGTCTCGAACAGCCGATCCGATGCGCTACTACCGCTCGAAGAGAGACTCATCCAAGCGAACTGTCCAGTCTAAGTACTCTATACTCGGCTTCATATCTTCTGGAACATATGGTCGCGTCTACAAAGCTCAAAGTCTAGAGGAGGAGGATAAAGACAAGATATATGCTATCAAGAAGTTCAAGCCTGATAAGGAGGGTGACGTCGTCACGTACACTGGTATCAGTCAAAGTGCTATACGTGAAATCTCGGTGAGTGCTTATGCGTTCTTCTCTAAGATCATTACCAACGAGCTATAGCTGAACAGAGAGATACGGCACGACAATGTAGTGGCTTTGAAGGAAGTCATGCTCGAGGACAAATCCATCTACATGGTCTTTGAATACGCTGAACACGACTTCTTGGTAAGTCAAACTAGGGAGTTCCGTTCTCAGTCTGACCTCCCATCCCAGCAAGTGATTCATCATCATTCGCAGACATTACGCTCGTCTATATCAACTGCAGTCCTCAAGTCTCTCATATACCAATTACTGAACGGAGTCATTTACTTGCACTCCGCCCATATCCTTCATCGCGACCTAAAGCCTGCCAACATTCTCATTACCTCATCAGGTCTCGTCAAGATTGGTGACCTTGGTCTCGCGCGCCTCATCTCCCAGCCTCTACAGCCATTGTCGTCCGGAGACAAAGTCGTTGTCACTATATGGTACCGTGCGCCTGAGTTGCTGCTCGGTGCAAAGCACTACTGCAAGAAAATTGACTGCTGGGCGGTGGGATGCGTCATGGCTGAACTCGCGAGCCTACGGCCAATTTTCAAGGGCGAAGAGGCTAAAATGGATGCGAAGAAACAAATTCCTTTCCAACGTGATCAGATGAACAAGATAATAGATGTTTTGGGCTTCCCCTCTGGTGCGTACTTTCGGCTTGGTGCGCTTCTTTCGCGCTGACATTTCTTTCAGTTCGAGATTGGCCGGGCATTGTACACCTTCCTGAATTTCCGAGCTTGAAGCTCCTAGAGTCATCGTAAGCCCCCCTGATTTAACTTGAGCTTCCAGCTCGTCGGCTCATCATCCACGATAGGCAACCATATCGCTTGGTAGAGTGGTGCCAGTCACGAGTCCGCTCGCAGCTGGGTTACGAACTTCTCCGGCTTCTTTTTGCCTATGACCCCGAGAAACGCCTCAGCGCAGAAGCTGCTATCAAACATGCATGGTTCATGGAAGATCCCAAACCTACTTGGAAGTAAGCTACTCCTCTCTCCTTACCGTTATCTCTAGGACTTAAAAACTTGCAGCGCCTTTCAGTCCTTGAATTCACATCAAATCCCTCCCCATCGCCGTATCACACAAGACGACGTTCCGTCCATGGTCCCCAGCCTTCACAACACACAGCATGGCGGATTACCACAAGGACCATTCGGATCGAAGCCCGGAAGTTCCACTAGCCTAAGTGGGGGCTATCACGGCGGCCAATCACAGGCGCAAGGAAACGGAGGTGGATCCAGGAAGAAACCAAGAGTTGCCTAGCTTCTTTCTTCAACAATACAGTTGATCCTGCCAAGTGCATACCATAACAAGACGTGGTCACAGCTCTTCGCACCATGTTGGACTCTTCATGCTATGCCGACTCACACCTTGTCTAGCGAGCGAAGGTCGCCATTCCTATCTTGCCAGAGTCTCTTTCTACACCCACTCCAACAGCAGGGCTCTCGCATCAATATTACTCCGTCGATACACAGTAGAAGAACATGGCGTAGCGGGCTTCCTGATCCCCATGAATCCAGAAGGACGATGAATTCCCCATTCTAGATGCATATTGGCCGGTGGTCCCATGATTGAGGATCCTATGACGTCCCAATGATTGACTAGCCGCGCGATTGCTTCTATCTCGATGCATTATTTATACTCCAGCCCAACTATCCACTTGAATCACTCTCCCGTATATCTACTCTCATCTAAATGAGAGACTCAGCACCCTTACCAACGCTCACCCAGCTGGGCTTGAAACAGTTCCCCGACGCAGCGGACGTCGATGCGTTGAAGATTGCCTCCGAATGGTTGTATACCTTCTCCACCCGCTTAACATCAGGAGATATCGATGGCGTGCTCGAGCTCTTCATCGAGCACTGCTACTGGCGAGACCTGCTTGCTTTCACTTGGGATTTTCGCACTTTTGATGGCCCTTCCACCATCAAGGAGTTCCTTACGCAACGTTCAGCCTCCACCAAACCCAGCGACTTCAGGATCAAACAAGATCAACTCTTTGGATATCAGCACGCCGCACCCGATCTTGCTTGGGTGCAGAGTTCTTTCGAGTTTGAAACTAAAGTTGGGAAGGGTTTTGGTATCTTCCGTCTCGTACCCCTTCCCAGCGCTCAGTGGAAGGCACATTGCATCTTCACCAACTTAGAGGAGCTGAAGGGCTTCCCCGAGCAAACCGGCCACCTGCGGGCACCAGCTCCCAATCACGGGAAGTGGCTCAGTGGACGTCAGCAAGAAGTTGCCTTCGCCAACGAGGATCCTACGGTTCTAATCGTGGGAGGAGGACAGAGTGGTCTGGATGTGGCCGCGAGACTAAAGTACTTAGGTGTCAAGACGTTGATTATCGAGCGAAATCCCAGGATCGGCGATAACTGGCGAAACCGTTACGACGCTCTGTGCCTTCATGACCGTGTCTGTCAGTGATCCTTGTTCTCTCCCTTAGCTCGTCCCATATTGATTTACCTTCCACAGGGTACGATCATCTACCGTACATCCCGTTCCCTCCTACGTGGCCCGTTTACACTCCAGCTCTCAAAGTCAGCTTCTATTTTGATTGTGTCTCTCCATCTCTCACAGTCAGGTTTACATCTAGCTTGCTAACTGGCTAGAGAGTTACGCGGAAAGCCTTGAGCTGAACGTGTGGACGTCTTCCACGGTTGTCGCTGCTTCTCAGTCTGAGGCTACCAAGAAGTGGGAGGTCGTCGTCAAACGCGGTGACGGATCTGAAAGGACGTTTACCGTCAATCATTTCATCGTCGCTACTGGTAGGTCGCCTACCGTTGTATCATTGCTCTACTCACTATCTCTCTTTGGGTTCTCGCAGGTTTTGCTGGCAAGCCTTACATGCCCACTGTCCCTGGCGCAGTAGGTGTTTTCCTCACACCTCTCAGCAGATCACAATGCTGATCCATCATGACAGGATAAGTTTCACGGGCAGATACTCCATTCAACCCAACACAAGCGTGCCTCGGATCACGCCGGAAAGAAAGTGGCTGTCGTTGGCTCTTGTACCGCAGGTACGTTAATTAACCTCTGTGTCTTCTGACTATGCTCACCCACTGACATCGCGCCTTTTTTAGCTCATGATCTTTGCACAGATTATTCCGACAACGGCGTGGGTGTGTAATTTTCCCTCCCTCAACCTTATTTCTTTCAAACCCCATTCCTAGATGTCACCATGGTCCAACGCAATCCCACTTATGTTATGACAACGAAGAATGGCTTTGAGGTCATTCATAAAGGTACTTCACTGCCACCTGCTACGACTTGCTCTTCTAACTTCGTCATGGTAGGACTCTACGAAGAAAACGGTCCACCCGCAGAGCTGGCTGATAGACTGGACGCTTCATTTTCTCGTCTCATGGCGCTTCCCTTGTACCAGAGGAAGACGAAGGCTATCGCGGAGGCCGACAAGTACGTAACAGCCAATCGATGCTCCTCTAGACCACTCAGGATTGAGCTCCGTGTAGAGAGCTTCTCGATGGACTGGCCAAAGTCGGCTTCAAGACCTCGATGGGTCAAAGCGACGCCGGTTTCCTGATCTATGTCTGGGAGCGTGCCGGTGGATACTATCTAGGTTTGCGCACGTTGATATATTCTCTATCTTCTCACGCTCATCCATTCCACTTGAAGACGTGGGAGCCAGTCAATATTTGGTTGATGGAAAGGTCAAGCTTAAGGCCAATGGCCATATTGATTCCTTCACCGAAACCGGCCTTAAGTTCAAAGATGGATCCGAATTAGCCTGCGATGTAGTTGTCTTTGCCACTGGGTACGACTTCTTTCTAATTTTTGCCTGCTCTTCTTCTAAGGTGCTCGTTCTATAGTCTTGGGAGCGGTCGCGAACTCATCCGGGACATCTGTGGTGATACCGTGGCAGAGAAATGCGGCCCTATCTGGGGATTGGATGACGAGGGTGAGGTCCGGGGCGCATGTAGAGACATAGGTCTACAAGGTTTCTGGTGCATGATGGGTATGGCGTGATACTTTGAGCCACACGTCATCGTCACTGACCTCTTTCTAGGTAATCTCTGTTTTTGTCGCTTCCATTCCAAGCATCTGGCCCTGCGTAAGAGTTTGACATACCACCAGTCGCGATTGCTATATCTGATCACCTACTGCAGAAATCAAAGCTATGGAAGAGGGCTTGTTCGGAGCCAGATACAGCAGGGTTGCGTAGATTGACGGCCACTGGAGGGACGCTAGAGAAACAGTCTGAGCCACTGCAGTAGACAAGTTAACCCTAACCATTGAAAAAACGAACTACACCGATGTACAATATGCCTAGATTACGTGATTCATCTGAATCACCACTGTCGAGTGATATCGCTCGGAATCAGCTTCTAGAGTGACAGCTTCGTTGGTGTAAATGGGAGTGCTGGCGCAGAACTGACTATACGATATGCTTGAGGCGCTAGAATCGTAGATATTTCCAACTAAAAAGTACCACCTCGGGGCCCTGGTCGGCATCGACGTTCTATTGCCAGGCGTTACCAGGGTTCGAACCTGGGTTACGGGAAACTAAACGTGCGGTCAAAATCCCGAGTGATAACCACTACACTATAACGCCAATACAAGACCTTTAGCTCAGTAAAATAATAATCTTTGTCTGGTCTCTAAGTATCGATCGATCACAGGTTTCAAGGTTCTGTGATGCGTCTTGGGCTCGGAAGAAGTAGGGCAAGAGTCTAGTATCGGACTGAGCTTCACAGATAGCTACTAGTTTACACGTTTAGTCAATAAGTATCCAAGATACAGGTTCGTCTGAAAAGAAGGATATACATAGACACAGAAAACATTGCAACAGTAGCTAGGCGCCTAGGCCCTCTACCAGGGTATAACTTGGATCCATCGATTTCCCTCTGGTACTTCAAGCAATCTTCGTCATTTCCAGAGCATTGTCTTGATCCTGTGCGTTGATTCATTAGACTACCTGTCGATCTGCACAATCCAACATCCCAGTAGCTCACCTGGGAGTTAAACTTCGGATAGCTTGTGATCCCGGGCGTATCTCTATCACGGAACACAGTGGCGGTCCTAGCGACTTGCACTTGAGGCGCCTGAACATACCACAACACACATCAAGGGCGGATGGTCACGCCAATGTCAAACGCGGCACAGCTAGGATGATAAACGCACCATGTTGAACGCGATAGAACCGTTGGTGGGAACAGTATTGTTGCTGAAGCTAACCCATTCAGGGGACTGCTTGCCGATAACTCTCCCGTTGAGGCAGGCTAAGAAAGTGTTCGCGTAGACTATGAAAGTAAGTCATGGCCAGATTTATGAGTATATGTTAGTTGTGATTATCCACCCGACACTTACTTTTGGGTATCACAACCAGCACACCGAGCCACACCCCTTTCTCAAGATGTTAGTCGGCACGCTTAGCCTCGATATGGGAGAAGCTCTCACAGTTATGCGGCATGGCCAGGAGCTTGGAACATAATCAGCGAAAAGCGATGTAACCGGAAAGACTGAAGAGTCGCTCACGGTGATAAGATTGACTACACTGAATAACCTGTCGATATGATTGAAGTGGTAAGAACCCTGGATCCTCTCTGAGCGGTCGTCGATTAGCTTACGCTGTGATGGCACCGGTCTCTGTGTACACCAATATATTTAATGAGTCTACATACTGTTACTCTTCCCAGTTCTCATGGAATACTCACCGAGGGTGAAACGCTTGACTCGTTCAATTATTTTTGCCGTCCTAGTTTAGAAGCATCAGCGATAATTAGCATACGTCGGTCCTTAGCACACTATTGAAAATCAACACATGAGGTCGACCACTCACCCCTGGAAGCCAGACTGGGCTTGTTTTCTCCAGAGCAGGAAGGCAAGTATTATGCTGAGGAGCAAGTCGACCACCATCCCGATCACCAAGGAGAGGATTAGGAGCCAGTGGTACTGTTTCGTGAACTGGATCACAGATACCATGACGAAGGAGAACCCGCCTAGGGTAGCCATCGTGACGCTCCGCAGGCACGCTAAAGGGACACATATGATCGTCAAGACCAAGCTATGGGAGAGCGTCTTGATGCGATACACCATGAAAAGCTTTCGATACGAGGTAAGTCATTGACAGGGAGACTCTGAGGTTGCGACTGGGAGACCACTTACAGTGATCAGTAGAACCAGAATGGAGGTCATGAACACCGACGCCGATAGTGTAGATGGGACTACGAGGAAACGTTCGGGATGTCCAAAATCGGAAATCGCCATCTCGTAAATCGCCGTTGTAACGAGACCCATATGGGCAGTCTCGAGAAGCCTTGTAAACGTTCAGCCTTTGGAGAATTACAGTGGCGAGAGCCTTAGGACCTACCAGATACCTCCCACCTTATCATTAGAATCAAGTATCAGCGTAGAGAAGTTAGCTACTATCGACCTGAGGAAAGAAAGAATCTCACTAGAGCCTTGACCAGAAAGCGATCCTCCGGAAAATTCTGATAATACAGGTAAGTCTGGACATTCGCAATCCCGTATAAGATTGCCGTAGTAAGTGTCCCCAAGAGCTGAGGAGCAAGGACTGGAGAAACGTCGATTTCAGGCGATCCTGACATGTTCAATGTGGCGATAGGTCTGGGAAAGGGCGCAAACTAGGCTTTATAGGTCACCAGCGGCTCACGGATATGGACGAAAATCCGATACAGCCCATGTTACGTGGAGCCGATGTTTTGTTGGTTTCCTTATGATGTGATCCTGAAAAATCTAGGTACAAACCATTCAGTGCTACAGGTACCCCGAATAGAGAATGAATCGTTCTATATGGGGTTGCGGCTGGCCATGATAAAAAAAGCACAATCAGCTGGTTCTCCTCCGCGGTATCAACTTGAATTGAGCGTTTATGAGTTCAGGATCAGTCACAGCTTCGCACACGGAGGACAACCGTCAAGCTGGATTTTTTTTTACTCACAATGCATCCAAGCTAATTTGTTGAAAGCAAACTCAGAAGCCGAGACTCAGAATTTGAAGAACGCGGTGAGCTGGCGGCTCTGTTTCCTAGCTTCTAGATCCACTTCCTGATTCAGTTTACATGTACATAGGCTCACGGTGAAGCTGAACGGATCAGATAAAGGTAAAAGAGCCGAAATGCGCAGAAAAACTTCGAGTCTCGGTGTTTAGCATTCCCGAAATCTTGACACACACTAATATCGTATCATACTTATAGATACATCGGGGCTTCAGCCCCTTGACCCGCATCTCGGGGTCCATGGGTACTTTAGTCTTACATCTTCTGGTGGCCCGTAATTATTCAAATCGATGATGGCGTTTGCCTTCGTAGGTTTACCCCGGTATTGGCTTTTAACACAGTATCAAGTTGTTGAACCCTTGCAAGGTAGCACCACTGGTCTCTACAAAAATTCGGCCGTTAATAACATTTGCTGTGGCGAGAGAGGATAGTGAGGTTTTTTTCTATAGCTCGGTAGATTAAGCCTTCCAATGAGTGAGGGGATGATGTAAGGTGAGAAAGGGTGGTAGGAAGTTCGTAACACACCGCCTTCAACGAAGTCAGACTGGTGTTCTTCCGTGGGAAGGTGAAGTCTAGACCTCGTCTCCTCCAATGGACACAGAATGATAGAAGCTGTACATACGGTATGGGAAAAACCTACCTGCACGTGGAAACGAGGGCGGCGAAGCAGAGCCTGAGTTGAAGACGCTACCTGATATGATACTACCAGTACTACCAGTATATCATTTGGATGCGGGAGAAGCTGATTGGAACCGAGAGTTAATAATAAGCGCTCAAGCAGGCGTTGAACTGCAGAATCTAGGCATAATCCAACAGCGAAATAGAGTTTGTGACAAACTCAACTCTCTCAAGCACGGTGAAAGAGGGTCATTCTTAGGGGCATCTTCTTGGTCGTAGTTCTGTCATCGCCGTGCTATCCGGGTCATGGCCGCTGCGCCCGATCTTGGATCCTTTCCTTGACAAGAAGTCTCGTTGAACTTTCCCACAAACTCTTCGTCAGATTCACACTAATACTAATCCCGCGGGCAACATATGTATCCATTAGGCATCTTTAGAATGAATCATGATGTGCCCGACTGATAGATACTTAAAGCATAGGCAAGTCAAGGTGGTGGGTGCATTATCCACTCAGAATCGTTCTTAGTCCCCAACCATGGCTCGAGCCCTGTTTACCCAACCGTCTTTAAGAGATTATCCCTCTCTCCACGATATCTCAGACGAGAAAGCTGCGGAGTACCCAGACCGACCATATTTCTGCTATACAGAGGATAATGCCCCCGATAACCTGATCCACATCAGCCAACTTGAGGTTAATCGAGCTGGTCATCGAGCGGCCAAAATCCTCAGTGAACTGCCAGGCTATGACCCTACTGCTCGAGAAGCCGTCGCCGTGATGCCACTGGTGGACACACTGATGTATACTGCGTTATTCTTCGGTACCCTTCGTGCCGGCATGGTGGTAAGTCATCCTCTAAGACGGTGCAGCTCCGAGTCCTGCTCTGACGGTGTTATATCTGTTCCTCATAGCCGTTCTTCATGTCCCCCCGTAATCCTGTTGTTGCTATAGTTAACTTGATTCACAAGACATCCTGCACCCGCATTCTGACGACACCAACGCTCGCCACAATCACTAACAAAGTGATCGAGGAACTTCACCAGGCCTATCCAGATATGCGTGTTCGGGTGGACTTTGTGCCCGAGCTGGATCACGTGTATCCATACCTTGGTCACGAGACTTTCGACCATGCATTCCAACCTTTCGACAAAGCTATCACACCAGCGAAGGCGGAAGATGTTTATTTCTACATGCATTCCTCTGGCTCGACTGGGATTCCCAAGGTCGTCCCACAGAGTAGGCGTGCCATGGCTGGATGGTGCGGTAGAGGTGAGTTTGTACCGTTGACTTGTTCCTAATTTCTTTCCGCTAACCCAACCTCAATCTACAAGTCTACTACAGGGACTGGAGTATGCTTTCTCCACCGCTTCGCCTGGCCGTCATGCCCCTTCCTATGTTCCATGCATTTGGTATCTGCCCCATTATCATTGGCCCTATCGTTTCTGGGGCTTGTATGGCCATTTACCCGCCGACTGTGAAATCTCCGAACGACTTTCCTTACGTTCCGTCACCCTCCAATATCATCGCTCATTCCAAACGCGCAGGAGTAAATGCCGTACTTACAACCCCGTCTCTGATTCACGAATGGGCTCAGATTCCCGAGCATGTCGAGTACCTTAAATCCATGAACAGTGTGGTGCGTATCCTTCATCCTTTCTGAAGAGACTACTAAAATGTTTGATAGCTCTACGCCGGGGGGCCTCTTGTGCCCAAAATCGGAGACCACCTTGTCGAACAGGGCCTCCGGTTGGTTTGTGTCTATGGCTCCACAGAGGTCGGCGTCGTCTCCGATCTCGAAGTCATTTGCCACAAAGTGTCGAGAGGATGGCAGTATCAACGCGTAGCCTCGAACATTCCTGTCACCTGGGTAGACCAGAAGGACGGCAATTTTGAACCCCACTTCTTGGTATGTCTCCGTAATGTAACCATAACCTGACGCTGTCTCAACCGGTTCTGCTAGGTGAACGAGGAACAAACTCCCTCCATTCTCAATCTTGAGAACGGCTCGGGATATGCCATATCCGATTTATTGTCCCCACACCCTACCGAACCTGGTTTATGGAAACCGTGAGTGATTAGAACTAGTTTCTACTGGCATTTCACTGACAAGGACTTTCTAGTATGGGTCGCATTGATAGTGTCATTGCTCTCGCGACGAGCGAAAAGGTGGTTCCCGATCCAATGGAAGGTGTCATCGGCGCCCACCCCTCCGTTCAAGGAGTAGTCATGTTCGGGAGGGCCCGTCCTTCTGTAGGCGTTCTCGTCGAACCTAGGCCTGGTGTTCTAAAGGATCGCAACCCTAGTACCATCGCGGAGTTCAAAGATGATATCTGGTACCCTCCTCGTTGTGCATTGTACTAAACACGTTCCTTATGTTTACTTCCCAGGCCGCTGGTTATAGAAGCAAATAAACAAGCTCCCGCTTTCGCCCACATCTTCAAAGAGATGATCATCGTAGCAGACCCAGCGAAGCCTCTCCCTAGAACGCCCAAGGGAACTGTCATGACCAAGCTGGCGGTCCAAGCTTACGCTCCAGAAATTGAGGAGCTGTAAGTTCAGCCGTCAAACTGCACATCTGTCGCGCTCTGATTCGCTCGTAGATACGAGAGGGAAGGCCCAGAAATTGCGGGCCAGTCCATCACTGTCGCCGACGTTTCCCGTCCTGGACCGCGCAGTTTCACAGACACAGACGAGCTCGAGGCTTGGCTCATCAACGAGTCCAAAGATCTTCTGTCTCGTCCCACCGTCGATCCTACAAAAGATCTATTCCACCAAGGATTCGATAGGTTAGTTCCTTCTGTCATCGCGTTTTCTTACTCTTCTCATGTATTCTTTGCATCACTGAAGCTTGCACGCTACTTTTCTGCGAAACCGAATCACCAAAGCACTAGCAAGTTACTCTGCACAAGCGCGCGTTCCTCTCGATATCATCTACGAGAGACCTGTGATTCGCGACCTCGCGAAGGCTATTTCTCTCCTCGCTGCCCACGTCTCCACCAAAAGTGCTGAGTCAGAGGTCTCCGGGTCAAGCCTTGCTGCTAGTGCTATCCGTGAAGCGATAAGCAAGTACAGCGATGGCCTCCATGTACTCAATCACAATTCGGCATCGGCACTTCAACCACTCTCTTCTTTCACAGTCCTCTTGACCGGGTCTACCGGCAATTTAGGTTGTCACCTCCTTGCATATCTCCTTTCCCACCCAGATACCATCCGTGTCTATGCACACAACCGCACATCGTCCTCTTCGTCGATTATTCAGCGACAAACCTCTATCTTCAAGTCTCATGGTCTGGACCCGGCTCTACTCCAGTCGCCCAAATTGATCTTCCTTGAGGGAGACCTTGCCGAGACTCGATTAGGGTTGCCTCAAGACAAGTATGACGAGGTTCATCATTTCAATAATTCTCTACGGATCCCTCACTGACACATTCGTGAACTAGATTCTGAAAGACGTCAACGTAGTCATTCATAACGCGTGGAAATCCAACTTCAATCTCACTTTGCAATCTTTTGCTCCCTTCATGACGGGGAGCCGGAACCTCATTGATTTCTCCATCAACTGCGCCAACGCCTCTGACCTGCGTTTCATCTTCACGTCTTCCGTGGCCTCCGTCAAGTCCTGGAGGGAGGAAGACGGTCCAGTACCTGAACATTCTATATCTAACCCTCTCGTCGCACTCGGGGGTGGGTACGGAGAAAGCAAATATGTTGTCGAACGGGTAAGCAAATGAGAAATCTTCCGATTGTATGCATGTCGTACTGACCATCAATGTCTCGTCTCAATAAAACCAGGTCCTTCAGCAGAGCGGTCTTCGTTCGTCCTCCCTGAGGATCACTCAGCTCTGTGGCGGAAGACAGACTGGTTCTTGGGCGAGCATCGAGTGGTTCCCTGCTCTTGTCCGAAGCAGTGTTGCCTTGGGAGCGCTGCCGTCCTCGGATGGTGTAAGTGAACCCTTCCTCGCCCTCACATCCAAGTTACCGTGTGTTCAACGATCTGTTTGTCTCATCTTTAGCTCGTATCCTGGGTTTCCCTCCCTGACACGGCACATGTCATCCTCGACGACGCTTTTGGGGCGACACCTGTTGGAGCGAATGTATATAACCTCGAGCATCCTCATTCTGTGCCATGGAACTCCATTATCCAGTACATCAACGATGCTTTGGTTCATCATGGCGTTATCAAGGCCCCTCTTTCTCTTATGCCGTTCGACGAGTGGTTATCAAAGCTACAGCAGATCGCCGTTAACGCCGATTCCGCGACGTTAGAGGGAATGGTAAGTCCCTGGACGTCGAGAAATTGCTCGCTCTCTGTTGCTCATCACATTTTATTTATTTATTTTTCAGCCCGCTCTGAAGATCTTGCCTTTCTTCAGAAGCCTGTCTACCCCTGCGAACCACACCTTGCCGGCTGACGCCAGGTTCGGTAATCAGGCTTCCTTGAGCATCGATAAATTGCTTGCCAGAAGTGAGACCATGAGGAGCATGAAATCCGTAGATGCCAAGGACGCAGAGCAGTGGGTCGGGTACTGGGTCAATAGCGGATTCTTGACCAAGTCTGGGTAATAGAGAATGTTGTGGCATGCACTTGTAATGTATAAGCAAGAGGGAACGAGGACATTGGTTGTGTAAATTTACAATGTAAAACGTCGTATGTAGTATCCAATTGTTCAGATTACGGTAATGGCGGCGTACCACTGGTATGCTGGGTGGCAGGGAATGTGAACGTCTTGAGGGCATGATGCTCACAGCAGAGGCGTGGGCTGGTAGAGGTGAGGATTATCCAACGTCTCGTCAGACCAAGGTTCAAGGTAAGGGTCAGTCCCAGGTTGATATCGAGCTACCACCTGTGCTCGCGAGCAGTTTAGGCACCTTGTCAGAGGATTTGGACTCATCTAGGTGACTTCCACCGCTGATGCGTTCTTTCTTGAATTCTAAAGTGTTCGAACGCAAGACTGTTTTTGCAGTTGAACACAAGTCTTGCACTTGTGAGTAGTCAGTACTGTAAGAAGATCAGCTCGGCCATATCTAAAGTCACAGGAGTAGATCACGTGTATGACTGGCTTTTGTTCCAGATTATAATGACGATGTCCCAGCCCCTTTTTTCTATGCCCAAGGCATCCAGACCCATGCCCCATCTCCTGTTATCACTCAAAACGATGAGAAGATACTCGGCGAAGTACTTCCTGGAACCGCTTTGGACTCACTCAGGACTCTCGCACATAGAACTCTTAAGTACAGGGACGAATGGGAACATGCTCACGACGAGCTTCGTCGTGACCCTGTACGCTACTCAGATGTCAAACGAGTTCGCCGAATTAGCGCAGTCGCCCAAGGAAGGGCAGGAGATGGTCTCGCTTGGTCAGGGAGACTCCACCTATCTATATCCTGATGGCACCACGAAGCGGACCAAGAACCCCAGGTTACTGTTCGATACGCGAGCCCAACAGGACGCAGAGTTGTTCGAGAAGGTGCATTCCACCCCAGAAGAGTTAGCGCATGTTGTTTGCTGCTAGAGCATGTCTTTTCACCGATTGACCCTTCCCTCTCGCAACGCAGGTTGTTCTGGCACAGTACCATGGCCTTCGGCTCCTACAACATCCTTCGCTCGTTCGTCTCCCATGCTCTCATGGACAAACCCAAAGCTAAACACGGATTTACAAAATATTATACCGTGATGTGAGTCCTTTCGAGCTCTTCGCCTGGCTACTCACAATCAGTAACACTGGTGTTCATGACGACTTCAGATCATCCCGTCGCGTTGCGTACCCAGCAACTCCCCTAAACGAGCCCGAGCAGCTTCTAGCCTCCATGCATCTCACTCCGCCTTCGGAAAAGGTATGCAAAGATACTCTTCCTCCATTCAACTCCACGCAGAGAGATATTGACACCTCTCAGAATGTCTCCACGGCAGAACCTGAATAGTTCGCACCACCGAGCCATTTCCCGACAACTTCGATGTCTGCAAATACATGTTCAAATACACGTCCCTCGACCCCAATGACTCAGACGACGACGAGTCAGGCGGCATCGAATGCGTCTGGAAAGTGGTAGGCGAAATTGATTCGGACGACGAGCCAGATTTGTTTATCGTGGCTTTCGACTGTAAGTCCGATGCTGAGACGCGGGAGCAGCTTCAGTGGGACGCTGTGCAAGATCTGATTGCTTTACCTACCTCGTATTGGCGTAGACATGTTCCGCAGTAAAGGGAACAAGGCTATTGCCCTTCAAAACGTCTCACAGCCATTGTGTTGTAACTTTTCCGTATTCCTGTGAGCAGCTTTATCCTACTTTCTGGCTTCAATGTAATAAGAACGCATGTAAAACCCTGGGTTTTTCAAGCCCAAACCCCTGTTGTATTTTTCTATCATCACGAGAATTGATTTTCGAGCGTCTCGTGGTCCACCCACGCAAGCTTTGCGGAAATTTTCTTTTCTTTTATGTCTGACCTTCCAGAGTCTTACTGCAGCCTGCGCTCGCGGGATCCTCGATGTATCGCCCTGGACTTACATTCTTTATTGTGTCCTTTTCTTTTCGTCTTAGTTGTTTCTCAATCGCTTCTGTCTCCGTAATTTTTGAGTCTTCGACATCGTCATTGTCTGCGAGCAGCCAGATCTCGGGCGATTTGTATATCATCTTGTTAGGGCTATATATCTATACATATCGAGTTCTATCGCAGAGCTTCACGTCCTCGTCAGCCCACGCGCTCGGGAAATACAACTAATCTTGTTTATCGACTCAAAGTCAGCTATACAGTAGCCATGGACAGTGCGGTATTAACTTACAAATATGGACGAATAGGGGTTTGGAACAGACACTGGATGCGTTAAACGTTGGTTGGACTCCCTGCCATGCGATCTCTGACACTATACGTTCTTGACTGAGAAAACTTGTCTAGTTGATAAGAATGTTCAAGAGGGTCCTGAAGTTAAACCTCGTCAATTACATTAACCGTGGTGCCATTCAGCAATCCAGATGGTGGGCTACTCACAATCTTCCCAGTAGAATCTCCGCCGTTGGTGTCGTTCTCCCTCTGGATACCGACACGAACTTCGACTGGCTGTTCAATATTCTATATTCAGCAACGAAGGTACCTTGAAGAACGCTTGGCAAGTCAAGGGTGCTCACCAACTCTTGCACACTAATATCACCGCTATAGAGTCTTCTGATTGTCCCATTTTCCTGACGAACCGGATGACGGCCTTGACCATCGGCATGGCCAGCCAATACCGAGGGTGAGATTATGCCAGAAGCCCGTAAAGAGCAGCGACCGTTCAGTCTATACGCCAAAACGTCCCCGCGTATGATCGTCAATGAACTGGTTTTGCGGAAGTTACCCTGGATATGCCGGTCACTCACGATGCCATCAAGGAGTTGGTGTTCACTGGAAAGTGAGCAAAGTTAGCTCGACTCTGAGTAATATCGTGGTTAAGAGCAATACACTCACGTCTCGCACTGAGAACCATGAAGAAAGTCCAGAATGCTAGGATATCAATGATATGTTAGATTGAATGCTGCGTACAGTGCAATGCGGCGCTCCCAACGTACAGGTGTGGTCCAGAATGATCAGCTAGAGATACAGAGGAACAACTCAATGATTAAGACCACCATCGAGGAGATGGTCAAAAGCTGTGACCGACTCACCAATAGCACCATCGAAAACGAACAGATACTGACAGCCATAAATGAGAATTTTTATCTGACGTGATACCAGCAGCCGTACCTGGTGAAAAGACCGGTCTCTGCGAGTTTACGGAAAATCAGTATTTAGCACTGGTGAACAGGGGAGTACATACCAATTGTCCAGATGACGAGGCCGTCAATGAGTCTCCTAGGCCTACGACAATGCATGGGTCCTTTCGTAAAGACGGCTTCAATTTATGAATTTCTTACTTGGGAAATGTGAGAGAATCAGCTCTCAGGAACAGGCCCAAACAAACTGTGTTCAGTACGTCGATTCCAGCACCTATGGCCATGTGTGCGACTGTGAGAGGCTTGTAACTGTCGATGAACCGTGGTAACGACTGGGTCTGTAGCGTAAATACGCTGATCGCGATCCCAGTGGCTAATCGACCAAGGATACCAGTTAGGGAGATATAGGCGATGAGCCAACGCTTTGATAGTTTGGATATTCTGTAGGCATAGAATCCCTTCAAGCAGCGAGGAAGTCACAAGTCAACTTGGTGAGACACGAGCTTATCTAACTCCACGGCATGAGAGACCTACCTGCACTGTAGCGTTCACTAACACGGAGATCATGACGGTCATCGCCATGGACCATGGTAACCTCTGCAAGACATTGGCATTTGCAAAGTTTGTGATGGTTATCTCGTACAGATATGCCAAAAGGAAGCACATGTGGACGCTTTCTGCGCAGCTGGTTACAGAAGTCGGTTGGTTCGACGTTAATTCATGCAGTCGGTGCATAGACGTCCCAATCAAAATGAGATTACATACGTTAGGAAGAAGACCTGCCAGCAACGCCAATGGAGACCATTCGAAGACATGAGACAGGTAAGAGAGGTGTAACTAGTGTGTGTGTGATATGCACTCACAAGCAAGCGAATGTAACCCGGATCTTTGAATCTGAACTGAAAGTACGCAAAAACCTGCATGCATATGGTGCCGTATAGGATTGCTGAGAGTATAATGCCGACCTCGAGCACGCCAAGCGAGTTGCCCAGGGTTTCAGCATCTGGGATGAGTAGCGTCGGTGACCCTACCGCCAGTGCTTCCCCGAAATGCGTACTTGAGTTCATTCGCTAGTAGGTAGCTTTGAAGATGAGACACCCGAGCCTATTCGCTGAAAAGTTGCCGTGCTCGCGAACTTTATACCGTCTAGATCACTATATCTGACATAGCCCCCTCTCATTCTCACGGTGCTCGAGAGCACGCCCGATTTAGCCTGGATCATGGTAGCAGTGCAGGACCTTCACTTATGACGAGGCGGAGTGCCTAGCCATGATGATGTCGGAAAGGCCTATCAGTTTCGCGTTCTCTGCGCGCTCGTTGTTGGAACGAAGCTCGGTCACATTGCGTCCTCATCATGAGGAAGCTACATCGATCGGACTCCAAACCTGGGGGATGCGGAGGAAGTCCCTGACTTGAGTTGATTAATCTTGTGTTGTTGATTCCAGAATAGTACTAACTCTCTAAAGCCTTAGTGTACTCAGAGAGGGAGCGAGGGCCGGTCTCGTTCGAACTTTCGGGTTGAGATCATATGAAGAGGACAATTCGGAGATCCTAAGTCTCATCCGCCCGGAAGCTTGTTGGATTCTAAAGCGATGTAAAGAAGCAAGCCAAGGCGTACACAGGCGGGAGAAGTACTTCTGACGGATAAGAGATAATCATTCAGATTTGATAGCGACCTGACGGCGAGCTACACCATTTTTGTCCTTATAGAATAGAATCTCCCCATCGTCCTCAATGAAGCAGCACTGCGTGAAGGAGCGCCACAAGGCGCGGGATGTGTGCTTCAAGAAGACTGAGTTTGTGATGATCATTAGAAGAACGGGATACTCACAGTAGAGTCATAGTTGTAATTGGTCCCAAGCACCGGCTTGATGGCTGCAGTGATCTTGGGTAGATTATCTGCACTGTGGCCTTAGAATTACAGGGTAGTCAGAGGGAAAACGAGGAGCTTACAAAAGGGCGCATAGGGAACTAACAGAAGCCCAGTGTAAGCCAAACAAATACTAGGAATGGGAGAAGGAACGTACAAAAATGGTGGGCGATGTGATCATGACTGAAAGAGAAGGTGTAAGTAACTGAAGGACATCATCTGAACTTGATATTCGGGGCATTCACCTGACGTTATGCAAGAAGAACCGACCCATCCATCCTAGCAGCGGCCGATCCACTGTAGCCAGCGCACCGCGGGTGTAAGTCCAAGATTTGCCTCGATAATGCGGAATGCTGGGGTCGGAGTGGTGTAGAAACGTCAGCATGACTACCCAGTGGTTAGCCAGCTGTAATCAGCGTTCAGTGTCGGTACGATGCCATCAGGGATGAGCAAATCAAAGAAGACACTGACGATGTACGGGATAAAGTAAAACCTCAAGAGACTTCCCAATGAGGATCGATCAGTGTAAGCTTTGAGAACTGCGACCATCCCGATAAGACCGATGTTGGACGCAATAATACCATTTCTACTGCTCCGGGTGAACAGTGGAGACGACGGGGAGAAATGCTAGGCAAAGATGAGTCCTCATTGCTGCGGAATCAGTGGGAGAATGGCTAAGCAAGCTTACGTTGGTGCCGGGAGGAAGCCTGTCATCAAATTTCATACAGAAGTATCAGCGGGTTAAACTCTGGATTTTCGGAATCGGAAAGAACAGCTTACGAAGGGTTCCCCATAACATTTGTCAATAGATAGGCCTGAAATCCCAGGGTTTGCATGAAAAGCATGCGGAGGAGGGTATAGATAGGTGTCTCTTCAAAAACATCGTGGTAATCTTGAATATGAGCGATAGCCTCAGCAGGGAGATTGAAGTAGGTTCGGGACTTGGGAACAAATGTCCCGTCCCTGAGAGTTCACAAAGCGCTATGAGCTTCTTACTCATACTTGAAGACCAAAGCAAAGACTCACTTTTCCATGGAACCAGTTCCTTTCTGAGGACCAAACAAGGCAGCATAAGCTCTATGCAACTTGCACACAAGGCCCAGGACTTACGTGATGCCTATGCTGCGTCGATAAACGAGTTCAGAAAGCAAGGAGAAGAGGCGAAAGCTTACGTGCGGTGAGTAGAACGCCAATTCCAGAACGGAACCAAGAGGAACTAGGGCGCGGTTCAGGGTGATGAAGAAGCACGAAAAGAAGAAACCTGGCCGCTTACCGTATGCAGAAGAAAACCTGTTATGTTATTCAACCACTTGTATCTGAAGAGAGACTCATGGCCAGCATCGTGGGCGATGCACCAACACCCAGCAAAAGTCAATCCTTGGAAGAACCAGTAAGCAATCCACAGTGCCCCTCGAAGAGTTGCCCCGTAAATTCCAGTATCTTGACCGACCCCAGGAATCATTGTCCCCAGTCTGTATAACGCGATAGCCATGGAGACGTCACGGAACATATAGTACAAAGAGCGCGTAGTTGATCTCTCTTGCAGACTTTTGGGTACTACAGCGCGTATATTTGATAGCTCAATCTATGTAGCCTGCTCAGTATTGTCAGACGAAGTGAGAGTCTGAAGGATACTACTGACATTGCTGGGTGCGAACGGGGTGGCCAATCGAACCTCATACTCTGGTCCATCGATGTAGCGGCTGGCTAACAGTCCGTGCAGCTTGCTGAGCATGTTATCGGAGTCACTCAGGCTATGAAAGATATCAGGGAAATGAGAAGATAGGATGCTTTGAGGCTCTGGGGAGTGCCTTCTCGCTACTCGGGTTCATTTACCCTAAGAGTCGAGGCAGTACTGCCTGATTGCAGCTTCCAGGGGCTATGAGAATTCTCTCAGGAATTGATGCCCAAAGGAATGACTGAAGCTCCGATGTATAGACGCATAGATAGAGGGAATCTAGAGATCTTCGCTTGGGAGTGAGGCCGAATGGCAGATGATATTTGGTGGTTGGTGTCAAGGTGTGCCAGCGGCGGGAACGGAGAGTTCTCACGGTCAATGAGAGATCAATATTCGATCAATATCGGAGATTGGCCTGACTTTGATGCTCAGTGATGTTTTGGGTTAGCCTTCTGTCAATAGTGATGTGCTACCCGTTCTTTGCGCGTGCACGATCTTCTTCCATGATCATGGTTCTGTGAAAATCGAGTCTCGTTCGCAGAACTATCGAAGATACATAAATATGAAGGCATCATGGAGTGGCCGCCGGCTAGCACGATCCAGCGTACATTCTCAGGAGGAAGAGCACTGGTACCTCCAAACACAATCATAGTTGAACCGCTAATAATACTCGCTGGAAATGTAGAGACGGCAGTTAGCGTTGATCATGATGAAGTCCGTAAACCAGCAAGCATGAGTAATAGCCCCAAAATCACAAAAAGGCCTGAAACTAAGGCCCGTACGCCTCCAACTAAGGAGAAAAGATCTCGGGCGACGTTCAGGACCAACCGCGCGCCTCGAGTGCCCCTGGAGAGTTGTTTCGTCATGATGAGTATTGGCGGTCGAACGCAAAATCACAGCTAAAAACAACATACCCGAGGAGGGCGTGGTGTCTATCATCAAGCATTTGATAGACTCCGAGCTTGAACTCTTCTTTTTGAACGAGTACAACGGGGCGATTGTCTAGGAGCAACCATGCCGAGCCGCTGGTTTCATAGTTCGTATCGGTCGCAGCGAACACGAGAGCGTTGGAGATACGTTCTACAGGCACCATGGGAATACCAGAGAGGTAAAGGCGTACTGCGGTCGGAACAAGTTGCGTGTCGGCGAAGAATGGGTGAACACATCCTGTTCGGATTTTCCTCGCCTCACACCAGTAGGTGAGTGAACGCATCAATCCGAGAACACCATGCTTAGCTACACAGTAGACAGGCGCCCTGGGTAGCACTTGCCACGATGCTGTGGATCATGATAAACATGGTTAGTCGAAACTCGAGAGGGTGGATAGGTAAGCTGTACTTGCCCATGGATCCCATAAAAATCAAAGCCTTAAGTTCGCCATCTCTTCGATTGAGATCAAGGTAGTGGAGAGCGAGGTGTGATGCTGAAGGAAAGAGAGGTGAGAAAAGAGGAAATCGGTAGGGACAATCACGTACTGTAAAGAACCCCAACAAGATCGATTTGCAAAGTAGAAAGGTCTGGAGTCGTGGGACGATCGTCCACTAGGCGAACTTCTTCGAAGTCGCCTATTTCCGTGACACCCGCGTTAGGTATCTAACAAAGAAACTCATAATCAGAACTTCCGTTATTACGGACTATACTTATGAAGGCAAGACCTACCACAATATCGACCGATCCAAAGGAACTGATAGCCAGTTGAAACAATGAGACTTGGTCTTCCCAGTCACACACGTTGCACCTGGCGAAAACTGCCTGCCTGAAAGAGAATACAACGTTCAGGATCACAGAAAGCCCAGGATGGATAGGATTGACATACCCTCCAGCTTCTTTGATCTCTTCCACGGTTTCCAACCCAGCGTCAGAGTTCAGATCACCGATAACGACTTTGGCCCTGAGAGTTCGATCAGAGCTGAAGGGTTGGAGGTTTGCAATACCCCGATGCCCACCCTAAGAGTGCAAATTGCTTTGCCGTCGCCTTGCCTATACCGTTCGCGCCACCTTGAGGTTAAGATTCGCACGTTCAGTCGACCTTACTGTGGGTGATGGTGATTTACCTGTTAACACGAGCACTCTTCCCTCCAATCTCTGAGAGTATTCAAGAAGCTGCTCGTCTGAGATAGTTGACATTGTGGGAGTATGGGCGCCGATGGTTACCGCCATGAAGGCTTTATCAAGAAGAATGCCCAGCAAAAATGATCTGAGTCGGTACAACAGGTATTTTCATCATAACAGAAGCTCCGACTTGGGGAAACACGAAGATGGAGAGCTCCAGGGACCAGACTTTCACCATCAAGAATCAAAGAAGAATCTATAAGAGAGTATACGAGCATAAGCTGAACAAGGTTCAAGAACTGTAGGTGGCAGGCATAAATTCGGAGAACAGTGATCTCTGACTAATTTTCGGCCCGAGTCGCTCTTTCAAATTTGAGGCTCCGATCATCATCGCCTGTCATCGCCCAACAAAGCGGAAATCTAACTTGTTCTTCTTAGGCTTCATACCATCACGTTGCAAACACAGCGGAGCGCTTTGCATTTTTATCTCACGATTAAACATCCGAGTTGGTCCGATATCTTCACATGTTTCATAGGAGAAGAATCGATAGGATGTGGGAATCTCCTGGTCGTTCTGCAAGGTGGACTTTAACAGTACCCAGTCCTTACAGGACTTCGTATTCTCTACTAGCACCACATGTCGCTACCCACTGTTTCGAAAGCTTTTGCTTTGAAGAATCCTCCGACTGGTTATCCTGACCTTTCTTTGGGCAGTTCAACTAGCACATTTGAGCTCTTGGAAGTTCCTATCCCCGAGCTCAAGGACGGACAAGCTCTAGTCAAGACTGTTTATTTATCCAACGACCCTTCTCAGCGAGGTAGCATTGTACCTGTGTTCTTCCTACACTATTACCAACATTTTCTTAGTACATATCGACAAAAATGCCGACCCCAAGCGAAGTTATGCCCCGTTAGTCAAGGAAGGCGACCTTATGACATCCTATGGTCTTGCACGCGTCGTGAAGTCCAAGGCAGCTCATATCAAGGAAGGAGAGCTACGGTACTGTTTCACCGGCTGGTCTGAATACGCCATTATCAAAGTCGGCATTTTAATCAAGTATGCGTCCCCTTCACGTCTTTGTACCTGTTTTTTATTTTTAGCAAAACTGAGCAGTCGTAACTCCGGCACTCGCAGTCCTATCCCCGGCCTTTCTCCATCAGTTTTTGCAGGAACGTTTGGTGGAACTGGCCTCACTGCTTACATCGGCTTAACGGAGATCCTCAAGCTTCAGAAAGGCGAAAGCATCGTGGTTTCCGCTGCAGCTGGGTGCGTTGAAACAGTGATACAGTAGTCTTTCGAGTACTCAACGATTCATCCTGTCTGTGTAGAGCTGTCGGGAACGTCGTGGTTCAGTACGCTAAGAAGGTTATCGGCGCATCCAAAGTGATTGCCATTACAAGCAGCGCATCCAAGTGCCAGTGGCTCACCGAGCTCGGGGCGGATTGTGCCTTGTGAGCAATAGCCTATCTCTCAGTGTTGTAGTATATTTCTTTGCTCAAGCCTCTTTAGGAATTACAACGACAACACATTCTCTCAAGACCTCGATCGGGCTACGGAGGGCTTTGTAGACACGTATTTTGACAAGTGAGTACTCCTGGGTCTACCCTCATCTTCGTATCGACTGACGAAAGGACTTAGTGTTGGGTATGCCCGTATACTCATTATATTCTAGGAGACTGCCTCTGATCGTATTGTAGAGGACCTATCCTTAACCAGATGCTTCGTCGCGTCAGGAGGTTCGGTCGCGTTACCGTGTGTGGCGCAATCTCAGGTGAGCTCTCAATTCCATTATTTCTGGGTGGATAGACAGGTTCTCACATTCACTTAGGGTATAACGATCCTAATGTCCATAACTTGACCCATTGGAACGAGGTGATCTCGAACAGGCTTACCCTACAGGGCTTCATCGTCTCGGACTATCTAAACCGCATGGAGGAATCAAACGCAGCACTGGTGCAGGCGTTTAAGGAAGGCAAAATCAATCTAGAAGGCAGTGAGACCCTGGAAAAGGTTGCCTTCGAGGAAATTCCACGGGTTTGGGGGAGATTATTCGATGGTAGTCATACGGGCAAGCTGGTCACTGAGATCATGGATAATTAAAACCTACTGCGATGGAGTGTGCGAGTATGTATTACCTCTGTAGTAGGTTGTGCCTCGTCGAGAGTCGTGTGAATGGGCCTCACGTACTTCTTCCCTGGGGCTGATGCCGAGCACTGTGACTCTGATCATTTTCCCAAGCTCTGCTTTTGAAACCTTGCACTTGCACCATCACCTCGGCAGCAGAGTTGGCTCATTCTTGTCGGTGATATGTTCTCGCTTCAACTTCACCACGGCCCATATTATTTTCTAGTCCTGAGAGCCCTGATTTTGTCCCTGCCCCTGGCACAGATTGGCGTTTTCTATCATATAATATGTCAGAACGTTCTTCTCGGCCACTGAATCATCAATGTGTGAAGATCTTCGAACTTATCTCAGACCATCTTCGAATTCCAGGGCTTCTCTGGCCGTAGATTTCCGAATTGTGATTGTGACCTTGTGTTCGCTATACCACGATAACAAAGGATCCTGCAGTGCTCATCGCAGATAACCCATTGAGTCGTGGGACGGGTTCAGGGTGGGCCGCTAAGTTTCGCCCAAAAGTTGGTTCTTATTCCCGTGCAAGTTCTCGTGCTGATCGGACTTCTCGTTCTCTGGTCGTTGTCTGGACTGGGTGGGTTCCTCAGCGTCTTCCCTCTTACTAGACCCCTTATTGACGTTCGGCGCAAGAAAATTTATGACTCTATCCTTTTCGATACCATCACGGGTGGCTGGAAATCGCCGTCGTTTCGTGGTTCTCTCTTCTTGGTTCCATACCAGGCTTAGGCTTAAGTCCGCTATCGCGATGCTAGTCTTACATATCATCTCGTCTCTACGATTCTTGAGCTGATAGTTTGATATCTCATGCTGCTGGGGCCCAGCGCTGGGGCATTGCCTGATGCTTTGATCTGCCTTCTCTATCATATTTTGTTTGATGGGGATCACTGCAGCTAGGCCACACCTGGAAGGGTAAGCTCTCCAGATATTCTTCCCGATGCTATACCATTCTCAGATCTCTACGTGAACTCTGCAAGGCACACAGCGGAAGTATCTGTTAATTCACGATATTGAGCGTGGTATCCATGATTCGCTTGGAGAGTGTACTAATAGCGACAAGGCGCTCAGTAACTCGAATCCTCATCGAATATCTCCAACTCGAACGTTGAACCATCTACCAGCTCACATTGTGCTCTGCATTTCTCGGGAATGAAATCAGTACATCCTTCCCGCTCTTTGTTGCAAAAGGGAGAGACATCGAGTAACGACGGCTATCAGGTAATGATCAACCTCTCTCTTCCGGGAACCGATATCGCCACAGCGAAACCCATGTCAGGATTCTCTCCGACTCAGCTGTAAGAACCTCTTCTTCCACTTGTACTCAGCCTAATTCAGCTCTCTCTTATCTTCTTTCTGCATCTTCTGTAGATCCCTCAAGGAGATACGTGATGCTGTGCCATCACATCTTTTCCTTCACGATACCGCCAAAGCCTACCCTGTTCTTGCGCGAAACATAGGTATCACCATGATCCTGTTCAAACTAGGATCTTTCATCGAGCCGATCTTCGCAAGCGAGGAGGTCAAGTTACTACTCACTCCTCTCGAAGCTCAAGTCCTGCGTTACGTCCTCTGGGCAGTTTACTGGTGGTTCCAAGGTCTTTCTTTGACGGTAAGTACTGTTGAGAGCATATTATCGTCGTGGTGGAAGAACTGAAGATGAAACTCCAGGGTCTCTGGGTTCTCGGACACGAGGTGAGTATCGGTGACTTAGGTGGCGCTTTCACTTATCTTCCACCAATACGGACAGTGCAGTCATGGTTCTTTCTGCCCAAACGGATACATTAACCATACGATAGGTTTTGTGAGTACCCCAACTGCCTGGGTGGCTCAGAATCTGATCGCGAAGCCATTCATCTTTACCAGATTCTGCACACTGCGCTTGGTACACCCTACTTCAGCTGGAGAATATCTCATCATCGACACCACGCTTTTCATGGCTGTATGGAGGTGAGTAGCAGAAAAATTGCAAACAACAATTCTGGTCCTGATGGCTACTTCACGAACTCCAGCGTGATGAGGTTTTCGTGCCCAAAACCAGAAAGGATCTTGGCATACCCCTCGAACATGAGGACCACCACGTCGATTATTCCGAGTTTTTCAGCGATTCTCCTATCTATAACCTTTTGCTCCTCGTGCGTCAGCAATCCATAGGTTGGCCATCCTATCTCTGTGAGTATTATCATAACTTCTGGCTTTCATTCATGCCCTTGTGCTGAAGTCTTCTCTTTCAGTGTTCAACGCCTCTGGTCAGAGGCACTACCCAGTTGGGACTAATCACTTCAATCGTCAGCCGTTCTGCGTCATCACTTTCAGCCGAAAACTCATGCCTCCGCAGCCGAATCTAAATTCTTTCGGAAGTCACAGGCCCCTCTCGTTCGAATCTCCACGGCCGGCATTTGTACTACGGCAGTCATAATCTTGATCTTCTGTATGCAATACGGTGCTTCTCAGGTTTGGTGGCTGTATGGTGTACCCTGGACCCTTGTATCACACTGGAGTAAGGTTATCGTATATTCTAGTTTCCAGCTAGCCTTCTAACCTCATTTCGCAGTCGTCATGATCACCTACTTGCAACATACCGACCCGCGTGTTCCTCATTATCGAGGAGAGGCGTGGAATTTCCAGAGAGGAGCTGCTGCTACAATAGATAGGGAGTCGTTTTTGGGGTGGCAGGGCCATTTCTTCTTGCATGATGTGACCAAGCACCATACCGCACATCGTCAGTCTTCTTTGATCCCGTAGTAGATGACCAAGAGAAGATCTAACTTGGTTCCACAGATTTTTTCCCACAGGTACCTTGGTGTGCGTTACGACATATACTTGTTTCATCGTAATATGCTATGATTGATCTTATTTTTCTCAGATCGAGGTGCCGAGGTGACAGCACACCTCAAGGCGAAGCTAGGGTGCCACTACTTCTCCACTAATGAGAATGCGTTCGTATCGCTGTGGAAGACCTACAATGCTTGCCAGTTCGTTGAGGACGAAGGTCAGTCATAGATCCTTGAGACAACATTATCTTATTTGTGAAAATGACTGTTCTGCAGGCGAGATCCTGTTCTACAAAGGGAGGGATGGAAAAACAGCCAGAGGATGAGATGAACGCTTGCTTGATCGTGTCCGTGGCTATATCTACGTACACGATCGTGATACCCAGGTATTGTAGTACTAGTACGTACAGCACAGTACGTAATAAGAAGTTACGGTTTGAACACCCAGTTCATACTAAATGGAGTAAAGACGCTTTCGAGTTGTCGATGACATGCGGCAGAAGCAGAATCCAACCACGGCCTATCTCCTCTAAGTAACTGGAGCAGTAGAGATCAAGGATAAGAACGAAAGCAGTCCTATCAACAGGCCAGTGACTAATTGTGAACCTTGGGACGGCCGGAGTCGCAGCTCATAATCAATCACTTGCCATCAAAATTCTCGAATGGGTGATAATCAGGATTACTAGACTGTCAACTCAAAGAAACTGGACCATCGTCTAGCTAATGAGCTGATCATAGTAGGGCCAATCTCCAGGCTACAAGTACAGAATAGGTACAATAGCATGGATGAATACAGAATAGCACATGGTATAACTCGAACACAATACTACAATACTGACACTGGGAGGGGATACTCTTAAGCCTGACGCTCAATGTCAGGCTTCTCCGCTGTCACCGCTCTCTTCGACCACTTCTCGTCCACATAATTATGCATCGGTACGTCCGCCATCAGCAACGAGAATAACAATCCGAGGCCGAGAATACCCGCGTTAGTATACCAAACGGCACGGAGGCTGTGAGCAAACGCTTCACGGACTTGATCTTTAGCCGGTTCCACCATCCCTTTGATTTGGGGGATGATGGAGTAGACAACGTCTAGCCCACCTGGGATGTTATCAAGGATCTCCGCTGGAAGGCGGATACGAAGCTGATTCGTTAGAATTGTGCTGCCGATGGTGATACCCCATACCTAAAAAAAACAGACACAGCGACAGATCAGTACCATGCGAAATGTAGAATGGGTACGCCACATACCGACGCAAACGCCCTGAAAAACGCAAAGAGGGCCAGAGCGTGAGCATTCTCTGACACGGGTAAGGGTGACAAGACCGGGAAATAAGTCAAAGCTATAAACTCGAGATGTCAGATGATCATGCAATTACCGTGCCAAGTCAAATGAAGGGCTCACCAAGCAAGAAACCAGAACCAGAAGATCCTATAGCAGGAAGACCGATGGCCTGGGACAGGGGCGTCTTCACTCCAACCGTGGAGAATGCGCCTGCACCGATCACCGCGAGAATCCAGCCAAACCACATCTGAGGTCGATACTTTTTGAGTATCGACGCACTAATTCCTCCAATGACGACCATAGGTCCCACGACGAAGGTGACACCGAACATCTCCACACTTGATCGGATCGGGGAAGCGTCCCGGCAAGCCTGGAAGTATACCGGAATGTAATCTAATAACTTGTTAAGAAGGATTTGAGAATGCTGGGTATACGTTGCTGGCTTACATGTCCAGACGACTACTGCGGTGGAGTTGAGGAAAACTTGCATGTACCTTTGTATGTGATCAATGAGACCTCGGGATGGATAATAAATATACGCTAGACTTACCCAGAGAAGCTGGTACGATTTGCCATTAGTGTTTTCGGGAACTATTTGGCGGATTGAGACTGTCGTGGAGGACCTGACAAGGTAAAAACGACCCACCATCGGATGTGTAGCAAAACGAGATTCATAGAAGGCAAAAGCTCCTAAGCCGAGGAGCCCAAGTACCAGGGGTGTAATAATTCGTGCTGAGGACCAAGGGTATCGAGTACCTCCCCAGGTCAGAGCGATCACGAGTGAAGTTGAGCTTGCAATGACAAGGGTGTTTCCTCTGGTGCGTTCATTCACTTTGAGTACATGTGCGTCGGTTTGAACAGTCCTACTCACATCCAATCCATTTTTCTCAGCTTCTGTGAAAGCGTTCCAGCTGGAGTTGGAAGGTCCATGAAGAGCTGTACGAGGACCAAAGCGATTCCCACGATAGGTAGATTGAGGTCTGTAGATTGTGATAAGCGTGAAGATTAAGAGACACAAGTGCGGGATCTCACAGAATAGCCATCGCCATTGTCCAGCTTCCGCCAATGCACCTCCGATGAGAGGTCCGATGGCAACTGCAAGCGTCCATGTCCTAACAGATCGGGTTCGTCAGTGATAATCAACCTCTTAGAAGCACGAAAGCGGTTACATTCCAATCAACCCGTTATAGGCACCACGTTCGCTGAGGGGCACCTGAGGAACGATGTTATTCAGCCAATATCAACTAAACGACATAGTAGGACTTACCATATCACTAACTACGATGGAAGAAAGTGACATGATACCTCCCCCACCAATACCTTGCACGGCTGTGGAAATTTGTGAGAAATCATCGTGATATGTAGATTGGCTTTCACGTACTTCGTGCTCCGATTAACCATCTCATATTCTGAGCAGAACCACATAATGCACTACCGAGGGCAAAAATAAGCAGAGCGCCAACAAAAGAACCCCTGCGCCCAAAGATCTGGAATGGTCGTAATATTAGGTTCACGCCTGTACAAAGCCGCGTGAATGAAAGTGGCCATACCTCCGCAGCACCACCACTCATAGGAAGAAACGCGGTTGACGCGAGGGTGTAGGCACTCCCGACCCAAGTGAATTCCGCTGAATCTTGTCCTTGTAATGCACCGACAATGCTGGGTAGGGCATTACCGACAGCGGCCTGAAAAGCAAGAGAATAATTTGTGAGCCTCTAGAAGAATCAGGCCCAGAGATAGAGTTGTGGCGCACAAATTCAAGAGCACTGAGGAAAAGCGAGACGCAGAGAGCTAGGAAAATCAACCAAAAACGAAGATTCTTTGGGGGATGTTGTGGTTCGAGCTCTTGTTCATGCTTGGCTAGGGATGGCTGGGACGTGAGAGCGTCGGACATGAGAGTAGAATGGCGTGGTGAGAGCTTCAAGACAATATTACGGGAACTTCACTCTTTTGAGGAGTCAAGAAAACCGAGCAACCCGTGAAATCGCAAAGCGATCCATTCGACGGGTCATATGATGGTGGAAGCCAGAACAGCTTCCATCATTTCACACGAAGAAGAAGCGGTCAGGTAGGAGATGGAGGAAATTGAACCCGAGAAACTCCATGAGGCTGACTTGCGAAGCGCGGGTGAAGTCCTATTTCAGCTCAAGGGAAAGCCGTCATAAGGTTACAATCAAACCATCACTGTAGGTTATTAGTGCCACTGATTCGATGAGATAGCTAAGTTGAGATTGGGCTAAGTTCATGCCACAAACAAGATCCAGAGCCTGAGAAACTTTGTGCGTTCCGAAACTTTATCCAGCATCAGGAAATGAGTTGATCGTCTCAGTGCTTTTTGTAGCTTTGTCCGAAGTTCTTTCGTGAGTTGGGGCCCGCACGGCGAAGCTATATCTGATTGATAGTGAAGGTGGACTGGTCTGCGCCCGAGATAGAAGTCGGAGTCGACACAGGTTTGAAAGGCGATTCTGCACTCGATCCGCTGAAAACGTCGACCTAACAGGGTCCTAAAGAGGGACAGGCAACGTATCCTAGAGTGGAGATACGTAGGCGATAAGACTACGAGAGAGAGGAGGAGTCAGAGATTATCGCTCACTGGCAAGATTTCACAACAAGGCAAAACGAACTCACTTAAAACGAGGATCCAGTAACGAGAAAAGAGTATAGGACTCTGCCGTAGTTTATCACTCCTAGCGCTGTAGCTTGTTTTGGGGTAGACGTTATGCTGATCAAGACTTCGTGGGAATCTACAGTTTGTTGCAGGTTCTATAGGCCTGTGTGCGAGTAAACTTCTCTAAATTTGGGAGAACGTGCATGCGATGTGTTAGGAGAGATGGTGCTGAGAGGCGACAAGGTGTTCTCCCTGAACCTTGTATATTCCACACAGTGCGAACAGAGCTACAGTTAGAACCGTGAGTACGAGGAGAACGTGAAGGGGCGCTTAGGTAAGCGGCAACACCGAGTAGGGAGGCCGTAAGCTCATGATCAAGCGCTCAAGCTATCTTGTGCAGTGCACTAATGACCTCTCCAAATCTTCTACTGTAGATCTCATAATCCAGGGACTTCGTACCTTTCTATGCTTCCTAATGCCGACAATATCAAGCTTTGATGGGTCGCTGATCTTGAGGCGTCCGAACTCTGTCGTCTGGATTCTTTCTGCGTACAACGTGCAGATGATACTGCCTGTTTGTGATCTTTTGATTCCGGAAACAGCGCTGAATTCAAACGACGAGGTTGGATTTCGACCTCCATCAAGTTCGATGTGTTCTAAGGGGTCACCAAGTATAGTTTGGTGTGCTGCCTGCTGCTCTTACTTTTATATAAGCCTCCAGGCCTGTAGACGCTGTACCTCAGGACTCGATTCTCTCTCCGTCGACTCAGATTCGTACACTGTTTCCCTCGCACAATAGCAATGGCAACTCCCCCTCCGCCTACTGTCTTGCCAGTCATACCCGCTCTTGATAACACCTTAGGGGCCTTCTTAATCGGAGCATTCGTCTCTTCTGCGTAAGCCCTACGCCTACCTAATTCCCCGGTCGCAGCCCGCTGACTAGCTGCGTTTGATTTCTTTCTGTAGCCTATTCGGGGCGACATCTTTGCAGACGTGGTACTATTTCCAGTCTTATCCGGGGGATATGCCCCTACTGAAGATCATGGTAAATCTCATTGGGTATTCTTCACTGTCAGCTATTTGGTTAACTGGTTTGAACCTGCAGGTTCTGGTGCTATGGTTAGACTCTTTTAATCAGCGATCTCAGAGGGAATTCATGATCTGACAACATGTTTTCAGGGCTCTCGAAGGCGTCCACAGCGCTTTCAACATGCATGGGATATACTGGTTCGTTATCACGAACTACTTTAACCCATCAGCTCTCCTGATTCTTGAATGGTGAGCGCTTCACTTCAAGACCTTTTGTACATCATCTTGATTCTGTCCTGACAACTCTATCAAAAGGTCTGCAACAGTGAGAATTATATGTATTCAAGCATTGACTACTCCTTTCTGAATCTGTTGTCGATCGCCTTATAGGCTAGTATCGGTATCTCTGTGAGTAGATTGTGATGTTGTTTGGCTTGGTGGGAATCCGAGTCGCTGATACCGCCGTCGCTCTCCTAGGGCATCATCATCATCATCGTGCATCTTTTTTACGCTCGGCGTGTGTATTTCGGCAAGTCCCTTATCGTAAAGAATATAGATATCGACTTACTGGGAATTACATCTGTTTGGTAGTCAGCAACAAGAATCTGTGGCTTTCGTTGATCATAGTGAGCTCTCGCTGTCCACAGTTACCAGTAGTTACTTCGGCTAATCCAGACACCCCGTCTCACAGGCGATCATTGCTATCGTTCATTGTGGTAGGTATACTCGTAAAGACAGATCATACCGACATAGCTGATCCCTCCTTTGCTATTACAGGCTTTGTCCTAGGTCGGTACTTTCTGACCCATTTATTTGGAACTGGTCCTAAGGTCTAATCGCCATATTACCCAGCTGTTTCTATAACAGGGTACGCATTCGTCTCTTGCTGTCTCTAGTTCCACCCGCCAACTACACCCCGCTCAGACTCGAAGTCAAGTACTTTGCCAAGCTCCCTGGAACACCAGAGGTGAAGAACTTTCTCAACTCTTCTGTGGCCATCACTGATCATCGTTCCTTCAATTCGACCACAAGCTCATGGCTAGAATCGGATTGGCACTCTCCCTGGCCACTGATATGTTGATTGCGGGTTCTTTGACGTACTACCTCTTGAGGGGACGTACAGGACGAAAGAAGTTTGTGGTTTTTTTCCTCCGTCCTTTGATCTATTTTTTCTAGCCGTCTTACTCCCCGCGCAGGACCGATACTTTAGTCAACAGATTGACCATCCACGCTGTCAACAACGGTATTCTCACCAGGTGCATCTGCCCCATAGTCGCTACCTCATGAACGAAACTGATTTTCTTCGTTCTAGTGTAACGGATCTTGTGGTCCTTGTTTTTGTACGTCTTTCATCGCCCTTGGATGTCCCGCTAGACCTAAGAACCAATACAATCTCTGCGTAGGTGATCATCGCTCCCAACAGTCTGATCTATCTCTCCATCTTTGAAGTTGTGGGGAACTGTACGTCCAAATTTACTTTCTTCCAGTACAATCCAGACTCACGTACAATGATACTGCCAATACGATCATCGCAGTGTACACCAACTCGCTGCTGGCCACTCTAAACACTCGCAATGCGATAAGAGCGCAGCAGGACATGCACCTCGTCGAAGAGTCAACATTCCGGATACGTCCTCGTGCTACTACGGATACGACCACTTCGGAGATGATCTCGACGGATACTATGACGCACGGCCCTTCCTCAGCTGGGTCTAGGAATGCAGACTCAAAAATAAAGGTGAATTGTGCTCTGCTTTGAGCTTACCAAGGATGACCACTGACTTTTGTGCACTTCGTCTTACAGAAAAGCTTGTTCTCGCTCCCGTCTGAGAAAGATCTTGGCAACGAGAGGTCCGAGTATGAGGTGAGTTTCCGTTTAGATGTGATCATGACCGTTCAGAAAGGCTACTGACGATCCTCGCCTGCTTGTTGATAGAGAGATAGAGAGACCCTGGGAGTCGCTGTTTAGGCATGAGCTGGTAATTTGATTTATGTATCCTGCTTGACAGGGCGCAACGTCTGTACATATTTATTGCTGTAGCTATATCCTCCACGATTCTGCAGGGAGAAAATACAGAATCCAGTCGTACATATACTCCTAGAATCGCCACGCCGGGGCCACCCTCCCTCTAAGTCCTACAAAAGGTCTGGCGTCATTATTAGTAGAGGACTCTGGGTGTAGATCACCCCGCCCTGACTCCACCATCATCACGTCTAGTTTAGCAAGACCTCAGAGATCGTTTACTAGACACTCGAACTAATCAATCACAATCTCGACGACAAGAACAAGGTAGCCGTTCACTCTGGGAAGGGTGTCTCTTAATCCTGCATGCTCTGAATCTCGTCGGCGCTCTTCTTGAGAAACTCGTCGTACGAATCTCGATATCCTGCAGGGAAGATAATATCAGAGAAAGGACTACAACTGTACACAAGCCCGTGTATCTTGCCTGGAGTCTTGGCACTGGCTCTGAAGCGAGCTACGACGATTCGGTTGTGCTCAATGGCGGCTATTTGTGCGTGCTTTATCGTCCCTGGTCATAGGATATAGTGAGCAAAAGGGCGCGTAACAGATAATGAGACGAACCTGAGACGTGTATAACGTGTGGTATGAACACGAAATCGTCGATGGAAGAAAGAAGAGTCAAAGCTCCCCAGGCAATGCGATGCTGATCTCTCCCGACTCGTATGATGGCCAGATTCGTTGTGGGCGAATAGTACTTCACTATAACCAGAGCCGCGTTAGCACACACATACGATGAAATTTGGAGACAACACCAACCGGTCAAAGACAGCCCAACAGCACCCCAACCAGTATCTCCGAAGTTGGTGATGACGCTCTGCCTTAGAGCACTCCAGATTTGTTTTCCATTGATAGGAGCTGACTGTTTGGAATCAGCAGTGGGCAAAAGTTCGACCAGGATCCATCGGTTCTACTGAATCTTGAGATCAGTATAATGCTATCACCACAGACTCAAAACGTCGAAGACTTGCTTTGAAGCGGACCATGAGGTCGATGTTGCTGCCGTCGTTGGTGGTCGCGTTGAACAAGAATTATCCGAGGTCACGTGGTCAAATTGACACGTCGATCCGCTAAGCCCGACAGACAACACAACTTTCTCTCTTCTCCTCTTCATCCTCCTCCTCAGCAATCTTGTTGGGTCGAACGACTCGGTGGTCATTCGAACTGGAAATATGTCCTCCTCGACGGAAGATGAGAACATCTTAGCCAAACTTGATTCGGTTGTACCGGTCCCAGCAACTCTGGATGCGTTCCCTAAGCTACCGTCGACCTATAAGTCGAGGTCAGAGGGGAGGGGATACTTGACTATCCTAGTGGTTATGGTCACCTTCATGCTGATGCTGAACGATATTGGAGAATACTTCTTTGGCTGGCCAGACTTTGATTTCGTCGTGGATAAAGACCCTGCGAGTTTCATGAACATCAATGTCGATATTCTCGTCAACATGCCCTGCCAATGTACGTGTTCAATTATCTTCCTTGGGAGTATCTGAGCAAGGAGCTGACTTGCGTATTTGACCCATTCAGTCCTCAGTGTTGATCTCCGGGACGCAATTGGAGACAGACTGTATCTCACCAGTGGATTCCGCAGGGACGGTGTACGTACTCATTCCCCAGCCCGTGTGCCTCATCTGCATATACTCAGGCCATCGTATTCTAGGCCACATTCGATACCTCACAAGCAACTTCTCTTAAGCAGCACACGGCCGCTCTCACCGCCAACCAAGTACTGAAGCAATCACGTTCTTCTCGTGGCCTTTTCGACACCATTCTCAGGAGGTCAACCTCCAAGGCTCAGATGCCCAAGTACAAGCACGTACCAGACGCGCACGCCTGCAGAGTTGTGGGTCAGTTAGAGGTCAAGAAGGTTACGGCAAACTTACACATAACGACCCTCGGCCATGGATATGCCAGCCACGTCCACGTCCCACATGATAGTACGTATTATCGATCCTTGCAACTGAACTTACGCTGACGATGCCTTGTTTTTCTAGGGATGAACTTGTCCCACGTCATCTCAGAGTTCTCTTTCGGTCCTTACTTCCCAGATATTACCCAGCCACTGGACAATTCCTTTGAGATTACCAACGAGCGTATGTGTATATGCATTGTTGTGCTTGAAAACTGTTCTTTACGACCCTCTCGCAGACTTTATCGCATACCAGTATTTCATGCACGTAGTCCCAACAACTTACGTTGCTCCGAGGTCTCGCCCCGTAGCAACCAACCAGTACAGCGTTACTCACTACACTCGTGTGCTGGAACACGGTCAAGGAACCCCTGGAATCTTCTTCAAGTTCGATCTGGATCCACTTGCCATTCAGATTACTCAGCGGACGACGACTTTCCTGCAGTTGATTATCAGGTTAGATTCCTCGTCTACCAACACTTTTTTAAAGCTCAACTGAGCCTCCTTCCTAGATGCGTCGGGGTCATCGGCGGTGTTTTTGTATGCATGGGCTACGCAGTCCGTATCGGCGCTCGCGCGGTTGACGTCGTCACAGGAGCCGACAAGGCCAGCGGAATCGTCGCTGCAGAGTCCTCAGGAGTCAAAGTCGGCCTTCGTTCCAAATGGGGAGGTCAATCCCTCCGAAACAGACCCAACAGGAACAGCGTCTCATGGGGCGAAGATACCAGCAGTTCTCCATACGCCAGCTACGCAGGCACACCCGTCTCTGGAGCGTTCAACTCCCCTTACTTGCACTCCCCTGCACCAGGCAGTGGAGGTTTCGGACCGTTCCCTAGTTCGCCTAATCCTGGCTCTCCTGCTGCGTTCGGTCCTCCACCTATGAGACACCCTAGTCATTCCTCGTCCTCGAGCATCAGCGGTCCACCTCGCACGCCTAGTCTTGCTCCTCCTCGTTCCAGCGGGGGAGGTAGCTCGATAGGGGGCTCCTATACCCCTAGTCCAGGCTCGAGTTTCGCTCCGCTGGCACCTGGCACACCGAATTACTCAAACTTCCCGCCTACGCCCAACCCTGCTAACGGTGGTGGGTTCCCGCTCAGCTCACCACCTGCTGGACCGCCTAAGAAAGTAGCGAAAAAGGACGATTAGTGGGACTTTTGTTCAGTTCCGGCTATGTCAAGGTGGCCGCCCAGTTGTCCAGTGGGCTGTGGAGCTTGAGGTTTAGGTGGCGGTAGTTGTTTATTATGGTCAAGTTGTACATTTGGGTTCGTTGTGCCTCTACTTCCTTTTGGTGGCTTCGATGGATTCCTACGCTGTATTTACACAATCGCATGTATGCATTCCTGCCCAACACTATTTATCTCTTCATGCGTTTGTCTACAAGGGCGTCCCAGGGTGCATGAGCCTATGCCACGAGGATCTCAATGACCAGAATCATGCGAGTCCGCTGTGGGTATAAGACGGCTCGCTACATCATTACTCCTGGACTCATCTAGCCAGACTCATCAAGGATGCATCCCGTCTCAAAGCTAAATTATTCAAAAGAATGGATTTTTCGCACTGGGTCGAAACGGCGAATACACACTTGTGCGTAGGGTCTTTACTATGATACAAGACGCAGCGATGCTATCTCACTTGAAGAAAACCAATCCAATGGTCGCGACAGCAGTAGCTCCTAGGACTGCGTATCCCGTTCCGTAGGCTCCCTTCACAGTCAGGACTGCAAATCAAGGCAAAAATCAGGATCAGCTTTTAAGCCTTGTGCGGGAGAAAACGGATGGAGAAGAACGTACACTTTCCGGCGTCCCAGCTGAGATGCCTGAGACCGTTAAAGGAGTGGAAGGCGAAAGGTGCGGCTAGGATGGCTTTTCCAGCGTACTTGACACCTTCTGGCAGTCCGGAGACGAACTCGACGATGTGCGCACTATCGAAAGTGCCTGGGACGAAGAGGTACGCCAGCGAGAAACCATAGAGCACTAAGTAAAAAGAATAGCCAATCAAGGGATATACGTTAGTCAAGGACCTATACGACTCGATGGGGGGAGATATATTAGAAGACAAGAGACGTACAGACACTGAGCCCAGCACCAGTGAAACGATTGGCGATAGAGCCTATCCACGTCAGTTGAGGTTGGTAGATTGTGAAATGAGGAGACGAAGGTCGCTGGAGACGCTGTTTGTTGAGCAGAGTATCGGCAGCGGTGTGACTAGTTGGCTGAGTCGTTATAGTCCTAGTCAAAGTGACATCGTCTTCAGTTTCATCTACTCTTCTTTCAAGACTCCATGCAGCCGTACCGTCTTGGAAACACTGCACGGAAAGCAGTCTGATTTCCTACAAACCGAGTGAAATCGTCAGCGACTGCCCTGTCCTTTCTTCAAATCCAACCGAAACGGAGTCGACGCACTGAATTTTGGGGTCAAAGCAGCTCTCCTAAGAGCTGGACCCAGACCGACTGAGGCAGACAAGGACATGACGGTGAGATTTTGGTGATGAGGGAGAAACTAAGGAGGAGGTTGAGGCTTGCCGGGAGATCCCGGCTCAACATTGTGAGCCGCGGCCGGTCTTTGCCACATGATTTTCTCAACTTGACCAATACCGACTCAGATGGCTCATACATAATGCGGGGCTTGGATCGTACAGTGCATCTACTTCTTGAGATAATACAACTTGTTATACAGAGGATGATGTTACAATGACTATGCACCAAAGAAAATACCAGAGTCCTCGACTTTTACATACAGCTTCTTCAGTTCAAACGCCCAGCATGTCTCTGGGCCGGCACCTCTCTAGGAGTCGTAACGTCCAAGTAACGGACCTCGATCCAGTACCTCACCCACTGAGATACGTCTTCCGGCATAAGAGGCTTCATCTTGGCCATAGTCTGACTCCTGGCTGTCATCTTTTCGATATCTAACGGGGCCCGATTGCCAAACATGTTCGTATGCGTCTCAGAAGACCGAGACGACAGACTCTGGAAGAAGGGTAAGATTTTGAGGGCGGGCTGACAAAGGCTCTCGTCAGCATCAGTAAAATTAAAGAGGAAGGATTCAGAGAAGCATCCACAGGAAGAAGCAGCATCGTACCATATCTTGGAGTTGCTTGTGATCCGCATCCAGAGCGATGGTCTGCAGTTTCGAGATCCATTCTTGGAACGGTACAAGTCGCAGTGGAGAATGAACGACGTTCCTCTCTATGAGAGCATCGTTCAGATAGGCTACGATCGAGCCCCAAGGGACTGGTTGCGGGTGCTCAAGATTGTAGACATTTGCTCCGCTGAATCCATCGCCCAGAGCATCGTCGAGAACGATGCGAGCGGTATCGGGGAGAGATACCCATGAGATGAGCTGGCAATCAAGACCTGTAGCGTGAGACTCATAGCTTCACGGAGGCATAGTTGAGTACGTACCCCTTCCGAAGATGGTAATAGCCCAAGACCAACACTTGAACGGACAAGGCTGGGAAGCCATTCGTCGGTTGACCAGCAACCTGTCTGACGACCCCCACACAACTGGGTGATCCTCAGCGTCGATGAGTTGAGGCTAGTCTCCTGTAAAACCTAGGAAAATAGGAATGGTGGATTAGTGAGGACGCAATAAGGTGCTGTTCAGTAGAAGAGTGCCTACCCTTTCGACAACATATTTGCTTTCTCCGTACCCCCCTCCAAGAGCGACTGTGGGATCAGAGATGGATGACTCAGGTACAGAGCCCGCGTCATTGTTCCAGGAGTTTACCGAGGCTATTGATGAGGTGAATATGAAACGTAGTTCAGAGATACGCTCAGCCTTCATGGAGAAGTCGATCAAATTGACGCTTCCATCCATGAAGGGTGTGAATGATTGCAAGCTGAGGTTGAAGTTCGATTTCCATGCGTTATGGACGACGACGTTCACGTTCTCAAGCAACTACACGATATGATCAGAACCTCTGTTTAAGGGGGTTAAACAGCACAGGAAGATACTTTACCTCAGTGTATCGCTCGCAAGAAAGTCCTAAACGCGGCTCTGTCAGGTTGCCTTCAAGCAGAACAAGCTTCGCCTGATCAAGAAGGGTAGGATCCAATCCGTGAGCCTCAAACGTGGCACGGTGCCTTTCTTGCAGAGACAGGCCAGAGGAAGATCTACGATTGTGGGCATAGACACGAACGGTGCATCTGTGCTCAATAAGATACGCAAGCAGATGAGCACCCAGATTGCCGGTAGACCCGGTAAGAAGGACCGTGAAGGACGTTGATGGTGTTTGCGTCGCGAGCTCGGTGGGTGGTTGGAGGCCCTGGGTATACTTCTCGATCGCCTCGTTGATAGCTTGTACAGCAAGATCAAAACGAGAATCACCACCAGTATCAGGCGAATCTTGTGAGACCAAGGCAGAGAGGGCCACAGCAAGCCCGCGTACGGTAGGTTTATCGTACACGAGCTCAGGTGAGACCTTTGCAGATATGGACTGGGTGCTAGCCAGGGCTTGGACGATACGGTTACGCAGAAAGGTTGCGTGTAAACTATGATAGACGAGGAGACCGTTATTCATGAATTTGAGCAGAACCCACGAAAAGATGTGGAGAGTACTGACCTATTGAAACCTTGGTGGAAAAAGTCTTTCGTAGGGTCTACGTTACCCTTGGAGAGAAGCTCCTCAGCTTCTCCCAGGAGCCATGCTTCCAGGTTTCTGACGTCCTGGAAACTCCAAGGGCCCGGACGGGCAACGCCAGTGCTTGAGCTAGTGGTAATGATCGACCCTTGGGTCTCATATCTACCGACTGGATATGAGAACCACGAGGTAAAGACGTGCACAAAGGACCCACAGTTCGTCAATCTCTCTTTCGTAAATTCTCAGGGCGGCTTTTGCCATAACCGTTCCCTTGGCCGCTCTAGGGAAAGGTTTATCGGGTGCGGAAACCAAGATCATTTCTTTGAAGATTTGACCGAAGGCGGGGGCTTGGGCATTTGCCTCCATGACGGTTGACCTAGAGTGTAAGGCATCGGCTATAGAACAAACAAACGACTTTTTTCAATAGGCATACCAGATAGCATCTTTGAAGTCGGAGATGCTTTTCGCACTATAATCACTTAGCGCTCCAGCTCTTGGTTCCACTAGAGCGCCCACAGAGGCTCGGGCCCGACCAAATATGACCACACCTTGGATTAAGGGGTGCGCACCTATCACCCCCTCTAATGGCTCTGGGACGACTTTTTCTCCAGTAGCGAGGACAATAACATTATCAATCCGCCCAACGCTAATAGGAGCCACGGAGTTAGGTCATTTCATAAGATCCAGAAAGTAGAGGAAGATGTACTCACAGCATCCATAGATCTGGGTTTGAGGGGTGCGGCCTGAAAACGTCCGTAGTGGTATATCCCTTCTCGGAATCTAGATTGAAGATAGAAGGAACTTGGTGTTCAGTTGCCTTGAAAGTCGTCGTCGGGTAAGTCAAATAGAAGCGTGTACGATAGGATATGGAAAAGGGTTTACCATGAACTGAGCCTCAAAGGTTCCGTCTTTCTGATCAATCCATCTGATGCAAATGCTTGGGTCAAACCTGAAATATTGCCATCCTCTTGAGAGATGGCAGAGCAAGCGACCGTCAGAGATCACACCTGTCTCGGTGGAACCGTAGGAACCAAGAAGCGGAACCCCTTGCTCTACGCAATATTCTCCGATCTTCGGTACTACGGGGCCCCCACCGTACATCTGGTGTAACCAAGATCAAATATGTTTCCAGAGAATATAAAACGAGGAAAAGGCATACAACAAAGTGCATCCTCTTCAGGAATTCGATGTGCTCGCTGTTCTGGGCCCAATCGTGAAGGAACGATGGCATAGCAATAACGCTATTACATCCTGCCCTTCGTGCATGACCGATGAAGCTGGAAGAAGACGGGAGGTAAGGCATATCGTTCGCGCTCTTCACTGTTGGGGGGTATATTCCCATGCAGACCCCGGCAGTGATAGCAGCGATAACGTTCGAGCCAATTCCCGTGACATGGAACATAGGCAAGGGCATGACAGCTAAACATAACGAAGGATAAGTTGCCCAGGTGTCAAGGTGAGCTGCCAGTAGTAGTGGTTTAGCCAGCGCGTTCAACACAACGCTGAGATGAGCTCGGAGTTCACGAACCTCTTCTGCACCAGCCACCGAAGGCGCGTCTAGTTTGTGGCACTACCTTGGGAAAACCCGTCGAGCCAGAAGAGTGCATATAGAAATAGATGTCGTCGGGGTTGGCCTCTTTGATGGCTGTCGTAAAAGGCTGGAAGGGATGGTTCGCAGATTCAAGTCCGAGATGAGGATAAACGCGACTCAAATCAGGAACCAGATCCACGCGAACATGTAGTTCCGGGCTGACTTTATTTACGTCCCGGACCACTTTCAATATAAGAGAGTTCAAAGTTGGGGTGGTCAAAATACGTGTGCATGAAGTTTTGGTGATCAAGTTGACCACCGCAGCCACGGAATTGTGGGGGTTCATGAAGAACGGCTAGAGTAAAACGAGACCACGATTCGATTTCAGGACCATACTGACTAGGAAATGCTCAAGGTATTAACAGGCTCTTACCATCATTCCAGCCCGGAGAGTCCCAAGAATCATCGCTGTGTATACAGGAGTGTCCGATAGGGCAAGAATCGCGACGGGCTCGCGAGACAGAGGGTCATATCCCGGGAGCTCGCTGAGGAACGTGGCGAAGCGATGGCTGGCACGATTCACCTCTAGATGACTGATATGCAGAATGGAATCGGGTTCATCATCTTCTGTGTAGCAGAAGTAAGGTTTCTGTGGATGAAGTGCGGCCTGACGATCAGAGAGCTCGTGGATGTGTGGAAATTTTTCGAGGCAAGGACGGGAGTAGTCATGAGTGCTAGCCATGGGGTGCTGGGTGCGATTTCTGGTCGGAAAGGAGGGAGCTTTATATAGGCCCTAGCTTGTTCCGCTATTAGCGCAGGACCCTATATGTCTGCAGGCTCACATGAAAGACAATAGCCACTGGAAGATACTAACTTCCGCAATTGCAAGCAGGCTCATACGATAGCCTGGAGGCTACATTACCTTATCCTCAACTTGATTTGTGATGCGTATAGGCTGTTAGAGAATGGATGCGCAATGCTAAGTCACCCAGAGAACTCAGAACGTTAGATCATTATTGAAATTAATAGATGCGCAATAGCCTCATATGGGCTATCAGAGGCCGCTGCTTTGCAGAGTCTCTGAGTCGGAACCTCAACATTACCGTCCATTTTAGTGGGAATTTCTCTCACAACAGTACTCACAGTACTTGTCCTAACTGAGCGCTAACACGGTGCTCAGAGTCGCAATCTAACTTTGAACTTGAAGTAAAATGATCGTCGCAGGAAATCACCGGCTCGCGTGGAGGCTGCTGTTCAGTGAGTTCGCTGGCAATCGAACATTATCATGTAGGTAGAGGCGCGGTTGACAGCCATGGCGATTAGGGCCTGACGTAGATCGCACATGAGCATCGGCTGGTGGATTAGTGCTGACAATGACTGGACTGTGGTAGTAAAGAAGAAATTGAACTTTGGTCAAGAGTACTGACAGAAAGTGACTCCGATATGATCCACAAGCGTTCCGACTCAATCCGGATACTCAATTCGGTTAAGCAAACGCCCGACGCCGAGTCACCGTATACACCAGTGTGAGTCGACGACCATTCAAGTTACTGCACCACTGGGAAGGAAATTTTAGACTCCCCCGTTCACAGTGGCTTGATCCTTATATCGGGGGAATTTCTTACTTCTCTGCCGTCCATAAAAGGCCCACCGGCATCTCTCGTTTGTCCAGCCTACCATAAAATAAAGTCATTAGGACTACTGTAGTCTGACTTAGACTGAATGGTTGTCAATTGGTCGAGCGTTTAGTCGAGCGGTAGCTTCGGTCAATCCTGATAGTACGCTCATCATGATCTAGTGGAAGGATCCACGAGTAGTATAGTATGACTGCTAAAACCGATATCGTACAACAACCAGAGCACATGGGACCACAGTCCAGAGAAGTACAGGAAGATAGTAGTACATGTTGTCATTGAAGTTCAGAATGAGGGAGAGGTCTAGGGTAAATCTATGAGCGAGGGTAATAAATAAAGTGGAAGTGGCATGAAAAGAGAAGGGGCCAGCCAATTGTGAGACAACAGCACCATAGAAGAAAGCAAACGAGGAAAGGAAGAGATGCAATAGGATCAGGATTCATAGGAACAGAGATCGTACTCATGTAGAAGAACCTTAGATGACGATCTCATCTTCAAGGAGAGCAATATGAAATTGCCTCCAATCGAGCTCTGCCACCGACTTCCCAAAGTCCGACCCGCTGACTGCCACTGGACCAACACAAGTTGGTTTTGAGATTTTCTGTGTGGGAGTAGTAGTGGTAACCATCACACTATGCCGATGCCTGACGTTGCCAACCTTGTCTACGAATCCTCGATTTCGTCTGGGTTCAGTGCTAGCAGTGAGAGTGTGTTCTGCAGGTAGCTGAGGATCCAACGAGCTCACTCGAGCTGGGTCGAATTGGAATGCTGTGGAATGAGGTCGGTGGGTGTCGGGCTCGGATCGTGGACGCTTGGATGGTCCGAAGGAGAGTCTGCGTCGACGGGGCTGTGACATGGTTGGAAGAGAAGATGAGGAGGGATTGGTCTGTCTATTAGACTGAGAGCGGTGATTGCGCGCAGAAGAGCGAGGGGTAGGTGCTGTGTCCATGTCTGGAATGGATACCATAGAAGCGGTAGGACTTGAAGCAGATGAGAAAGACAGGAATGAATGCCGTGCTGTACGAGATGAGTCCGTTTTGATACTGCCACCCCGCTCCAACAGCGACGAGCTGGTCGTTGTTGTAGTCGTCGGCGTGTTGGGTGTCGAGTTAGACAGATCGATGAAAAACGATTGCGAGTTCGGTGACGACCCGAAGGGGTCGGATTTCTGTAGCTTGGTCTGGTAGGTCTCCATCCTAAAGCGAACAAGAGCAATCAGACACTGCAATCCTCTTCAAGGGTAGATGCACGCCATCTAAGGAGGGAGCCACTTACGAGAGTCTCACGGATACAGCCTGAGTTGATGAACTCCGATGCTTCTCGCTCCCACCATGACCACAGCCTTCTATTGCACTAGATGACAGTGCGGGTCTTATCTCCTTCTTCAGAGGAGAAGACAGGTGACGCAAACTCTTAGTCAATGAGATACATCCCGTAGATGGATGTGGAATAGAAGACAACAACAGAGACGCCCGGTTCGCTAGTTTCCTCCCGCTGCACGCTGTATCTGTGATGTTTCGAGGCGCTCTACGGCGGGTGGAGGGGTCTAGTCTCACGGGCGTGCTGCCAGCCCCAACGGATGACGCTGGTGCTGGATCCGTATCCAAATCGTCATTGAGTTCCACCTCGCCATCGGCTGCGTCTCCTGCCGCGGCCCTAGAAATCCAGGACTGGACTGAGCGGTTGTTGCTGTACATTCCCATCTCTGCTTCAGGCCGTGGTAGGTATGAACCCAGAAGCGGTGACTGCGGGCAACTGGCTGTGACGTAGTTCGTTTCGTCCGGGAGTATGCAGATATCGCCGTTGTCCTGCTGGTCATCCTCGTCGTGATGGTGACCTTGCGCGTAGGCGTAGGGATGGGAAAGGCAGCCAGGGTGACTCGCGATGTCGAGAACATTTGCACCTTGATGAGATGCTAAGGCAAGATTGGGAGTGTTGGGGAGAGAAGCAGTCTTTCGATGTCCGCGCTGTGAGATGGCCCTCAAACCCTCTGTGAAAAACACAGAGTAGCTTGAACTCGAACTGCACACGGAAGATCCTTGAACCATGAGGCGCAATTAGTCCAAATATGTATCTGAGAGCGAAGGGGAGCAAGCGGCCAAGCTCGTCGCCTAAATGGTAGGAGGTATGAGGAGAGGGAGGGGAGGAACGGGCGCAATAGAGTCACTCACTAGTAGCTGATCAGCTATATACATACTCATAGTTGCAGGAATAGGAGCCGAAACGTCGGAGTTGGGTCAGAAACGGACTAGGTTTGGTGGGGATGGCCCATAGATTTGAGATCGACGTCAACAGATTGTGATTGCGACCAGTGCACTAGGCATCAAAGAATCGCTCTGGTTCTGTAGATGCGTTACAAATCCAGTACTGGGATCATAGTATATTTGTGTTGTCAATGACGGAATGAACGCTCGTGAACCGTGTTCTAGTACGGGGGCGATGGTGTTGTGGGCTGTGGATCATGGTTGAGAACTGAGAAGGGAGATCTTTGACTCTCGGTTGATCATGAGAATAAGTTGAATGTAAAACCTCCACCGCTTCTCGGTGTGCTATGAGTGCAGAAGCGCAGGGATGAAAAAAACTATCTAGTCACAGGCTCAAGGAGGGGTGAGAGAACGAACACCGAAGCAAAGGCCCATCGACCACAGCCCAAGGGGTAAACTCCTAGTATGATCTAAACTCAAAGTCTGAGCCCGCTCATCTGACACGAGGAATCGCAGCCACTATACCTGACGCCCTAATACATGAATTGGTACCTCGATGGCAGGCTTCCTCACTTCCTAGCAGATTGGGATTTATTGGTCGCTTCGCGTGGGGACTCTGGTGAGATGAACGCGGGTTTGAAGGTCAGGCTTGACAGCTTCGTCGAGATCGCGGTCCGAATGCCGATTACACTATTTTTCAAAGGTAATTAGTGCCCCCCGTGGTTAGAGAAACCAAAAACACAATAGTTGTTGCGACCGGTAGCGGATTGAACACGAGCAATCACTCCTGCACTTGGCGGTTACAGTCGACAGACGTCAACTACAAAGGCATCCTGTGCAGCGCTATTCACGGGGAAGGGAATCGACTAACCGATGCCCAAGGACTGTGTTCTGTGTTTGCACTCCGAGATGACTGCGAAGGTGTATGATTCGGCGTTTCCATCCCTGCCACGTTGATCCAGAACCCAGAGGGAGAAAAAAAGAAACAAGGAGCACACTGTGCAGAAAAGTGATATGAACCAGCTTCTGATAGTGATGGTGATGGATGATCTTTTCCCGGTGCTTGAGAACAATCGAGGGATGAGAATGAATGGCGGAATAGTGGTTAAAGTTTCACTGTCGGCCGTGGTATGAGAAGGATCTCGGTGGTAGCTATCGGTTCTTGGGCCTTCTTCACGGGGTCCACGGTGGTTTTACAGAATGAAAACGCCAATGCTTGAGCGATGGAACGGACGGAAATTTATTATTGTATTAGAAGAGAGAAAGAACAAAACTTGAGAGCAAGTAAGCCAACGTTACAGAGTGAGGCAAAGAGAGCACACACTAGTGTATAGATACAGGTCGACGGTGATGACAAGACGAACGTAGTGCAGAGTGGCAGAGGAAGTTAGATTAGCTGTCACCGCGACCTAGTAGCTTCCTGAGCTTGCATGTTCGCCTGCGCCAATCTATCTTTTTGAGCGTCCGCTATCACTCTTCTCTGATTGAAGTATTCGATCTAGAAAGATAAATGGCGAATGAGAACCGAAACCCTAAGAAACAAAAGTATCCACATCCAGGTTGGAGCAGGAGAACACGAAAGAAAGAAGGTGTGTGCACCACCAAGGTACATGAAACGTAGCCAAAGAAAGAGAACAGGCACCCACCCAGCTCTTAGCGCAGTTCTCATGATATGCCTTGTCTTCCACCTGGCACGACTTCCCTTCTTCACCGGGTTTGACTATACCCTTGCCGTCTAGACAGAGAAAATAGGCGTCTCGAGCTTCCCAACACTTTTGACGGTCTTGTCGGGTAGACGCAGTGGGCTGCTCGGGTTTTGAGCTAGAGAAGAATCCCATATATTTTTTGCTTCTAACTGAGTCGCTTTGGTAGCTGTTAGGCCTAGTGAGACTGAAAGCAGGGGGCAATGGAAGCTCGCGTCAAGGATGTGTGTGTCGTCGTTGGTGTCCAGACCGCCAGTCACGCCTGGTGAGCGCGGTGGTCTGCCGCGGCCAGCGGGAATCAGTCACAACTGTTACTAAATGTGACGATTCGTGACTATGTCACGCTCCAGGCACACAACGGTTGACCACATCCAGCTGGACTGCGGCTTGAATTGATCTGTGTTTATCCTGTGTTTATCCTCCAGCGCATATCATGTATGAAGAGACAATGAAAGTAGTTTTGTGCAGAGCCTATGCAAGCCTTGGTCCCTATATTCCATCTCCCAAACCTCGGATAGAAGCAACACTAATGGAAATAATTACCGCCCTAGCAAGCGCAACGCCATCGCCTCCGCATCTTCCAAATCCATCCCCGGGCTACGACCATCGTCTGAGTCTTCTTCAGGATGAGAGAACTTACTCCTTTTCGAAGGAGGCCACAGCTTGTCCACCTCTTCTTCGTCCATGGAAGGTAGATCAAACTCAGGAGAGACGTAGCCGTCGTCGTCTTCATCGTCAGCTAACATGGCTCCCGTTGCTACCTTGGTTTCCTATAGTCATCACGATAAGCCAAACAGAACTGGAAGGAGAAAAGAAAAGCACAAACCTCATCCTCTCTCTCCTTCCTCTTCCTCTTCTTCTCTCTCTTTTTCTCCCTCGCTTCTTTCCTATCCCTGACATCGGCCACCCCCATCCCTTGTCGACCTTCTTGAGCGAAGTCTTTACCATCCGCAATGACAGCTGTGACACCTCCACGCTCCTTGATATATTCCTCCCCATCAGCGAGCTCGTAAAGCTCATGAGGGTTTCCCTCATCGTCGAAGGTCAAACGCTTTGAGAGGGAAGAGAGCTGTATGATCTGCTTCTTTGAACGAGACAGTTTTTGTTGACGCTTGGAGAGGTTCTCGGCGATGTATGAGGGTGTGGAAGTTGAAGTAGCAGATTTCGATGCTTCGCTGGCAGCAGGGAGCCTAGGTTCAGAGTTGGAGTCTGGTAAATCGTGGTTTGAACGCTTGAGTGTGATAAAATCGTCTTCGGAATTAGATCCTTCGTCGGAATCATCAATGAGTTTGGTGTAGTGTTCGATTTTTTGATTCTTGCGCTCAAACATGCGGTCGTATTTCGTTCTGACGGTCTAGAAACGCCAAAGGAACGTATCAGCAAAGCAAGTAGAGGGCTTGAGTAGGAGGTGACTAGGCAGACCTTGGATGGTTCGGCTGTAGCCGGCACTGGGCCCGGTTCTTCTTCATCCGCACTAGACGCGCCTTCGTCGCCGTCACTGTCACTAGATCCACTTGCCACATCACTGTCTTCAGCCTGAGGACGCCCGGGACGAGAGCCGCTGGGACGAGAGCCGCTGGGACGCAAATCTTCATCGTCCATCCCGCCATCGTCATCACCACCCTTGGCGAGATCCCTGCTCTTGTTCTTCTCCGCTTTCTTCTTCGCTGCCATCTCCCTCGTCAAAAATTTGACCTTGGGCGTACCGGGCAGCCCGAGTGATTCAGCAAACTTGTCGATATCTAGCTCTTGAACCTTGAATACGGACTTGTCCTTCTGAAGGTGAATGGAGCGGAGGTACGATATGAACGCCTGCAAAGATGGCTAGTCAGCTTGGCTCATTGCGTGAAGAAGGTAAGAAACCGAGAGAAAGTACCCTTTGAGCGAGGTACTTGACCTCCGGATCCTCCCAACAGAGTTTCATCATAACCTGCTGAAGATCTCGCTTTCCTCCTTCCCTAACCTTGATCTTCGCCACGTCTATACCTCTCTTCTTCAGCCTCTCCACCATGCCTTCCTCCTCGCTCGGATCAAGGAACAGCAGCGCTTTGCCCTCTTTCCCGTACCTCGCAGTTCTCCCAACGCGGTGTACATACCCCTCCACATCCTCTGGTGCATCAACCTGCACCACCCACTCCACACCCGCAAAATCGAGTCCCCGAGCAGCGATATCAGTAGCAAACAGCACCGCGCTCTTCATCTTCGCGAACTTCTGATACGTAGCCAGCCTCGTCGTCTGTTTCAGCTTCCCATGGAGGGCGAGGAGCGGTATACCAGGCTGCATACGACTGAACGTGGTATGGGTGAACCGAACTTGCTTGCAGGAGGAGAGGAAGACGAGGGTTTTGGAGTGCAGGTGGGTTTTGACGAAGGAGAAGAGGGTGGAGAGTTTTGTGGGTAAAGGGGAGAGGATGTAGTGCTGGCTTAACGTTGGTGGGATGAAAGAGGGAGCTGGGGCTGTTGCTCCGTCAGGTTGTTCGGCTGGATCAGTAGGGGTCGAGGCGAGGGGAAGAAGGTGCTCGTCTACACCGATGTGGACCGGGTCTTTCAAACTCAGTCGGGCGAGGTCAGCGACGGATTGGGTCTGCGTTGCAGAGAAGAGTAGAGTTTGACGGGATTTAGGAAGGTGGGATAAGAGTGCTGATAGTGTCTTGGAGAAACCCATATCTAGTATCCTATCTGCTTCGTCGAGAACTAGAGGTTATATTTTCAATCAGACTGCAGTACGATATGCGGAGTAAGCAGGGTAACACGAACCTAGAACTTGCAGATTGCCTGCCTCAAAGCCGACGGTCTGGTCCATGTGCTGTAACAGTCGCCCTGGGGTTGCAACGAGGATGTTCATCCTTGTCAATCTGTCCTTCTCCGACTTGAGGTCCTTTCCGCCAATGATCAAACCAGCCGAGAAGGAATGGAATCCACCTATAGACCTGAGGACCTCAAAAATCTGTACGGCCTACGTCCAAGGGTCAGAACCTCCAAGTTCAATCAGCAGCAAAAAAAAAAAAAAACGAACCAGCTCTCTCGTCGGCGAAACAACTAAAGCGCCAAGTCCATCGCTTGGTCCCCACTTCTTCCTATACAGCACCTCAAGCAGAGGAACTAGGAAGGCTAAAGTTTTCCCGCTTCCTGTTTGCGCAGCGCCGAGAAGATCTTTGCCCTTGAGAGAGTCGGGAAGACTGAGATGTTGAATCGGTGTCATGGTCGTGAAGAATGATTTCTTCAGTCCTGGAACCAAGCTAGGTGAGTTATGGTCATGCTAGATGTACGAGATGTGTTCAAAGATATCGTACCTCGTTTAGTTTGTTCCGAGATGGGCATGTCAGAGAACATCTTCTTGTCTGGGGACGATTCCTGTGCAAACGAATCAGCAATGGTCACATACAGCGAACCTTCCTACGCTGTCACAGTGGATTACTGGACGTAGAAGGAGATGTAAACATAGGAAATGCTAGAACGTACATATTCAGCGACCCTCCTCTCCAAAGCTTCGATAGCTTGCTTCTCCGAGATTTTCTTGGTCTTTTTATCGGGCTTTCGGGCACCCTGTGCAGCGGCTTTTCCTTTGCCCTTTCCACGATGTGCATTTTTGGGTGGGCGTTGAGTTATATCAGGCATATTCTCATGCGATCATGCGGTAAAGCTGAGAACGAAACGTGGGTCTGGATGGCAAGTGGTGGGAGCTGCGAAAGCTGAGATTGTTCTGTAGGGAGTTCGCCGGGGGCGTTGAAACGTGGGACAGGCCGCCCGCGGCAATCAGCTCTACTGTGGCCTTCCTCTACCACCTGAGTAGGCTAACCTCTACCACTACTCTCTGCAAAATCCATTCGTTTTCCTCACAATTTAGGGGTAGCTCAGGCTGGCTTTGTCCACGATACGCTACCACTCCCACGCTACTTCACTCACTATAATCATCTGGATGATCCTGCCGTGCATACAGTATGATTATGCATCGGTATAATCCACCGCTAAAGCGCTTGATATCCTGCTGGTAAATTCGTCTCGTTTGAATGGAAAGTCCTCGGGTCAATCCTTGTAAACTGAAATAAGAGAGGGTGCCTTCCACAGAAGAGAGTTAGCTAACACGAAGCATCTGTGTTTGTTGATTGTTCTCCTGCGCGGAGGTGGTCAAGCGCGTTAGCCTCACTTGAAATCACAAGGATCTATCACTTGTTTGCACACGGGATGCTTAGGTCTCCAGCTCAAGGTACTCTCGTATCTGCTATCAGCTTATTCGTGTTGGTGGATGCCAATTAAAACCTGGGGTGCGTCTGAATCCCCTAAACGGGTATCCTTTCTTGGTGAAGGTGGAAGAATTCCAAGATTCTCAGGATACCTCCGATGGTGTTTTCTCTCCACGCGAAACTCACTAGCTATCTCTCCCACGACCATTTAACTGAGTGTCATTAGATGCCTTATCACCCCGACGCATCATGATCATCACATCTTCTCGAGCTCAGCATCACTGGACGATCCGTGGTAGAAGCTTCAGACCGGCTCACCATTCTACGATGCTGACCACATACCAAGGTACATACCCATACCACTGGCAATCGAAGTATCGTTTCCATTTCATCAATCCAAAACACCGAATCTATTGAACAACCACTGCTACAAATAGGCCCACCGAGGAGACACCTTGAGCCCTAGCAACTTGTACCTCACTACAGGGTTCTCAAGATGGAGCTGTCCTCTCTAGCGATCGCGCCGAGTGGACTTCAAGGATGCATTCTGCCAAAGATAAACCTCGACAACACCTTTGGAGCCTACTTATTGGGCACGTTCTGCTCCTCTGTGTTCGAGACCCTCAATCGTTACTAGACAGTACTCATGAATGACTGACGCAACGGATCCGCAGGTTGTTTGGGGTTTCATCACTGCAGACTTTCATCTATTACATGTCCTATCCCGAGGATACCTGGCATCGGATGGTTATGGTGGGGTTTTGTTTTAGATCTCTTCGTACTCATGACGAGCTGAACTGCTGTACATGACATAGGTCGGATTTCTCTGGTACGATGAACTGTCGTCTAGCCTCGTTTTGGAACGTATATCTGGTACTCATGAGTGTTTTCGTTCAGGATCCTCGAAGCCGCACATACGGCCCTCAACATGCAAGCGAACTATCATTTTCTCGTCACGAACTATTTCAATCCTATTGCCTTATTGAAGATCGAAGAGTGCGTTGTCTATCTCGCTTGATCATACCTTCTTGTGTTATGATCTATGAACTATGTTGGCTTGGTAGGACTTCCACGGTGCGTTCTAGTCCCCCTCTCGTGTCACCTCCTCCTCGACCGCTCACACTTTGATCCTCTATAACAGCTCAGCATTGGTTCAACTGTAGCCGCCTTCCATTCCGTTTGCTATCAAAGTTCGCCGCTGACTCGCGTTGATCAACAGGGCGTTCTAGTCATTATTGTACAGATTTTCTACGCTCATCGAATCTTTACCGGTCCGTGCAAATACTTCATATCAATCGGTGAAACAAGTCTAGACTAACTCCTACCTTCGTCCACTGGCTAGTCAGCAACAGAAAGAATGTATGGCTACCCATGTTGATTGTACGTACTCACATGCAATTTCCAGGAGGTAACCTCGGGAGTGACCCTTATCTCGCACAGGTTCTTGTAGCTACAGCTGCCTTTGGTACGCTTTCGCAGTGTTATATCAAGATTATGAACTGATTCGTGTCTGTTCTGTCAAAGGATGGATTCTGGGTGAGTTATCTCATTGCTACAATAAGGGGCTAGTGCGGTCGATTAATCCAGAACAAAAGCCGTATGCGTAACGACGTTCGTCCTTTCATAGGCTCGTTAATTGTGTAGCATGATATGATACTCACCTCAACACCGTCATATGCAGTCACCAAGCAAAGCTGATCACCAAGCTGAACGGGCCACCCTTGGTAATCCTTCCTTTTCTTATCCTCGGTCGCATTTTTCACAGGCTCTCCGAGAGTAGAAAGTTGCGAGAGTGGCTCTGTCTCTGGCGCTCGCCGCAGACTTGCTTATTACGGGCTCTCTAACGTTTTATCTCCACAAAGGACGATCTGGAGTTCGCAGGTTAGTCTTCCACCATCCATTGTTCTTCCTTCCTGTCCCTAACAGTGAGCGCGGTATTTTGACTTGTTCTCCATGCCTGTAGAACAGATACGTTACTTAACAAGTTGATCATCATGACGATCAACAATGGAACTCTGAATAGGTGCAGTCACTCTCTGGAGTTGTAATGGAACCGGGATTGACGCGAGAGATGGAATTGCTGCAGTATCGTGGGCTTCACTGTGCTCGTATTTGTTCGCATACTACTTCTTCAGCTATAGTTTGATATGACAGCGCTCTGAGCTCCTCGTAGGTAATCGTCGCCCCTAACACCCTCATATTCCTCGCCATCTTCCAAGTCGTGCCGAATCGTACGTTTCCCATCATTTGTCCGTAAACCTCAATATCAACGCTGATCCTTCTCCCCCTCAACGTTAGTTTACTCAAACTCCCTCCTCGCCACTCTAAATGCTCGAAACAGCCTAAGACAGCAGCATGCTCAACTTCAGCAACAAGGCTCAGCATCTATCCGGTTTGGGCGCCCTAGATTTCTAGGAACGAAGAGCACTAGCTCTCAAGGAAACTCGGGAGTGGGATCTGGGATTTTGATGCCGATGAACCCTTTGAACACCCCTACTCGAGGGGCGTTTGGGCACAAGTACAAAGGCTCAGAGGATGCTTACAATGTTCCATCAGCTTTTTAAGGGCGCTGAGATTGCTGTTAGAACTCGGCAGCAAAGGTACCTTGTTGGCTTGCTCCCTACGCTGTAGTATTAACGGCACAGTGGGATCCACTCTTTTAAAATTCGACCACTCTTTAGTTTACCCTTCTTCAACCGAACCTTGGACTGATATTGGACTCTTGCTGTCTCGCACATGAGTTTTGCTTTGCCTGCAACTTCATCTGGTCTGAACTTGAATTCCTCAAATCGATGTCTATAAACTAGAATAGGGGAGAAGGCCTTCCACAGAAGAATCATAGCTAACACGAAGTATCTGTGCCTGTGGGAGTACCAGCTCCACTTTGTAATTCCAAGTGGGATACAAGAAATTCAAACGCAGACATTACTCCAAATTTACCATCAGCTTAATTGGGTTGGTGGACGTCGTCGAATCGAAAATTAGTACTTGGGGTCCAACGTCTGAGTCTACTGAACGGTCATTTTCTCCCATTTCTCTACAGGCGCGCACCGCTCGGTGACGGTGGACGACCAAAAAAAATAGAGTGCTTCTGACCTGGCACGCGAAGATCACTAGCTATCTCTCCCACGACTCTCCAATTGAGTTATAGGGTCTTATCACTACGCTTCCTGATCATCACATCTTCATACTAATAGTAATAGGCTCAACATCAGTGAGCAGTGCCATGTGGTATAGGCTCACACCAGCTCGCCATCTCGCTACGTCAGTCACATACAAGGGTACATACCCATATCAGAGGGAGAGGAACCACCCCTTTATATCGGTTCCATTCCATCAATTGAAAACGCGGCTGTATACCACAACTAGTACTACAAATAGGCCCAACATGAAAATCCTGGGCCCTTAGATATCGCACCTCACCTCAGAATCCCCATGGAACCGTCCTCACTAGCGATTGAAGCCGCAAAGAGCAGTCTTCAAGGATGCGTTCTACCAAAGATAACTTTGGATAACACCTTCGGAGCTTATCTGTTGGGCACGTTCTGCTCCTCTGTGTTCGTGACCGTCGGTCGTTAAAAGTGCTCATGAATTACTGACACAGCAAACCCGCAGTTTATTTGGTGTTTCCTCATTGCAGACCTTCATCTATTATATGTCCTTTCCAGATGATCGATGGTATCTCAAGGTTGTGGTGCGTTTTATTTTGGATCATCTCATACTGCTTGCACCGAGATCACCTGTGATTCATGGTACAGGTTGGCTTCCTCTGGTACGTGAGACTGTCGCTTGTTGTGGTGCTCAAACGCGTATAAAGGATCCATGGATCTTCTCGTTTAGGGTCCTCGAAGCTGCACACACATCCCTCAACATGGAAGCAAACTATCATGTCCTCGTCACAAACTATTTCAATCCCATTGCTTTATTGGGTATTTCAGTGTGCGTTTGTTATCGCTCAATAGCCTCCGCGTTAATAGATACTTACCTATTAACTCTATCCTTTACATAGGACTTCGACGGTAGGTTCTAGTCACCCTCCCTAGTCATCTTCCTTTGCTCAACCCCTCACACACATTGATCCGCTTTAACAGCTCAGCATCGCTTCAACAGTATCTACTTCTCATACCGTTTGGTAGCAGGATTCCCGTTGACGCATTTTGACCAACAGGGGCTTCTGGTTATCATCGTACAGATGTTCTACGCTCTTCGTATTTTCACCAGTATGTGCAAATTTTTCAAATAGATCGATGTGACGCGTGCTAACTTAGACTGATTTCTGCACTTGTACACTGATTAGTTAGCGGTGGAACAAACAGATGGCTACCCATGACGATTGTAGGTCTACGTTGTAATCCTAGGATAATTTATTTGACTCTTGCTTTGAATAGGCTCTCGTAGCTATAGCTGCCTTCGGTACGCTCTCGGGGCTTTGCAATTGTATCCCTGTTTTGAACTCATCCGTGTCTCCTTTCCCCAAAGGTTGGATTTTGGGTGAGTTATAGCATTGCTAGGATCACTCAAGGCTGGTACGGTCGACTGATCCAGAAGACAAGCCGTTTCTGTAACAAGGTCTGTTCTCTTCCCTAAGCTCTTTGTGACATGACACTCATTTCACCGTGATCGTTTGCAGTCATCAGGCAAAGCTTATCATCAACCTGAACGGGCTGCCTTTGGTAGGTACCATTCTCTCGTCCTCTGTCAAATCTCACACGTTCCCTGAGGACAGAAAGTTGCCAGAGTAGCGCTGTCTTTGGCTCTTGCCGCAGACTTGCTTATCACCGGTTCGTTGACATATTATCTGAATCTCCACAGAGGACGATCTGCACATCGCAAGTTTAGTCTTCCACCATCCATTGATCGTCTTTCTCTCTACTGACAGTGAACACTGTTCGTGGATCTGACATACACTTAGAACACAAACGTTACTCAACAAGTTAATTATCATCACGATCAACAACGGAACTCTGAATAGGTGGAGTCACTCTATGGCGTTGTAATGGAACCGAAACTGACGCGAGCGATGTCATTACTGCAGTATCGTTGGCTTCGCCGTGCTTATATTCGTTCGTACATCACTTCTTCATCCACGCTTTACTATCAGCGGTCTGACGTACTCCAAGGTGATCATCGCCCCCAACACGCTCATATTTTTAGGCATCTTCCAAGTTGTACCGAACCGTACGTTTTCGCCTCGCTTCCATGTACACCTTGATATTGACCTTCGTACCTCTTTGTCTCGCAAATAGTTTATTCCAACTCTCTGCTCGCCACTCTAAACGCTCGCAACAGTCTAAGAGAGGAACAAACCCATCTTCAGCAGAGCACACAATCTATCCGCTTCGGACGCCCTAAGTTCACAGGGGCACACAGTCGGGAGTAGGACCTGGAGTTTTGGTGCCGATGAAGCCTTTGAACTCCCCTAATCGAACAGCATTTGGGCACGGGTACAAAGCTTCGGAAGGCGTGGGGAGTGTCTCTTCCATTGTTCAGTCACCATGAGAGCATTCCGAGCTTCCTAGCTGTGCACGCTGCGCTGTGATAGTATCATGGATTCATTCAATCAGGACTTTTCCTCAGTGTTTACATGTAATTATCAATTTTCTAGTCGTACAGTACCCATTCAGTTCCTGCCTGGGACCGTACTATGAGATACACCAAAAAAATAAAGTAGTTATTGACACCGGAGAGGAATGTAGAAGGATATCTGAACGAGACAGGAACAAACAACAGTCGTAAGGGGGCAAAAATAGAACTGAACACATGCGATATGTAGATGAGGAGTAGTGCTGAGGAACGAGAGCCCTCGGCGTGACGAAGGATTACAAAAAGAGAGAAAATCAAAGCAACAGAGACGAACTGAGTAATACTGGATGAGGTGGAAAGTACAAATTGCGAGATAAAGATAATTTGACAGAAGATTGATGGAAGATATGTAGATACAGTCCGTTAGAAAGCTATGGGTTATAAGGAAGAGTGGTGTGGCCCAATGAAAGAGCGTCGTTAATGAGTCGTTAATAAGGAGCAGGAGGACCAAATGTGTGAGAGTAGAGCAGCGGTGATAATATTAACATGAAAATATGGCCTGAGTGGATGGCTCTAGACACCGCGACATCAGCATCATGTGCACAGGTCAAAGCATACACACATACCACTCGGAAGACCATCCAGGAAAGTTAAATCATAGAGAAACCCCACTACGCAGCCTGATTCTGGTATTTCTTGATCAACTCTTTGAGCCTGTTCTGCCCAAACGCCAGATCCACCTTCGCACCTTCACGAGAGCCGGCGGATAAGGAGGTAGCAAGCGCAGGCGATGATGGTACAGGACGAGTCGGTGAAGTCGGAGCGACGCGGGTAGGCGACGACGGATTTACTGGTGTCCGTGGGACAGCAGGATGAGCCGAAGTTGGGCCGGAAGAGTTGGAGTGGCCAAGTTTGCCTGGTGAAGCGTGAGGTTTGTGACCAGGTTTACTTCTTCCTTCCGCACTAGAATCAGGTTTAGACGTATTCAGCCTCGCATCATCACCCCCCTCCTCAGCAATCGTCCCCGTGGTTGGCCTCGCAACGTACGCAGGAGCACGAGCACCCGAAGAGATAGGCCTCGCCAACGATGCGGTAGACGATAACATCGGTTTCGCATGCGAGGATGAGAGTACGGCCGGAACAGAAGCAGAAGACGACTTGAGTAAACCGGGGGCAGCGGAGGGGAAAGAGCGCTTTCTGGGTGCTGCTGTTGAGGTAGAAGTGGAGGCTCGTGGTTGGACCGATATTGACGGCTTGGAAAAGGTAGGCACCTTCGGTGGGGAGGTCGTCTTCGGGACCTTGTCTGGCACGGTAGGCTTCTTCCCTGCAGGCAATTGTACTGCAGGTGTAGTAGCACTAGCTTCGCTAAACACCTTGCTAACGGCGGTGACCTTCCCACCTCTCCCGCCCCTGGCTGAACGAACATCATAGGAGGGAACGTTCGCAGTAAGCAACGCAGCTGAAGGTGAAGCAGCACCATTGGCAGGAGGTGAAGAAGAGGAAGAAGGAATGGGCGTTGAAGGTTTAGGTTGGGCTACACCCGAAGACGACTTTGGTGTTGACACATCCAATTCTAAGGGTGGAGACGCCAATTTTCCTTTAGGAGTTGGGACTGCGTTCTTCCCTGGCGAACTTGAACCCGGTGTTACCGTGGCCTTCGATTCCACCTTGACTTTCGGCGGTGATACCGCCCCAGTCTTAGGCGGGGATCCAACGGGAAACGTACTCGGACTACCCAGAGGTTTAGTCAACCTGGCAGACGTCGGTACTGCAGGTTTGGGGAACCGGGCTACGCCTAGCGCTGTGCTGGGTGCTGCAGGCTTGGAGAATTTTGGCTCCAGGGAGGTGGGTTTAAACTGCTGAGGGGAGGACCTCTGTTCTGGGGGTGTGGGTGCGGAATGTTGAGCAGTTGGTAGTGGACTTCTGGAGACCGGACTTTGTGTAGCCTTCGTCGGGGCACGGGCAGCAGAAACGGGGGGCTGGTCTGTCTTGACGATAGGTGCAACTTTGGCCTTGACAGCCTCGTTCTTCACGGTAACCTCACTGGACGTCATCTCCACGACAGAAGTCGTTGGCTTGCCCTTTCCCAATCCCTCGCGTACTCCCTTACCAACCGGCTTCTCTTCCTGCTTCTCCTCAACACTCTCAACTCTCCTCGCCCAGATCTCCGCTACCCTCCTGGCCTCCGACCTCGGATCCGTAACTCTGAAAATCCTGGTACTACCACCGGGTCCTCTTACCACGATCGAGCCGTTGCCCACCATACCACCAGCGATGCCATTTCCAGTCGGTACGCCTCTCAGAACCATCGAACCGTTGGCCGTCCCACGCACGAGAAACGACCCTGCCGGAGCGGCTTTGGTACCCAGTATGATTGAGCCTGGAATATGGGTGTTCTTGTTGATGGAACCGATGGGAACGAAGCCAGATGAGCGAGGGTCTGGGGAGGTGGATTGAGGGTCAGGTTGAGTTTGAGTGTTTGTGAGGAGTCCGAGCCGTTCGTCTTCTTCACGAAGAAGATCTTTGATATCCTTCTCTTCTTCTTCTTTGGGCGTTACAGCTGGAGTTCTCGGATTGACGACAGGATTCTTCTCTCCTTCCACTACCTGAAGTGGTGGCTCCTGACTTCGACTCCTACTCTCCTTCAAAGCGACACGCCCAGGCTCGGGATCGGAGGAGTCATCAGGGGGGCTAACGAGAGCCTCTACAGCCTCCTCAGGCCCACACGCCTCAACACCTCCCAACCACGCCGCAACCCTACCCTTCGCAGCAGCCTTCTTCGTGAGATGATCCTTAGACGAGCTGCTATGTCCTGATCCCGAGCGATGGCCAGAATCGCGATCACGCTTCTTCTTGTGACGATGAGGCTGTGAGGCTGAACCTGTGCCCGGGGTCATTGGCTCTAGAGCAGGAATAGGATCCACGGTCTCCATCGGGGTCGTCGATAAAGCGTCGGGCTTGAACTTGTACTTGGACCCGCCCCGCTGCGTCTTCCCGTCATCCTCATCGTCAGCCTCCAATGCAACAGCTTCTTTGACCCCATCTCCAGCGAGCGTGAGACTGGAAATCGCAGATTCGTCCGAGGGAAGCGGTGACGGCGGTCCCGTACTAGCTATAGCAGCGGAATCAGAGAGACCCTTATCGTCTCGCGGTCCCTCGTTCGAGGCCGCACTGTCACCCGTCGTCAAAGCGGTCAAAACATCTCTCACGTCCCTCTTCCTCGTCAGTTCCGGCTTCCTTGTCCCCACGTCCCTCATCAACCGACGTTCAAGGGCGTCCAACCCGCTCTCACCTGCTCCTTGACCCATAGACGGCGCTGAAAGGAGGTTTGCCCGAGGACCAGAACTAGGTGACGAAGAGGAAAGGAGTGCATTGGAGGGAGCTGTGCTCTTTATGGCGTCAAGGTTTGCGGATGCAAGGTTGCCGGTGGCAGTGTGATTCGGCAGATGTGCCCTCTTCTTCACGGCCATCAACGTCGGCGTAGGCGGCTGATCCGGCTCCGGTTCCATTTCAGGCTCTCTGCCTACCGGCTTCGGGAGATCGAAGTACCCATCCACCCTCACTCTCTGATTACCGTCCTTCTTCCCAGCCTCAAAGTTGCGCGTAGGGACAGGAGGGCCAGGCAGCGTCTTGTTGGGATCTGCATCCTTCTTTCCCACTCCATCGGAGGGAGATTTATCATCAAGAGGATACGAATTCGCCATCCTCTCCAGTTCCTCCACCTTCTCGCTCTTCGTCGTCTCACGTTTAGTGACTGGGTCGATAGCGAACGAGCGTTTAGGGCTAAGCAACGGGCGTGGGGAGACAAGTTTGGAGGATTGACTATGTGTTGGGGAGGTGGGCGAATGAGGTTGTGATGGAGACGATTGGGGATGAGAGAGAGGATAAAGATGAGGAGGCGTAGGGATCGTGAGCGTCTGCGTTCTCATCCTCTTCGAAGACGGAGATATAGAGTTGGCGGCGTTAATCCTACTCGTCGATGGCGGACCTATATCCACGTATTGGTCCCTCTCCCTTTGTCGTTGAGGAGACACGCTCCTGCCCTTTCGCGTCTCGTGCAATTTCCTCGACAGACGAGAGGCGCGGTTCTCTTGGTCACGACCTGGGGAGCTCTCAACACTCGGGAACACAGTCGCGTTCTTATTCGTATGGGGAGAACCACCATCGTAGTCCAGGTTCGCATCTAAGTGGGCATGGGCATGATCCACCGAACCCATAGGGCCTGAATAATCGAGAGCGACGGGCAAGACGCTCCTAGCCCCGGCGCTGGACGGACGAGGCGGGGTGTCATGGTACTGCACCGACGTCTCCCTTCCTCTTCCCCTCCCATCATCCTGAACGCTATCCTCGAGACGCGTAGGTGTTCTTGGCTCGATGACATGTCCCGGCTGCGGCTGCACCAGCGTTGGATGCGAATGCGTATACGGGTACTCTTCCACCGCGCCCACTGCACGTGGATCGGTAGGTCCAGGAGAAGAAGAGTAACCCTGCCCATGAACATGACCAGCATACTGCTGTCCCTGTATCTCTGGGTGCGGTGCTAAGCCCATATACTGATGCGGCACTGGAGGCGGGAAGAAGACGTAGTTTCCTTCTACGAATGGTGATCCTGGGCCCGGAGAGAGAGGGAGAGGAATACCGGTCGGAAGGGGAGATATCATGTATCCTGGGTGTGGTGAAGTCGGATGGTTAGGGAGTGGAGGTGAGAGTGGGCTAGAAGACATTGGGGAGGGATAACCGTAGCCTGGTGGTGGTGCACTAGTTATTGTTAAAAATGTATCGAATCAGTGGGTGTATGCGCACAAAAGAGGAGGGGAACGCGTACCCGTTGTATGCGCCTTGCCAGTCGTAAGGTCCTGTTGTTCCTGGCGATCCCGTTACACCAGGTGAAAGAGGATGAGGATAGGCCATGCCCATCGCTATATCTTCCGGGGCGAGCTCGATCTCTGGTAGCGCAGCAGGGTGGACAACCCGTACAGGTATGGAGAGAGAGATATCCTTGCTGAATACGGAAGAAAAGGGCGATCAGACTGGTTGTATGCGCTCAGGAAGAAGAGGAACACTTACGTCCCGATGCCCATATTCATCTTCACGTTCACCAAGCATCTCACTTCAAACAAGGCATGTACGCCCCCTGTGCCTGGTCCTACACGCCCATTAGGGCCGAGAATGACCTCCGGTCCTTCTCTCATTCCGCCTCGCACACTCCTGACGTATCTAGGCACGTCGAACACCAGTGACGCGACGCCTTCCACCCCCGGTGGGACAACGTATTCTGGGCCACGGAAGTGGATCGTGCGGAGGGTATCACTAATCTGAATAGGTGGTTTTCCAACGACCGGTCCCAACTCTGGCGACGCTGGCGGCGTGGGCAAGTGTAGCTCTTGTTTGAGTGATATCGAGAGGCCTGAATTCTATTGAAGAAGTCAGCATACATCGAGTAATAAGACAGCAGAAGACCTACGCGTTTAGTCGAATGATTCTTAACTTGCAGTTCCACGCAGGCAGATTCCCCAGCGACGATGACACCGCCTAGAACCTTCGCCTGCATCCAAATCTTTCCGTTCTCAGCAACGACGACCTCCTCCCTCTCCATCTCTCCCTCCTCCCCATCTCCATCGGTCCAAGACTCAACGACCTCCACCTCCCTCCTACCAACCACCTCTCTCCTCTCGCCCTTCCACCAAACTCCGACCCACGCTCGGACCTCGTACCGCACCTTTGCGATCCCGCCCCCTAGATTCACTGAGGCGGGACAGGACCGTGGGATTGGGATTCTGAAGAGGAACGTAGAGGTCCCGCGGCGGGCGTGGTGATAACTCGGTGGGAGCGGTGGGGAGTTGGGTGGCGGGAAAGGCTTGACGGCATTGGAGGGTGGTAGACCTGGCCCTTGGAACAGACGACGGGTGTGTAGGAATGGAGAAAGGGCGGAGTGGTCTCGAGATGTGAGTTCTGTTGGTTGAGATGGTGCTGATCAGTAACGGAGAGTCTTTGGAGGAGGAGAGAGATGGGTTAGTTACCTTGCACACCAAACACTTCGACGCCGATGACACTCAGACCCAGTCCATCTTCAGTCTTGCATTCCACCTCCAACTTGCCCGTCACAGCTTCGCCAGCTACAAATAATGGAGGGCCTAAACACTGAATGTCAGTATACCAGTATTATGCATAGTAGAGGCTGAAGGAGAGATGATACGAACCTGACGACGAATGCGGGCTAGGGGGTAACTTGAGCGTGACCTTCACCTTTGGATGAGTAGAAGAGGCATTCATAGGCTCAGGCCTAGCAGCATGTAGATGTGCCATCCTCCTCGTCTCCTACGACAATCTAACCAAGTTTCCTTGCTCTTCTTCTTCCTCTCGCACAACAGTAAAGATTGGGAGTCGTGCAAGACGTCAAGTCTTTGTTCGATGGAAGATGTATTGTCTGCTGAATACCTTGAATGTTGGTGAGTTGTATCGCTGAAAGCTTGGGTGATGAAAGGCGCTTTCGTGGTCGATAGAAACGAGCCCCTTGAGGATGTCGTTCCCGTTGTCGTGGATGATGATAGAAATGTACAAGCTAAAGCACTTTGAACACAAGGAAACAATGAAGAAAGAGAGTAAGAGAAGAGAAGGGTAAGATTGCAGCCCCTATACTGGAGAAAGCGAGAGGCGCGCGGTGTAACAACAGACTGAACTCGATTCGGGTCGTGAAGAGGGATGATGATTATGAATCTGATCGCTGATTTGATGGCATCAACTTCACTTCTCGCCTGGCCACAGCTCCTCCTCCAACAGAGTCTGTCAGAAGCGGTCGCTCTATTGTGCGTGGCATACGGAAGTGAAATTCTAGAAATTTCTAGGCGAATGCCAAAAAGCATGACAAGACAACTGGAAAATCCCTGAAGGCGTTACCAGGGTTCGAACCTGGGTTTCAGGAAGATCAGCTCCTCAGAATCCTGAGTGATAACCACTACACTATAACGCCATGGCGAGCATCTACATCGGCCATGTTGTTGAGGAGATTTGAAGTCCGAGTATTACATTTACTAAAGTATGTATTGAGAATGAACAAAGCAATTCATAACAACAATCCTTGGAAATCTAGCCGAGGGCTATCAAGCAAGCTGGAGGCGTATAAGCCGCCTGTGGTTGCAGGTCAACTAAAACTGTACAAGCACGACCTTCGCATACCACGTTGATCTATCGACAGATCTGAGCCACACTAACCTCAACCTCTCGGTACTCCCAACGTTTATCTCCTGACCGTCGCATCTTCGGATCGTAGGGAAGTCGCTGGGGAATCTGGACCGCTTGGTTCGATAGCTCTATATTAAATCAAGGAGCAAACACCGGTCAGCAACGAAGTCGAAGGTAGATTACTAGGAGAAATGAGAGAGGAGGGAGTGTATTTACCGTGATGTACTCTTGCAGTTCTTGCTGTACGGCGAGTGCGAGATTGAACATGGTGGTTCTACCATGTTCGCATGAAGTTCTGAGCGTGAACTTTCTAGGATGTTGATCTAGCTTTCCATCCTTGTTCAGCTATCAAAAGAAACCAAAAATCATAGTCAAAGTCAGTTGCCATCGACGAAGCCAATGTGAAGAGCAAAACTACTCACTCCAACAACGATCGTAATCCTCTGTGTCTCCATCCCAGGCTTCCACCCATCCCCAACGAGCTTCTGCCCATTGATATCCCTCACAGGTTCATCACCACCCATCAACGACTTCCTCAACGCAACTTCAGACAACTGCACGCCTGGAAGGGCAGGAGTAGGTCCGCTATGGTTGTGGGCGATATCCCGGGCTTTGAAACTGATCTCTGCTTGCCAAAGTACGGCGGCTTGATGAGACGGGGATGAGGTGCTGCCGTGGGTGCTAGAGAGGGGAGGTTGCCCTCTGAATTCGCCGACGATAGTGCCGCTGTGGTTTTGACGGCTGAAGTTGTCGAGAGATTCAGGGTTTGGGGGTTTTGACTGGGTTCATAGTGTGAGTAGGGTATATCGAGAAGAATTGGAAGGAGAGCTTACAGAGTGTGTGGGGCCCTTTGCTGCACAGAGTCCGTCGCACGTCTGGGAAGAAACGAGAGTCAGTCCTCTGGGTCTGGAACGCCTGAGAATACGGGAAAATATCTTACAGGTGCAGGACCCTCCCTTGGCCAAATCGTCGTCCCCTACACAATGCAATATCAATCAGCCCTAGTCCCCTCAGCGAATCAAACAACAACCCAAACACAAAAGCACTCACGGCAGGATGCGCAGAATGCACATGCACCTTCCTATTAGGCTCCTGCCCATCATGTCTATTCCTCGTACTCCAGCCCTTCGAAAGAGGAAGGTCCACTGGCGTAGGATCATACGCTGGTGTGCTACCTTCGTTAGAGGAACGAGCTAGATCACCGATACGTTGACATTCTTGGCGGTAGAGGAACTCGCCGCGTGTCATGCCTGGAGGGATCTCAGCCTCAACCGGGGTTCGTGGGATTGGAACTCGAGCCTGAGGGCGGGCAGATGGAGGGAGGATGAGGAGTCGAGGATCGATACAAGTGGGTTGAGGCTGGGCTGGGGCTTGGTGCTCGTACCAGCCAGTGGGAGGGAGGAGCTGAATAAGTAGATTGGTGGATTTAGTTGTAAAATAATTTGAATGAAGGAGTTGAAAAACATACCGCCCCCATAGGTGGCGAACCTCTATATCTATGAGAGTTGTGCTGCATTTCGTTCAGAAAGAGTAACTCGGGATTTAGAGCTAGCTGTTTAGAGCAAATGAGAGAGCTGGGAAACTGAGAAAAGATGAGATCTACCCTCGCGAGGTCCTTCATATATACACATTCTCAAACAATGGGTGTGCAAGTACCGTCAAAGCCCAGCTGCTCAATGGACCATCCCATTATCTTGCCGCTCACCGCCTTTTAACGAACAACCTAGTGCAGCATCAACGGTTTGTGGCCAGTTGTAGTACATTCCAATGGTGCCCTTGTTTACGCGGAGGTGGTAAGTTAACAACCTGATGCGCAGGCCCATTGTGGCTCGAACGAGCTATCAGGTGGTGCGCAAGGTCCAGCAGTAGAGGATATCCATGGCCACAGTGCCACTCAGAGGTGTGCAGTCACATTCACAAATGCAATTATCTCGTAGGGCAGATGCAACCTACGAGCGATAATGTCCATAGCCTGAGCATGGTAATCTGCTACGTATGCGTCTGCGACCGCTTCTGCGATCGTGAGCTTTAGGTTGATGCCGAGTTCGAAAGTGCTTCGGCAAGTCTGATGCCAAACTTTGGTGAAGTCACTCCAAACAAGTAATAGTGTGACAAGCACTCTGCCCCTTCGTTTTAGGCCATTGGACTGAGATAGGATATAGTTGGTGGTGGTGGAAGGTCGAGAAGACGATCAACCCCTCGGTCCTGATGCATGATCAGATCATTGATCGAGACCCTGAAGTGATGGCTGACTCAGCGATCAGTTTGTTTTCTGCCGCCCAGTGACCCAAACAGACGCCTTCGTCCCTTCGACTCCGAGTCTTCTCTTATGATGATACCATAGTCCATTGAGCATGATATACTACTACGCTAGCCTGCCTAAGGAATCTCAATCTCTGGGAGGAAAAACGAGCTGAAATCGTCGTCAGAATCTTCTGAGTTTCAGCCACGATCTTTCCTTTGTGACCAACGCCAGCGTTTGTCCAGGAGTCGCCTCTTCAAGGATGACTTCCGTATTAGATATCCGCCTTGAGAGGATGCTATGACTTTTCTAATGTGAGTACACAGTGACTGAGTTCGTTTCGTCGAAATCCCGGACTGAATGGTTACAGACTTGTCTAGTGCTGTGCATCTTTAGCAGGGCAAGGAACTACGGCTGCATGGAAACCAAAGAATCGCGGGCTCATAAGGAAGAGCGATTCTGCGGCTTACTATTGTGCATCGCTGACGCTCAGAGTACTTGACCTCGAGGTGATGTGAATCAGACTCATTACTCAGACTGGTACCGCGGGCAGTGGATGGTCCTCAGACGTAATTCATCATCACACTATGCCCTCTGTAAACGCGCTACCGACGCGCTGCAAGTACTTGTCAGACGTTAGTCCTTATTAAAAGGTCCCATCGGAACGAGCACCCCTCTCTTGCTTCGCGTTCTCTTTCTCCCACTATGTCTTCGACTCCAGATCTGCAAGACTACATCTTCTCCCCTTCCCCTAACGACTCCTCTACCTGGACGCGTAAATGCTACGGCGTCGAGTCCCTCTTGTCCATAGCGCCAGAACACGTCGATGGGTTCTCATTCCTCGTCACTACGATCGGCATCAACACATGTCGCTCTTACTCCCGCCCACTCTTCGAAACAGCACTCAAAGAAGCGTGGGCCACTCTGCGCTTCTCAATCCCTGGTATTGCTGTTAAATCAGGCAGACTGCCGGCCCCTGATAATAGGTTCACTCTCACATACCCTGTGCCGAAGCATTGGGGTGAAGTGAAGGGGTGGGTGGATGAGACGGTCTTTGTGAGTGATGAGGTGGAGGAGGTTTATGTGAAGCACAAGGCGTTAAGGGATGGGAGGTGGTGGAAGCCCTCGGCTGATCACTGGGTTGGAGAGCTTCATGCTTCTCCTGTCGAGAAAGGATGGCAGTTGAGGTTAGGATGAGCTGCTCCCTATGGTGCTAGTCTTCTCTTGTGCTTACGCGTCCCTGCAGCCTCGTGTTCAACCACAACAGCAACGATGGCAGGAGTGCTTTCGTGTGTATCACTTTCTTTATGCCCTGGTCTAGATCCTTACGCCTCTCTAGGGCCTCCTCGACGAGCTCTTGGCGAACTTAACGCTTGTTCTTGAGGGAACAGCGTCTCCAGCTTCTCAACTTTCTTGGGGAGAAGAAACGAAGAGACTCCCTCCAGCCCCGGTAGTGATCACCGCCGAAGCCAACATACATGCGACGATTTCTGTACCACCAAAGCTATCCCAACGCGTAAGTCGATATCGTGCCTGCGTGTCAACACTAGTACTAGAGATACCTTCTTATCATATATTCTACAGACTCCATGGGTTTGGTCCCCGCTTTCTGTCGCCCCACCCCTGTCCAAGGACGTATCATCTCTCTTCACTCTCAATCCTGAAAAAACCTCAAAGCTACATGCATCATGCAAAGCACATGGGCGTACGATCACTCAGGTCGTCACTGCGCTTTCGATTCTCGCCCACGCAGAATTTTCTTTGGATGCTGCCAAATCAGTAGGCGGAGGGAGGGCCGACGAGGTCGTGACAGGTTTTGCGGAAAGTGAGGTCTACAAGGTCGAATACACGTTCACGAACTATGTATGTTTCCTTCTCGTTCAAGTTCTTTAATGTTACCCTTGTTTCTGACGTGTGATACTCACAGAGGCATAAGTTCCCGGAAGCGTACCGCAAGCTATCAAGCGACACACCCGGTCCTTTAGCAGCAAGCGATGCTATGCCCCTCTTCCTCCCTTTGGATCCTGTTCGACAATTCTTCACCATTGGCAATGATGGGACCGTTAACGTGAATACCGAGCTCTCCTCTACGGAACTAGAGAAATTCTTCTGGGGTGTGCTAGTCGAAGCTACTGCGAATAGCTGGAAAGATCACGACGTACGTTCTTCCTCTCGTTCATGGGGCATTACAGTGTTCATAAGCTTTCCACCATAGATATCGTTGCAGGGCTTTGCAAACCGCGAAGCTGCATCACACGGGCTGATCCACGCCTCTGCATCTGACATACAAAATATCATGTCATGTCCCTCTCTCACGGTCTCCTCAATAGGGGATCTCGGCCGTTTAGGTATACTCCAAGACTACCTACCCTCGAAAACCCAAGACACGTCGACTCCTATCACTCTCACTGTTTCTGAAACGATTTGCGGGGAACGCATTCGCCTTCCGGCGATCACGAACCTATTCTGGCAGTATGATGGCAGATTAAGATTCCACTGGTCTACTGGTGGCGAGTGGATGAGCGAGAGTGAGCTAGATATGTTGGTGGGTGTGTTTGAGAGGTGGATCGAGAGGGTCATTAGGTCTCCAGTCGAGAAATGAGTCCATTGAGGTTCCAACTCCAAGTTGGGTTATAACTAATACCGCTGATGATTGCTATACCAACTTGATGACCTCCGAATAACTCTGGTTCGGTGGCTTGTAGGGTTAATCTCGAGGAGTGCATATAAACTACTAGTAGATTACCACAAGAAATCATCCGCGATTGTGAACCTGCAAGAGCAAACCCCCAGTTCCCTCAGTCAACTGACACGCTTTGGCCTGCCCTAAATCATTGCGTCACTACAGTAGTTCAGCGGAGCGACTCCTTTGTGTCAATACCAGATCTGCGCCGCAGCCTAGGCAATCGGACCAAACCTCGCCTAAGCCAAGAGAGTTTCCTTGTCGTAGATGTGCTTTACCGCACCCATACGGTTCAACCGTATCGACTGACTTGAGGCTGTGGATCCGGAGCTGGAAACTTCGAGGGATTTATCACCATCTCATCAGAGGCATCACAAATTGGGCGTCACTAGGCTGCTTTTCTCTTCCACCATCATTGTTGGACGTAAGTTTCGTCGCGAACTTGACCACAGGGCGTCTTTCTTTACAAGCATGATGCGACTGCTCTCACATGAAACTCTGATTTATCCTCACACTATGTCAACACTAGACGCTCGGTGTGTCGCCAAGTCATAGGTCAAACAATGGAAGCCCTTGTTGATGGATACTGAGTGTACTCCGGACACCAATTGTTCCGTCGCTGCTTCTTCTCTCGTCTTCTCTGATGGTCCTCACACTATCCGGTCATTTCTGTGTTCATTCATCCTTAGGAACCCTAGCGTCCCGGGCCCAATTTCTCACGTTGTGCCGTGGGTGACCAGATGTATAAGGACCTTCGACTTGAGCACTGCCCTAGAGTTCCGCTGTAGTTCTCTTCTTGTGTTCTACTGCATTCTCCAAGCATCCCGGCGTCATCTGTATTCTTCAGCTTGCTGGACCAACTACCCCCCCTTAGAGATCTCCTCAGTATCATGGCTCCAGCTAACCTCACACACCGCCTTTTCATCGACGATCAGCCAAACGCCAACCCACTGACATCCAATGCATCATCTACCTTGAATCGATTCGAGTTCACAGCACCATGGACGCCTCTCCCTCTCAACCACTGTTCTCCATCTCTGATGATGACTTGCACCTCCTTCAACGCTAGCGCGCAACCGCTGCAAGATGGCCACGTTACCGTTAACTTCACTGGTACGTATTAGGTACTATCTACCTAATCCACGAATGCCCATGCCGAGTGATGCTCCAGGAACCGGTTTGATCGTTTACGGCGGAGCAGGGTGTGAATCGCCCCATAACTTCACTTCGGCGCTTGATGCTGACACGGACGGCCGGAGAAGCGATATCCAACGTTGGGGAGAGGTCTACAACACTATTTACGAGGCTCAAGGCCTTCCAGATCAACTGCATCACCTAGATCTGCATAATTTCCAACCGATGCCATGTCCGCAGGACCCCCGATCAACATTCTCAATCGACTATGCGCTCGTCTCCCTTGCTCCTGAAACAACAATTTCGCGGTCTGAACTGCTTATGGCGGACTGGAACGATCCTTGGATTCGTTACGAGGGGAGCTGGACTCACCATGATAGGAAGCTCCCGTTTTCTGCGTTGGCGATCGACACAATGGAGACTGACGAGGTGGGAGCGTCGATTTCATTCATGTTTTTCGGTATATATAAGCCCTTATGAGGTTTTCTCCCTCACTCCTCTCACGTAACAATTCACAGGGCGCTCCATCGGGGCCTTCGACAAGCTCTCAGGTTATTTCACCAACTTTCGAGTAACATTCACTCTATCCGTTGTCATAGATGGAGGCTTTCCACAAGAAGTCGTATTTCCGAACCCCGCTTTGTACAACAATTTCAACTTCTTCGAGACCATGAATCTCGAGGATCTCCCCGACAACCAACCTCATGTGATCAACATTACCGTGAAGAAGACTGATGGCTCAGCTCCTGCTAACGAGGATGTGTCAAATAAGATGAGATTCAGCGGTTTCCTGTATTCGCCCACCTTTGGGTCTATTGTCGAGGGACAACGTTGGCTACAAGAGTGGGAAGAAGGCCCGGGTTCAGATGACTCGGAACATCCGGATAGCGGTGGAAGCAATGAACCGCAGTCTGAAGGCAGTCGGAAACATCTTGCTGGGCCGATCGCTGGTGCTGTAGTGGGGTCTCTCGTGCTAGTCGGCCTGGTGCTGGTGCTATGGCTTCTGAGGAGGAGGAGGGGAAATCAAAAGCGAGAAGATGCACGCACTAATCCAGGTACAGTCACGGTGCTCCCTGATACTATTGCATTCTCGTTTTTATGTCGTCCACTACCCACAGATTCCCAAACGATTACCCCATATACCGAGGTAAAGCAGCCTCCCCAACCATCGCAGAACTCCAAGACCGGGCTTCTACAAGATAACAGCAACAGCATCGAACCGCAGCCTGCGCCGTCGACCACCGCAGTATCATCAACTTCTCCACTTACAGGTAGCCCTTTGGACACTTCTTCCCCGGAATCTCAAGCACGATTATTACAATCTCTTGAAGCGATTGTAGATGCGATAAATCGACCCCCTGCATACCACGAAGGACCGGGATCATAGCCAGTAGTCACCGAAATGATGGTTGACCAAAACTAACTTGAACTAGAGACGCGGCTAGTCACCTCCATTCACTGTGTAGTATACCATTACATTAGCAATACTGAAAGGGCATGCATGCAAAGTAGAGTAACACAAAAATATCATCTACGACGGTGAACCTGCAAGGGTAAACCTCCGGTTCTCTCGGTCAACTCAGGACGCGCTTTGACCTGCCCTAAATCATACCGGCGCTAGTTCAGTGGGCGACTCCTTTGTACCAGGGCCAGATCCGCGCAACCTTAGGCAGTCTTACTCAACCTTGCCTAAGTCCAGAGAGATTCCTTGTCGCAGCTCTACCTCACCTCACATGTTCTCACTCAGCTCGAGCCTATGTACATTGTACAGGAGCGTCCTTAACAAGCCTCCACATCTCCCAAGCTCAGGCTAGACCCGGGAGAAGATTTGATACACCGTTGTCCGCACTACCCTGTAACCCGGCAGACTAGACCACCTGCGAACTTCCCGAATCCTGTGCCAGTGGAAGATCGAATGCTCGCAACCGCCTACTCAGGCCATCTGGCCAATGGTGGTCTGTGTTAGGGGCGGCACGTTCACTGTCATACCAAGCCACACTTCTCCTTTTGACCTCCATCATCATAAGCTAGTGCGCCTTACGCACAGTGAACTTCAAGATAACTATATTTTTCTCCAGGGATGAGACGCGTTTTTGGGCCACTCTGTTGCTCGTGGCACTAGAAGACGTTGATATGCTCCTAGTGGAACACTGCCCCCTCCACTCACCGTGGATCCAGTAATCCGTCTCTCTGCGAACGAATCGACAACTTGGATGACCACGCATAATGGCACTTTCATGTCGTTGCTGCTTATTTGACCTGACTTCAGCGGTGCTGCGCATCTTTCCCGGGAAGCACGGGTTACTGCGAATGAGAGAGCCGCAGTTCGACAGGAGGTGTGAATTCTCCGTTTTTTCTTTTTTTTTTTGGTTTCTTGTTGAGGGCAAACTACTAGCGCTCGGTGGATAGTCGTTCCATGCTGTTGACCTAAGCGATGTAAGGCAAACTTCTGGGTAGCGTGCCATGGTACTGCGGATGACGAGCTGTTTTCAACACGAGCTCGTACAGCGATCCGGATCCGTACTCAGTACTCATTCTCTCTCTCAAATGTGCTCATGGATTGCTCTGCGACGCACCCACACACTCTCAGCATCCGTTGTTTGACTTTACCTGCACTTCTCTGTCACGCCGAAGGCTGCTGAAAAATGGCTCTGGCACCAGGCACCACCATGATTATCTAAGGGCCTGGGCAACATCTCGACAAAAGACGTCGACAAGTTGCCAACTTGGATTACTGGATCATCGCTACGATTTCTCAAGTCAAAGGAGCGCTCGTGCAGCGCTCATCCTTGCATAGCCGGAGGCAAGACGGAACGAACGTCGTGAGTTGCGCTTCGGTTCTGTGGATTTGGACTTTCAGCTTTGGATTCAGAAGGTATATATACCTGAACGATTTCGCTTGGGTTTCTCCATCATCCAGAGCATTCTAACAGTCTCAGCCAGCTTTTCACCTTCTACTCGCACCCGAACTCGTACGTACCCCTCTACAAGCTATTCTACTCACTTCACAATCTGATCTAATCTTCAGATATTCAATATCTAATTCGATCATGATCTTCACTCCCTCCTTTGCTATCCTCGCCACTATCCTCACAGCTGCCAACGCTGCAGTCGTCCACCAAGCCCGTGGAAACGGCGTCACAGCTCCCGATTACGCTGACCTCGACAACTCCCCTCCCCGTCCTGACCAAACCGAAGGTGTCATCTGTGACATCGGTCAATTCTCAAAGACCAACAACATCGCCTTCACTGATCGTGCCCAACACGACGGCCCTTACCGGTACCTCTACAACCTCGACGGTGCGGCCACCCAGGGTCCAGGACCAGGGAAATGCAACCGGGTATCCTGCGCTTGGGATCTAGGAGTGTATTTCTGCAACGATAACGACCATGATGTGACAGTGAGCTGGAAGGATATTGCGAAGTATGTGAACGACATTGGGATGACGTGTGGTGGGGGTGTGCATTTGCCGAGTGACGATGGGACTGAGAGTAAGAGTGGGTATGGGAGGGATTATTTCGATTTCAGGAAGAATAAGATGACGAATGGGCAGAAGTTTAGCAAGGATAACTGGAATGTGTATATCAATGGGGATAAGTGCTAGGCGGGGGATTCCTGCTGTATGCGTAAGTCGATGAAGGGGGTGACATGGACTCTTCTATTTAATATCTATTATATATTGTCAAGAAACAACAGTATGTCGTCTTGGACTCCATCCCTAGTAGCCATAACTTCAACTCTGAAGGGTCAAATGATCGTCTCATCCCAAACAAATCGAACTCAAAAGTGGCAAGCCCTGTTTTATCTACGAGTATCTTTCCCTTTACTCAAAGTAAAACGGTGCCAACAGGAGAATCTACTTGCGGGCCAACTCTTCTTTAAACGTAGTCCCGCCTAGATCTAGAATGTCAAGCGAGCAATTCCAACACGATCATATTACCGTGAGAACACTCTTAGCATTATCGGATATGGTGTAACGGCTAACATTGCCGCCTCTCATGAGTATCGTATTCTCTTCGATCGCGGCAGCTCGGGGTTCGATTCCCCGTATCCGAATATAAACTGATTTGTTATGGTTTTCTATATTCTTTACAGAACAGGATTCTTTTCTCATTTTTTGTCTATGCCGTCCCGGGTTGCATCAGAACTATTGCACTCCTCTTTTTGTCCCTTCACTTTGAGCATACTGTGCAGTTTGTTTACATTCAGGTCAAGTACCATGTTATCGGCGTATCATCCTCTTTGAGTCACGAACCTCCATTCAACATGCCTCTGAATCACCAGCCTCCTGTATTTACATCCTTCACCCGTCCTTAGATATTCCTTCAGCATCTGGGCCAATTCTCTCAATCGTACGGTCACTCATCATGTCAGACGAATCATGGCAGACGAATCCTAGACGGCGCGAAACATGACTCTGGACATATAACAGTACCAGTCACCTCATAGAATATAACGATTCCAATCCACTCGAACACTAGTTCTTAACTCGGTAGCTAGCTTTGGGCCAGGGATACTTGAGAACGACCTACTAAAGGCCTGAGTCAAGTGTATTGTAGGCTGTGGGTAGTAGTAGCTCGTGGATTTCGAAACAGGTGTGAATAAAGATATGATTAATCGGTATACCCGACACAACGAGCTACGGTATAGTAAGTAAGAGAGCACTAGCAAGTGAGAGTGATAACCCAGCCCTTGAAACGAGCGGTGGTAGAACGAAGAGTCTGGCTCCGAATCCAGGTCTACGAAACGAACGAAGGTAGCGAAGGAGAACTAGGGGCTTAGCATGGGGATGAAGGTGACTATCTCAAAAAAATCAACACCCCCTCCAAATCCCCCTCCTCCTTTCCGCCTCTCTATATTCAAACATGAACCGTACCCCGATGTACATCACACCAACCGCGACGATGACTAGTTTTAGTACTTCGTTCGTTATGGGTGTACCTGTGGATGTAAAGAGTTAAATCGGTTGTTGGAAGAGGGATACGATGCGATAGAATCGGATAGAATGGGATGGGAAGGGATAGAAGTAAAAAACGAGAAAAATTTACCAGCATCTATCAACCCCCTCCACAACGCCCTCACACCGTCCACACCAAGCACGAACCCTACCAGGTTCGCGATCATGAGGAGCAAGAGGTTGAGTACCGCCGCAAGCGCACTGAGTGGGGTTAGTAGGTGTGGCTGAATCTGTGAACGCATAGTATAACCCAATCGTCAGCGCTTTCGTTCCCCTCTCCAAGTCGAGAGTAGATCACTCTCGCAGAACAGAAAAACGTAAGACTTACGAGTCGTTTGGCTTTTCCACGAAAGAGACTCTTAACGATCATCTCAGGACCGACGATGAGCCCTGCAATCCAGCCCCACATGAGGAGCTTGAAAGAGAGGTCGTGCCACATGGCTACAAAGGTGAAGACGACGAGCGTGTTGAGAAAGGCGTGGCGGGAGCCCGAGAGGGGGATGTATATGTATCTGTGTGTGAGTTTACGAGTTAGTTGAGTTATTAAAGTACGTTGGGAAGTAAAGAGAGAAGAGAAAATAACAAGAAACAGAAAACAAACCTAACGATCCACAAATTAAACCCCCTATGCCATCCCCTCCAAAACCCACCCACCTCATAATTATTCACCATACACCTCAACATATTCTCCGGGGGATCCACCCCATCGCTCAACGCCCACATCCTAAAAAACCTCCACGGTATGAGAAGCTTGAGCCATACGATCAGTAGGTTCCAGAACGAGATCATGCTCCATTGGGGGAGTGTGTAGTTTGCTATTAGGGTTGGGAAGGGTATCGATATTGGAATTAAGGAAAGGGAAAGGGAAAAGGAGAGGGAGGAGGAGGGGGAAGGGGAGATGTAGGGTTGTCCGGTGAGTGTGTGGGTATGTGTCCAGGGTTTAGAGTCTTTGATGGCTACGACGTGCATGGTGTGTAATATGAGCTCCATAGCCAGTAGATTGATCGCGAATCGAAGTGCATAAGGTCCCAACCGCTGCATCGCATACGGTCTCCTCATCACCATCCTCTCACCCTCCACACCATCCCTATCTCTATCCCCATCTCTCCCCAACATTGAACGCATCTCAACGCTCTCGTTCTCCCCCTCGTCTCCCTCGCCTGATGGTTGTATGCGTCTCAAATGCGGAGGACAGACCTCATAATCGATGATTTTATTCTGCCACAGCCAGTCGTTGAACGTCATCACAGGACCAGCGATGTAGAGCGGTATGTACAGAGCGTGGCTCAGCGAGGCTGTGTATGTGTAGTCTGCTTTTGGGTGTGGGGTGGAGGAGAGGGATTTGGGTTTGGGTTTCGAGTCTGAGTGGGAGTGGGGGTGGGAGTGGGAGGTAGTTGATGACTGGGGGGTTGGAGGTAGGGTTGGGGAGGGATCCGTGGGTTGTGTTTGTGTTAGGGTTAGAGAGGAAGGAGCGGGGTTGGAGGGGTGGGGTTGGGGGCTGTGAGGACATGTGGCGGGTTGTGAATGTAGAGCCCAGTGGTAGTCCATCCCGAATGAGATGAGTCTGAGCATAGTGATGTTGAACGACACGTCCCAGCGGGGATAGTAGCCCTTCCACTCATCCTACAATACACAAATCATCAGTACCAGTTTACGGAGATATATAGATAGAGATAGAGGATAGATATACGTACCAACCAAGCCCAGTCATGTCCAAAAACACTAGCATAGCGATATCCGTCCCATCTATCGTTCGCCCATAACACGAACAGGTTGTATGTCCATAGAAAGGTAGGACGAATCCAGGTGTATCGTCTCCTCCCTATACTCAGGCCCGTAGTTCGTAAGAGTCGAGCGTCGAGGGAGGCACATAGCGCTTCCCAGGGTATCCGTGCAACAACCCAAGAGCACGAACAAAGCAGGAGCACTTTCATCGCACTCGAGCCGTGCAGCAGCATGAGCCCAAACAGCGCCAGCACTAGATTCCTACCCACCTCACTACCACCTCTCATAAAATCAACCCTCCTCAACACCCTCTTCACAACCCAAAACATCCCCCCAAACCCCATCAACACACCCAAATTATCTCTGAAACCCCTATACTGCATATCGCTATTATCCACCCTCTCACCCAAACCCTCAGCCAACCACCCATCGAGTGCGGTACCTAGACCGAGTGGGAGGTTGCGGATGAATGGGCGGAGCCAGCCTGGTGAGAGGCGGTGGGAGTGGGTTGGGTAGAGGGGGTGGGTGGGGAGGGAGATGAGGATGGGGATGGTGAACATGGTTAGGAGGGAGGGGATGGCGAGGATGTAGTACGCTATGAATTCGCGTGTGAGCCAGAGGGGTTTGGGGGTACCGCTTGTGCCAGTGTGTGACGAGTCATGGAGACGAGGAGATGAAGATGAAGGAGGTGGTGGTGCTTTGGATGGAACGTCGACTGTTAAATCCGTAATATCCCATTTCCTCCGTTTACGAGAAGAGGAGGAGGAGGAGACCATGGGTATCGAAGGTGGAAACGGAAGCGACATGCAATTCCCTGCTGGGCGCTTGTTGAGATGAAGTCTTTTTCATAATCTCTTTGGTACTCCCAGTCTCCTACTGGCTCACTGAAGATGATTATGTAGGGCACAAAAGAGAAAAGAAGAACTCCGATATGGTGTAACGGCTAACATTGCCGCCTTTCACGCGGCAGCTCGGGGTTCGATTCCCCGTGTCGGAAATAAAATTATTATTAGTGAGGGATTTTTCTTTCCTGTCGCACATTTTTGGCCATGCCTTTCCAGGCCGGTTCTCACATCTCTCTTTCTTATTTTCCTCCTCTCTCAATACGATAATACAACATGCATCTACCAACAGTATACATCGAATACGTCCAGTAACAAAGCCTAAACAATATCAGGCCTAAGTATTATAGACCCAAAAGTCATCGATAGGCTCGTTGATCACGAATCGTGATCCAGATCACGCGAAAAGAACGCCTGGACAGGGTTGAGTTCTGACTCTCATTCAAATTGTCAATCTACCGACTCGTTGTCGTCGAACCGCCATCATCATCTTCCATCCTCTATAACTTGAACTACAGCTACACTATATAGCTGTTCTTCTTCGTCTTCATCGCTGTTTGCTTGAGGTTTAGGTTGGAGTGTTTGTTGCGATAGGACTGTGAAGTACATCATTTGGACTGGCTAGACTAGGTACGCCTGGTTACGATCTATGGATGTGAGGTACATACTTATCGTCTGGTTTTTATGAAACAGGACACAGGGACTTTCGCGTGGACACGAATCAAGACAAACAATCGTCTGTTCTCTCACTCCTCGTTAGTACGATTTATATATATATATATTCGTCACACCATATGTTCCGTCGCTGAGCATCCCATAACACTAGGAATCTCTTATTGCACCTTCGACGATATATACAACTCAGCTCCTCGAAAAAATAGACTAGAGAAGATAACTTAGGCGATCAAGAGACAGACCTTGGAACTTGCGAAGCGTATACATACAACTTACGAGGGAGAAATATGGAAGAAGTATCGACTGGGTCTGATTCGGATTATTCGAGGTTCGTTTTTTGTCGTTGTGTTTCACTCTGTCCACTATTTCTTTGCTCCGTCTGCTGTTTGTTTTCCTTCTCATTTATTTCTTTTGCATTCGTGCACTGTCTTATTCTTACTTGGTCTCCTCGTATTGGTTGTGTTGGTTTCGACCCCATCCCTCGTGTTTATCTTACTCGTCATCTTGATATCATCCATCTCAATCTCCCTCCCTCTCCTTCTTCCTCTTCACCCTCTCCCTCCAAACACCTACTAACCCCTTGCTTTCCCCTTTCTATCATAATACACAGCTCCTGGATATCCTGGTTCCTTTCCTCAAAAGGGAACGAATACTTCTGCCAAGTGGACGAAGATTTCATTCTTGACAGGTTCAATCTTACGGGCTTGAACAACGAGGTTGCGAATTACGCACAGGCGTTGGATTTGATTACTGATAATTTGGGTCAGTCCTTGTTTGGAGTACCCTGGATGAGAACTGATACTGAACGATGGGATATCGACAGATGAAGATATTCAGGAAGAGCTCCGTGGTTCACTGGACGTCCAAGCGCGTCTTCTGTACGGTCTCATCCACGCCCGATGGATCGTCACTCAACGTGGTCTCCAAAAGATGGTTCGTCCCCTCCCCCTCCCCATCCATAACCACCCACCCTAATCCCCGTCCCCAGCTCGAGAAATACAAACGCGCCGACTTCGGACGCTGTCCCCGCGTCCTGTGCACCTCCCAACCCCTCCTCCCACTCGGCCTCACCGACCTCCCCTATGAAAAATCCGTCAAACTCTACTGCGGTCGCTGCGAGGACATCTACAGCCCCAAGAGCACTCGACACGGGAGCATCGACGGGGCGTACTTTGGGACGACGTTCCCCCATCTGATGACGCTTGTGTTTCCGGCGCTGGTGGTGCCGAAGGTAGGGGGTGGGGATGTGATGGGGAATGCGGCGATGGTGGTTGCGGCTGCGCAGGCTGGTGCTGGTGCTGGGGGTGCTGGTGTGTATGGTGGTGCTGGGGGTGCGGGTGCGGGTGGGAGGAGGGGCGGACAGCAGGGTCAAGCTCAGGGGCCGGGACAGCAGGGAGGCAGGAGGAAGAGGACGTCGTCGCCGCATCATGGAAACGGGACGAGCACGACAATTACCACGCCTGGAACGAGCATCACACAGTCCCATCCCTCCTCACAACCCCAAGGCCCACCCACATCCTCCCAACCCTCCTCATACTCCCACCAATCTCAAACTCAGAACCACATCTCACAATCTCAGCCCCCTGTCAACACCAACAACAATCCAGGAGGAACAAACGCGCCGGCGCCGACGCACGATGCGCTTATTAGTGCGACGTTGGAGAATATGTCGACGGCAGCGGCGGCATTGAAGGCTGAGCGGTACAGGCCCAGGATATATGGCTTCCAGCTGAATGAGGTGGCGAGGCTGCAGAGGTGGCAGGAGGCTGTCAGGGATAAGCAAGTCTGGAGGTTGGAGAGGGAAGAGAGAGGAGAGTGAGGGTGCCGTTTTCTCTTTCTTGCGGAGGGTTTTTCTTTCTTCTTTCTATTTCTTTTCTTTAGTGTGTGGTTTTCGATGCATGGTACCCGTACGTCGTCCATGTATGTATGTATAGAGTTGTCGGCATGGATTCGCTAGACGAATCCTCTCCTATTCCAGATTTCTTCAGATAAACCACGTACCTCGTCTGCCTGTGCCGCAACGTGAGCACGAATTATTTGGAACTGTGTAAACGGCAGAATAGACTACTTTGTCCCGGTGGCAGATATCTCAGATAACCAATGATAATGAGAGTACTTCACTCGTCCGTGTTGATGATAACAGTGTCCGTAGGCTCCAACTTCTTACCCAAAGTACCTTCTAGGCGACTGTGGAACAGTTTCCAGTCACAAGGCTTTGGTCAAGGGTCGAAATATAGAGCACGCTGGCCATGGTTGTTGGGAGATGCTTGATCTATGATTATCGAGAGCTGGATAGCTTTCCATGTCAGAAATGCCAAAAACAAGATCATCAGTTGTATAGATTCGGATACGGGGAATCGAACCCCGAGCTGCCGCGTCCATACTAGCAGTGACCTAGCGCAAATGAGAGGCGGCAATGTTAGCCGTTACACCATATCCGATTCCTATATCTTCCTACTACTGTGGGTTGAGGTCTAGGGGCAACCCGTAACCGGGAACTCCTCACCCTATCTTGAAGTGTGAGCTATACCAGCCTGAGTGTTATGCCAGTTATTTTGAGGTCTAGACACACTCAAGATCTTGGTTCATTGGGGCGCAAGTTGTTTAGGCTGGCTTGATGCCCCCATGCCTTTCCGGGACCTGTGAACGAACATACATATATACTCCTAGTACTAGTAGACTGTAGTCCTCTCCTCTTTGCCTCATACGCATTTGGATGATGATCTGTGCACTTGTGTCTTTGTACTGGTCATTGCACAGCAAGATATCTCGACAAACCAGAAAGCCCGATTCTTCGCACGAAATACTACAGTATATTTTGAGATAGACGGAATCCAATCCTTCGCAAACTCACAGTGTGAGATGACATCAGGGTCTGTAGATCACGCTCGAGTTCTCTCATTTATTTAGATCGAGAGATTACAGTGCATAAAGTGAACGACGAGTTGGGGATATTCGTGAGTGAGGTGATATTTAAGAATATGGATGACTATGGGATAAATAAACCCTATCCCACTACCTAGCACTTATCTCCGTTGATATACACGTTCCACTTATTCTTGTTAAACTTCTGCCCGTTCGTCTCCTTGTTCTTCGTGAAATCGAAGGAATCCGTTCCATAATCGTCCCTGCCCTTGCTATTCGGCAAATGCACGCCCCCACCACATGTCATCCCGATATCATTCACGTACTTCGCAATATCCTGCCAGCTCACAGTCACAGAATGGTTGTTATCATTGCAGAAATACACCCCCAAGTCCCACGCGCAGGACACGCGGTTGCATTTCCCTGGTCCTGCACTTTGAGTCGCGCTGCCGTGTAGACCGGACAGGTAGCCGTAGGGACCGTCGACTTGATCTCTGGCTGTGAAAGCGATGTGTTTGGTTTTTGAGAATTGACCGATGTCGCAGATGACGCCTGCAGTTTGGTCTGGACGTGGTGGGGCGCTGACCATTTGGCGTGGGGAAACATCGCCTCTGGCTTGGACAATGCTGGCAGCAGTGGCAGCGGTGAAAGCGGTGGTGAGGACAGCGAGGGATGAAACGAGACGCATTGTAGGTCTAAGAGTGAGAATTTGTGAAGCGATCGTCGGTTTCTAGAGATGACGGTATGTCACTTGAACACGAAGACGTACGAGTTTTTATTTGGGAGATGGAACTATTTCGTCGAAATGCGATGGGTGCTTTGGAGGCTGAAGAATTCGACTCACTACTGTCTCGTATATATACCCTTCAGACCCTGCAGCGAAAGCCCAAAAATCGGAGCGCAACTCCGTACATCAACAGTGAGTGCTGCCTCTTGGCTATGCAACGACATGCGTGTTATGCAAGCGCCGGGTGGAAGAAAAAATGAAGAACTTGACAAACAGTCGTTCAGATCAGCAAGTTTAGACCTTGCCGACTCTCAACGCTCAGATATTGAGATAATAGTAGTCGCATTCACGTTCTAAGCTGTTATAAGACAAATAGGGCAGTGAAGATGGAAATTTGAGAGTGAAATTCCTCGTGTAGAGGCCGCCGCCATGGACAGATGAGGTTGCAGACGCCAAGAAATAGCCTGTCTAGTGGATCGGCGGTTTTCATAGTCAGGTCAGCGGATTTTCTAGCAGTGCGATGGTCGTGCGCATATGGTGTCATTCAAAAGGGTGATCCTGAAGTCAAAACTCCAGACTCATTTCACGACACCAGGAGTCGAAAGGACGACGAGATAGTACCAAGTTTAGAAGAACTATCGTCAGAGTCGTACCTGAAATTGGCGGTATAAGCAAGAAATGAGGATAAGGGCTGCACAGTAGTCCAGCTACAGAGCGGTGCACCGTTAGTAGAGGATCAAAACTTCTCTCTCTGGTTTGAGAGCTTCGAATGCCTGATTGTAGGCTTCAGCGCGACGTCCATGAGGTATCCTTGCATATGAAAAGGTGCAGTGTAGTCGGAGTATAGTACAGCTGCGAATAAATTTGGCGCCGAGACTGTACAGATGCAGGAAGGGTACAACAGCCCGTCGTTGGTGAGGGGCAAGATAGAGTGGACATGAGCGGCCTAAAGTCCACATCTAGGACGATGATGATACGATACATATTGATAGACTCTATCCAGAACCCGCATGTATAGAGGTCCAAGGAGTTCTGTCGAGGCAAGGTCGAGCGGATTGGAGCGAGAGGCTGAGAGTACTTGTTCGTAAACTGAGCTGCTACAGAGGTGATTTAGGGCAGGTTAAAGCGCGTCGGACCATAGAGATCACGAGACTTCGGTCGTATTTGTCTGATGTTTCCTGGTACTCGAGTAGGATCACCGTCTCACAGAGTCAGCCAATCCCATTAACTTCAAGTTCACCTTCTCAAAGCACTCGTCTGTAAATCCATACTGCACATCCAATATTAATCTATCTACAAGAGGCCATCACACAACAGACTATCGCTCTCAAGCTCAGCTCGACAAGCCAGAGTAAGACCTGTAGATCTCTACAACTCGGTGTAGCTATCACCTATAATGTCGGATCTGGGCCGACTCATCAGTGCAGCGATCAACTCAATTCTCAGCCGACCCAACGACCCTCACAATCCAAACGTTAGCCGTTAAAACAAATCCGATAATATGAAGAACGTTCTCACGTCGTCATGATTGTCGTGAGGTTGCTCGATAACAGGGCTTGCCACTTTAGAGTTCGAGTTGTTGGAATGAGATGATCAGTAGTACTAGGGATGTGATCCAAGTGACGACATACGGCTGTTTCTCGACAATAAATAATAGATATTAAGTAGAAGAACCCATGTCATCCCCTTCGTTTCTTGACAATGAATAGTAGATATTAAATAGAAGAGTCCATGTCACCCCCCTTCATCGACCTACGCATACAACAGGAGTCTCCCGCCTAGCACTTGTCCCCATTGATATACACATTCCAGTTATCCTTGCTGAACTTCTGCCCATTCGTCATCTTATTCTTCCTGAAATCGAAATAATCCCTCCCATACCCACTCTTACTCTCAGTCCCATCGTCACTCGGCAAATGCACGCCCCCACCACACGTCATCCCAATGTCGTTCACATACTTCGCAATATCCTTCCAGCTCACTGTCACATCATGGTCGTTGTCGTTGCAGAAATACACCCCTAGATCCCAAGCGCAGGACACACGGTTGCATTTCCCTGGTCCTGGACCCTGCGTGGCGGCACCGTCAAGGTTGTAGAGGTACCGGTAAGGGCCGTCATGTTGGGCGCGGTCGGTGAAGGCAATGTTGTTGGTCTTTGAGAATTGACCGATGTCGCAGATGACACCTTCGGTTTGGTCTTGACGAGGAGGGGAGTTGTCGAGGTCAGCGTAATCGGGAGCTGTGACGCCGTTTCCACGGGCTTGGTGGACGACTGCAGCGTTGGCAGCTGTGAGGATAGTGGCGAGGATAGCGAAGGAGGGAGTGAAGATCATGATCGAATTAGATATTAAATATCTGAAGATTAGATCAGATTGTGAAGTGAGTAGAATAGCTTGTAGAGGGGTACGTACGAGTTCGGGTGTGAGTAGAAGTGGAAAGGCTGGTTGAGACTGTGAGAATGCTCTGGATGATGGAGAAACCCAAGCGAAATCGTCCAGGTATATATACCTTCTGAATCCAAAGCTGAAAGCCCAAATCCACAGAACCGAAGCGCAACTCACGACGTCCCGTCTTACCTCCGGCTATGCAAGGATGAGCGCTACTCTGATTCGAGGTAGCGATGAACCGGTACTTAATGCAAGCTGGCGACTGTCCTTGTCGAGATGTTGCGCAGGTCCTTATGAAATCACAGTGAAGGCAAAGGTGAGACTATTCTCCAGCGGTCTTTGGCGTCAGAGAAGTGCAGGTAAAGTCAAACAAGAGATGCTGAGATCGTGTGGACGCGTCGCAGAGCGATCCATGAGCACATTCAAGGGAGGGAATGAGTGCTGAGTACGAATCCGGATCGCTGTACGTGTTGAGAACATCTCGTCGTCCGCAGTTCCATGGAACGTTACACAGGTGTTTGCCTTACGTCGCCTAGGTCAACAGCATGGAACGACCATCCAACGAGCGCCAGCGGTTCGCCCTCAACAAGAAACCAGAAAACAAAAAACGGAAAATTCGCACCTCCTATCGAGTTGCGGTTCTCTCGTTCTCAACCTAGTGAGCCGTGCTTCCCGGCAAAGATACACAGCACCGCTAGAGTCATGCCACATAAGCAGCAACAGCAATGAGAGTACTACCTCCATGAATGAGGGTTACTCTTCACGCGTGGTCATCCATTTGTCTCATGTCGTCGATTCGTTCGCAGAGAGACGGATCCTTGGATGCACGGTGAATGGAGGGGGCGGTGTTTCACTAGGAGCATATCAACGTCTTCTAGTACCACGAGCAACAGAGCGGCGGAAGAACGCGTCTCGTCTCTGAAGAAAAATATAGTTATCTTGAAAGTCGTTGTGCTTAAGGCGTAGCCTGTGATGGTGGAGGTCAAAAAGGAGAGGGTGGGTTGGGTTGAAAGCGACGGACCGGCGCCCCCAACACAGACCACCATTGGCAAGTTGGCCTGAGTAGGCGGCTGCAAGTATTCGACCTCCCACTGGCACAGAATCTGGAAAATTCACTGATGGTCTAGTCTGGCGGACCGTACGCAGAAGTAGAAGCCAATGCTCGAGGTAAACATTGGGTATTGTGTGTTAACGATCTACTTCTGAACGCCTCTTCCACCAACATATTTATCAAAGCAAGCCTCAACAAGTGCATCCTCCTTCCAAATATAAATACCTTGGTGAATCCTAGATGATAGCGCTTCTGCCGAACAGACTGCTGAGAGCTATCGTGTTCAAAGGGAACCTAGAAATACGAACGAGTAGCTACTTCCTTTATATACTGTACAGAGTGGTGAATGTAATCGGAGAGTAAATAAACGAGGGCCGCTAAGCGGCATTCGGCATAGGGGTAATTAGAAGGGAAAAGTAAATAAGAACAGAAGGGAAGCGGTAATCAGTAACCGCTACACCAACCACCAACTCGGATTTTTACCTGGGGACAGATATCAGCAAGAAATTTGCGAGGGACGCTGAGACGGTGACTTGCCATGCATGTTGGGCTACCATGGCCTTCACCTCATTTGCAGCCTGCGTCATCCTCGCCACACCCTCGTCTGACAATAAATCGAAATTCCATCGCGCAGCAGGTGCAACGTCGTTCATGCGCTCGACACCCGGAGGAATGCGGGGAGGGTTCAAGACGTTGTTGTCGCGGGTGTACGAGTAAAAGCAGAGGCGGGTCCCAAGGGCGCTCACGCCATGTATGACGGGAAGTTCCACTACATCCGCAAGATCGAAGAACCGTGTCCTCATCTGGTCGTCCGCGGCAGCGCGAGACGAGCGATGCGTGTAGTGACCAGGAGGCTTAATTTCAAGGAAGAATACAGGGTGAAACGCCTTTTGGACGATGAAGATCGTGGTGAAGTCGATGGACCAGCCCTCAGGCGGTCGCTTGAACTGAGGCGATATCATGTAGTTATCAGTGGGTGGAAATAAGTATGTCAGAAGGGTGTTGTATGGTCCATAGAACAGTGATTCATCGGTTGCGCCGTTAACCCCTCCAGGGATAGCGTCAAACGTATTGGAGACATAGGCCGGCCACGGCATTCAGGTTGCTGTTGCTGTGGGAGGTGACGGTACGTTGGAAAGAAAGTTCATTGGGGTTCCCAAGCGCAGTGGCCCTTCACGTGAGCACCCTGCCATGAGCCAATATGACATCGCGCGCTTGGACCAGGATGGCTAGACCTGTGTCAGGTCTGTCATGTGATATGAAGACTTGAAAACCCCATCTTCTACCTAAGTTTACTTAAAAGGTTCAATATCCGAACATCGCGCTCACCAAAGTCGTTGGGGCAGTATGATATATTTCTCGAGGCACTCGGAACCTGGCTGGAGAACCCTCGTCGTCAAAACCTTCATCGGGACGTTGGCCAGCACGTCAATACTACGGCGTTCGCTGACGGTTTAGAGCTTCTCGATCCAGACGAGTACGACCGCGATCTGGCCACGGACTCGGCCTCTAAAACCGAAGATGAGGAAGGTGGATTTGACCAGCACGACCTTGAAGAAGCTGAGGCCAAGCTGAGGCAGGATTTGTCGTGAATGATTCCGCCCCAATCGAGAGGGAAGAAACCCATGACCCCTTGGAGGACTTGGAAGAGAGGCGCGAGGTGGCAGCCAAGATGCATCTCGAGGAGAAAGCACGTAGTACCAAAAAGAAGGAGAAAGAGAGAAGGAGTAGTCTTGCAGATCTGGAGTCGAAGACATGGTGAACGGTGGATGAGAGTTTCTCTGAGGATTGTAGGGTTGATAGAAGGGAGCGAAACCAGCTGGGCACCGATTGCGATGTGTCACCAGCACGGTTGTAAGGGTACAGATATAAAATGGTGTTGAGCACGATTCGCCGCCGGCAGTATCGGTTTGAGAGACTCACTCAAGATTCGTCTTCCTTGCACCGCCTAAGGGTCCAACTTGAAGCGATCGTGACGACAATTTGATAATCGCCAGCAGCTGCCCTCTTGAATTCTCAAGAACCAGGCTCACACCCGCTTAGCCCGCTGTAAAGTTGCGTTGCTGTAGAACGGAGCATGGTAGTGGATGAGTGTGAGTCGATAAAAAATCAGCTTTACAAGAAGACCCATTGCCAGCTTGAACGAAGCTTACCAGTCGTGTTCTCAAGTCGTGGAAAGAAACAGTATCAAGATGAAAAGACTTATGAGATCCTGATTATGCTGAGGCCTCATATACATAGCTCCCCCTGCTTTGTGTCGGACTCCTCCCGGAGAGCTATTGCGACAGCTTGGAGGATGCACGGTTGGTGCACTAGGCTGCACGGAAGATTAGAGGATGAAGGAGCTGTTGACGGGGACTGAGCTTCGTTGAGAAAATATTTATTGTAAATCATCTGTAGCTAAGTACAGCATCTCGAGCTATCACAACATAGGTAGAGTTAGGTGTAACAGAAGGACAAGCATGGCCGATGGTGGAGAAGGAAAACAGCATGCAGTCCGTCCGTCCGGACCGGACATCAGGATGGGGGTTATGTTCGTGCCATTACCACTGCTCGTGGTAGAAGGCGCCAGTACTGTAGATGCAAAGACGCACGGTCCAATGGGTACACGTCTCCGTATAGAGTAAACTAATATATTACAATGACCTACATACACTGTCTATAAAGAAGAAAAACAATAACACGAACGAAGGACAGGGCGTGAGGGTCATCGTCTAAGGTTCCGGATAAAGACAGACAAACAAACAAACAGGAAGATATCAAAAGTGTTCCAGAGGTAGAGAAGCAGAGAAGTCGTAATGAAAGTGAGGGGGGTGGGGAGATGAGAACTAGGGAAGGACTTAGTAGATATGTAGGTAGAAGTAGAAGAAAGAGAGAGTGGAGAAGGTGAGGGAAACGCAGGGTTGGAAGACCCGAGTTGGGAGTTGGGTGGCGATTAGTGAGGAGAGTGGATAGGTTAGGTGGACGTTTTGGTTTCGTGAGATATGTCACCAGATCGTTCATAGAAGGATTGAAAGAAAATGGAAAGAGAAGGTGACTTTGAGAAAGAAGATATTCGAGAGAGGAGGGTTCGCTTTTGGTTTGACTATTCGCTGGAGGCGAAACTTATCAGTTATGATCAGGTTCAAGGATCAATCTCTTCATCCACTAAAGGACGTTTTGTCAGACTTGTGAGATGGTTTGTATTGGTTAAAGCGTACCTGATCCAGAAGAAGGACCTCTCTCAAACGCATCCGAGGGTTTCTTCACGACCTGTGCGCCCTTGAACGTCGCCTTGCCCTTGCCCTTGGCATCCTTCTCCTTAGGACCCAAGAACGGATTATCCTGTCGTTCCGAAGACGCGTTGTTACCCATGAACCTCAGCCACCTGGATGGTTTCTGAGGGCTCCCTCCAGCTCCCTGCGTATCCCCATTAGCCAACATCGCCAACTCCTCAGCGTTAATCTCCTCAGCGTCTTCCTCCAGATCGTTGTGGACGTCGAGTGCAGAGTCGTCTTGGTCGCCGGGTTTAGACTTGGTGCGGACTCTGACGAGATTACGCTGGGAGCGAGAGAAGAAAGGGTTGCTGCCTGATGTGATGCTGCCTGACAGAGAGGATTTGGTCTTGACGACGTGTAACTGAGGACGACGAGAGGTGATTTGGCGGATTACTGGTGGCATCCAGCCTCGCTGCGTCAAGCATCAGATAAAGAGGAAAGGAGCACAGGAAAGAGGGCAGACCTTTTTGAGAGTCTCCTCTTCGTTGACGAGTTCTTGCAGACCGTCCTCGGGAGCCTTGGTTGGAGGGGTAGGTGGTTTGGATGAGACCCCGATGGCGTACATGAAAGCTTGCATACGAGATGTCTTCTTCGGCGGTTTTGGAGCCTTCATCAAAGAGAAACAGAAGAGTTAGATGATATATGAGTGGGCCTGAGAAGGCGCTGTACGAACCGATTCCGCTTCATCATCCTCGAGACCAACAGTGTTAACAGTCGCATTGGATCTGTTCGCGCCTCTACTCCTCCTCAACCACTCCTTAGCCTGCCCAGGCTTGAGCACCATCCGCCCACCCCCCAACCCACCCATCCCACTCAGAATACTCGCAGTATCCTCCCGCTCATGGCCATCCCTGATATCAAGCATGGTAACCACGTTTTCGGCCATCCGTTTCTCAAAGAACTGCTTCACGAGCACGCTCTGCAGCGATCCGTCGTCTTTCCAGAACCTGATCTTGCTGAACGTGCCCGAGTTGGGCGGGTTCTCGACGAAGACGCGGAGTTGGGAGGACCGGAGTTTGAGGGTTGGGAGCTCGAGGAGGACTTCGAGGGTGATGTAGTCTAGTGTTGAGACTTGGTCTGGTGTTATGGCGAACGTACGGGTCCAGCCATGACGACTGAGAAACAAATATTGAGTGTCAAAGGATTAGAAGCATAAAGATTGAGATAGTGACGTACGAGGCGATGCAGTTGAGATGACCCTCGACATGGCCGTCCTGTCGTGTAATCTGTGAACGAGTAGTGGTGTGCGATTTGATGCTAGTCTGTCTGTGAAGTGGTGCTTCCATTCCTTTATTCGATTTTATGTGATCAGAAGACTGGAATGAGGAGAAGTCTCTTAGGAAGTTGGATCTCAGAAATTGGTGATTCGCGAAGTTTCGTTAAAGGCGGGTTCGTCAAGATGATAAGCGGGAAATGAGAGGAAGCGCAGTATTCTGCTCCACAGGGGGAGGGACAACCAGATAACAAGGCGAGACGAGGGGAAGAGGGGAAGAGGAGAGAGAGAAAGAAACTGAAATGTCGCCCAAGAGACCCGCAGGTGTTGGTGTATATGGCAGAAAGAAAAGCGACGACCGCAACGTTGCCATGAGGATCTTCACATCAGATCACCATACAACGCCCAAAAGGGATGTTACGTTTCCACGCATTGTGCATTCAGATTATCCGAGTCTGAGCGCTGGCCTTGGAACAGAATTGCAGAGAGATTGTGAGAGCAAAAAAGTATGAGCTTATAGGTATGCCAAAGTTGGAAGATTGGTTGGAGGAAGTGTTGTTTGTTCCATGATCGCTAGCTTGATTGACAAGCCTCTGTCCGGCCTTCTCTAAACAATGATGATCACGTGCATTGTCCAGATGTACAGATTCGAAACTAAGTTCACCTTCGAAACGATGGCGAGGATCAAGATTTCTGATACCTGCTCTCCTAGTATTGTGCCTAATGGGCGGAAGGAAGACATCCGTTCTTCTAAGAAGCTTAGTGTAACGTGTAATAATGTTTACACTCATACCGACCCTTTCCGTGTATTCTGTAGGTACTGTAACAGACTTGTATGAAGCCGTAACACTCTGGCTGCAGATGACCTGGACCAGTAGTGACCACCATCACTCTTGGGCGTGGCCAAGGACCTGTGTGATGAAGATCCCCCTACTCGCACCATAACGCCACTCCTCCTTCGAGTGTTAGCGACTCGGCCTCGACAAGTCTTCAAGTCTGTTAGGCGTCCAGTTTTACATACTGCTACGCTGCGCAACACCACGGTGAGGCCGCTGGCAAAGAGAAGCCCAAAGGATCAGAAAATCTCGCCCAATCAAGTCGACATCAACCCTCACTAGTGGCAAGTGGGGGCGTAAAAAGGGAAAGAAGAAAAAAAAAAATGATTTTTTTAATGAATTCCGCCGGGCGGAGAAATTGGAAGTCCCTACCCACATTCTTGTCCTATCTCTCGCCAAACGAGAATTGAAGATCATCACAAGTAGCTGCCGAGAAAAGTACAAGGGCAAGGCAGGTTAGTGACGCCAGACTAGTACATACCTGGAATGTGGTCACGACACTGCGACAAAAGGTATCGATTGGAGCGGATGTGAGAAGAAGAGAGGGAGATCTGGAGCCGATACGATTGGACGAGCCGCCGGACAGGACCTCTGTGCTCGTATGCCCTTACTTCCGGTGCACCGGGAAGCCTAACTGGCAACTTACTCGTTCATTTTTGAGCTGCGATCAACTAGAGAACACGCGATTGAGTCTTCAAAACAGACGGGGTTCCAGAAATGAAGCCCCAGTCGAAGACCAGAACCGTGACGGATCTGGGGAAACCAACAATCGAGTCGGAGCGAGTACGCCTAGTGCTTACGGCAACTCAACTTGATCTCAGCGAGAAGCGAAACAACGAATGATAGAATCTGACCTGCAAACTGAATACTGATTGAGGGTTACTTGCTACTAGTGTAGGGTAGGACCGGCCTCCGTTTCAGCGAGCTGAGGCGATACTGTAACTGCAGCTGCAGCTTCGTCAAATATTGTTTCTGCCAAACCCAAAATGAATGGCTTCTCCTTCGCGTGAACCTAAACGCCAGAACGGCCATACGCCATGGCGAAGTGCACCGGATGGGAAGGGGAGGTTTTGATCTGCTTCAAACCACCGTGCTTCATTTTTTCTGGGCTAGCAGAAGAAAAAAAAGATGGAATATTCCTGAGCAAAAGAACGGGAGCAGCAACCTTGTGCGCAAAACGGTCGCTAATAAGTGCAGGCGTCTTGTGGAACGTTGTGGATCCATGTATTTTTCTCTTCTTTTTCTGAGATCTAACGGACTCCGATCTAGGAAATCCATCCGGTTAAGGTGCATGCGGTGATGTGTTTAGATCTGGCTCTTGGACCGAAAGACGAGTTGTGGGCTGTAGGTCACTCACTTCACGAGAAAGTCGACATCTCCGGTGGACATGATTGACATGCCGAAATAGTAAAGTAATAAAGCTGAGGGCGTGTTCATTGCAGTAGTCACAGGGATTAGTAGAGATTCCGATTAATGCGGTAGATTGGTGGTAGAGCTGTGGTAAAGTACTTGACCGATGGATCTCTTGTAAGTCCAGAGCCTGCCAGTAGTACGGATGTCCTTAGCGCCATCCGAGCGGTCAGATCCAGCGCCTTGGCTAATTGGTGACGATCATCAAGTCTATAGGTATCGCGGGTAATATTGTAGTCACCCCCTCGGATATCTGGGGTCTGAAGTATCACGAATGAGCGAATCATCGTTGAGAAGACGCAAATACGGACGGGGCGGACCAGAAGCGCGAAAGCGCTACTTACTATATGTCGTTTGAATGAGAAGAGCGAGTGGATTATATGTTTCTTGAGTTGGTATTTTGACCTTCTCTCACTAACGGGAACCAGATAGATATCGCGGACGGTAGCACGGAGAAGACGATAGGTGATCATAACATATCCCGAGGGGGCTGAAGGAGAGCACCTTGCCACCGACCTCTCAGATGGTGGAAGGTTAACAGTCGTCCCGCAGGCTTCCTGTACACAGAACGGTGACAGCAAAGGCACATAGATACCCCTACGTCGTATAGCTTGTCGGGCCCAGAGTAATCCCTTGTCGGGCGAGATGAGTCTCCAGAGAGGTCCAGAGGCATTCCAGTCAGTGCATCCGGCCCAAAACGAACAAGTTCGCAGCTGTCGCCGGTGAAAGGTCAATAAAGTAGTGATTTATCGAGAGAAAGTGGGGTTCTGGCTGCTAATTGCGCTGATGTTGAGTCCCTCTTTCATGAACATGCGGAGACCAAAAAAGGTGGATAGCTAGATCAGATTGTGTTGGCGTTGAGGAACGTCACGAAGACTTCCTCCCATGGTCGTCGTCGTGAGTAACTTGCCCCAGGGTGCATTACCTAAGCGCTTACTAGGATATCGTCTAACACCACCTGATCATTGAACCCCTTCTGAGTACCACAATGTACTGGAGCACTAGTGAACACCCGGATACATGCCATAATCATTGGGCTATGTACCTGTGTTCTCTCTAGAACCACAGAGCTCTTGCCCAGACGTTGATCCAATAGGTCATGATGCTAGTCCCTGTTGCCGCCCTAACTATCGTACCTGGTGCTTGCTACGACAACATCAACAAGTCGTCAATGTTACGTAAGTAGCACAAACGAATACCATAGAGCGAATATTGCCGAAGACGGTCTCCGTTATGGCGGGGAAGGCATACACAGATTTCCATCTCTCTGCGAAACAAGTTCCATCACTGCACGAGACTAGTGTGCAAAAGGGTAAAGGGTGAGCATTGGTCCAGATTCATTCATTCTTCTCAGAGATTCTGAGGGGAAAGATCAATATGTAATCGGTTGCAGGTTAGCCTCGGAAATCAATTTGCCTCCGATCAGCTGCTTGTGGGTTCTGTGACAGAGATTTCAAATTGTCTCCTTTGAAAAAAAGGATGGTGGCTTGAGGAGACGAACAGGCGTGCACCCCGTTTATATCCTGCTTTCTTCGATACCACCACCACGACTTTTCCTCCCTCTCTCCCTGCTTTAATGTTACAGTCGACCGCCCTTCCGATACACTTCGCCATCGTCGGCGCTGGATTGTCTGGCCTCTCATGTGCAGTGGCCCTCAGGCGTGTCGGTCATCGGGTCACTGTCTTCGAAGCTCAGGAAGATAGCCAATCTGTGCGTTCAGAGCTATGTGCAGGGCGCTGTGCCGCAGATGGCATTTGGACTCACATAAAAACCTCCCTAGTCAACGCGCGGCCTTCGATTAGCTCCCAACGCTACGAAGATCCTATACCACTGGGGCCTAGACGAAGAGGTCAAGAAAGTGTCATATAAATCTCAGGCTGTCGTTCTCAGCAGCTGTGCGTTAATTGTTTCTTCTTATCATCATGATTGCAATTATTGATTCTTCTCAATTAGATCAGAGTGGTGAGCTTCTTGGCGAACATCTATGGAACGAGGAGGTCATCAGGGAGACGAGAGGAGAGTATCGATGCATCAGTGTACGTTCACGCGTCTCTTGCCCACGGACCTGATCCATGATGCCAGATAAACTCTAACTCTATCCTATCAGTACGAAGATCTACGACAGGTTCTACTCAGAGCTGCTCAATCGACTGGAGCAGTGATCAAGAGCAAATCGCGGGTTGTGGATATAGACGCCGAAACCGACCCCAGCCATCCTCTCCTCCAACTCGAGAACGGCGATACTTTTCATGCGGACGTTATAATAGGTGCTGATGGGCTGAAGGGTTACACCAGCCATTTGGTGATTGAGGAGCGAGAAGACAAAGATCCGATGGGTTTGTCTGTTTATACGTGAGTTATTGTATTTTCATCTCCGCTGGCTTCGTCTTGACCGCTTCTTTCTCATTATAGTACTTCGATACCCAAGAACGTCATGTTAGCGCACGCCGATTTGGCTCCTCTATTCAACGACGAGCGCGGTGTGCGTGGTTTCATCTCATCCAGAATATCTGTTCTTATCTCGGTCTTCTCCTCAGCCCATCATGACATGGTTTGGCAACTCGATCGCGGCTATCGGTTTCCGTTATGTGAGTGCAGGTTCTCAATCGATCTCTTCGAGTTGAAGCTAAGTGACCTTCGTGATAGGGAGCACCAGCTGGCAGCCAAGGCTACTCACTCCAACTCTATGTGCAAGGCGACAGTCAGGAGTCGTGGCAGGATATACCTAAGCAGGAGTCCCATGATTCGATGATGGCCTCGATCAGCAGTGCTAGCTCGCAGTACGTCTTCTATCCATCCTATCTATGCCACTTCACCATCATGCTCATACCGTTTCCCGCTTCTTAGATTGCGGAAACTAGCCTCTCTCGGTGGTGCCCCGCATCACACGCCAGCTAGTGGTTCACCACGAGTCGACGAGACAGAATGGATCCACGAGAGCGGGCGTGTCGCAGTTGTCGGTGACGCCGCTCATCCAGTACCTGTGAGTCCATTTCATATAGCTTATAAGGGGGGAGAATTGCCAGTTCTGATCCGTAGCCTTGTCCCGTGATAGGTACTTGTCCACCCGACCTGTATGGCCATCGAAGACGGCGCAGTGCTAGCTCGTCTCTTCCTTCACCTCAAGAACATAGAACAGATACCCTCCTTCCTATACGCTTTCCAGGATCTCCGACAGCCCCGCGTGAAGAAGATTCGTGAGGCGGAAGCCAGCAATCTCATGTTTATGATGCTACCTCCAGGTGAAATGGCCGACTGGCGAGATGCCGATCTTCGGGCGAAACGAGCCGCTGGCCGAAACGCTCTCGATCCCTTGCCCGACCCAGCGAAAACGAAGGATGCTGAGGCTGATGATCTCAGTGCGACCTTGTGGCAGGAGATCAAGGAGCAATTCGGCTACGACGCTGAAGACGAGGCCGACGACTGGTGGGTCAACTGGGGCTTGCTCAGAGAGAAGTCGAAGGGCAACCACGATTTCTCGAACCATATGCAAGTGCAAATCGCGATGGTGGAAGCCTGTTAGCTGCCTCGCTGTCTGTCTGTTTCTTTCCTTCGTCCCATGGCACCCTCAAACTTCATGATCACCTCAGCATTTCATCTTGCATGCCCATGTATCATTCCAAAACGCATATCCCCCTGACGACGATCTCATGTCCCATACCATTTCTACTCCATCCACGCTTGCTCTCACAAAGCTTCCAAACGGCAGTGTACGATCAAGCTTGGACCATTTTTCACTCCCTCCTCATGCCCTGTCTTATCACCCACTACACATTTCCTCCATGTCTCTTCTATCTTTTTTGGTCTAGATCTGAATCCTCGCTTCCGGAATATCTTCTTTGCTCTCATCTTTGCTTTCGTAGGCCCTCATCCTGCCAAGGGCCTCCACACGCTCTGTATTTTCATAGGATAGGGTAAAGTAGTACAACAATCACAACTTCAGGGACAAGGATCATCTGTCTCTCGTCACTTTCTTGTTTCAACTTTCATGCGGACATGGGTACGCTCGCCCATCAGACCCGCGAATAGGCTGAGGTTAATAGTTGGCATGTGCGACGAACGAGGCATGGCTGATACGGTCGAACGTTCTACATGGAACACCCTTAAAGGGGAGCGTTGTATATTGGCTCTAAGCGCAAGTTTTCATCTTATCATCTGATCAAAACAGACGTACCTCAGATGAGAACGCTAGTGATCATATCATTTGCCAGTTGGATCTCTATATTTGCAAGCTACTTGCCTGTAGAGAGTGGCACTGTACCACCCATAAGACGAGCGTGAATGAGAGTGTAAAATGATATGGAGCGCTCCAAACTGATATACATGACGTGTCAACGTAATCAAGTTACCTCCGAAAGGTGTAGTTGGCCCTCCCATACACTGACGCGATTCCTACGCTTCGGTTCTTATTGAGGCACCATGCCTATCTCTCAGAGTGAAACGTACCTGAAGCTTGGCAGTCACGATGCACCTCCGAACTACTTTGTTTTCTCAGGCGGCGAGGCTGAATGTTGTTGAGAGGCTCGGACTCGAGCCCTTGGCGGTAGCGTTTGGTTCCTTCCCCGTCATCGTGTATGGCATGAAGGACATCGTGACGACTTAGAATCAGCAGCACATATAATACAAAGATAGACTAGGCTCGAACCGGTCTACACGGGTTGTGAGCGATGGGGGAAGGGGACGGAGTAATGTTCTCCACCGTGACCAATTGTAGATCTAATCGGTTCGAACCCTCTGGCAGGAATAGAGAAGCAAGAGAAGTAGAGAGCCTCGATTCATACTAAACATTCTCTCAATCATCCCACATCTCACAACACACCATCGCTTCGTATGGCACACTGCCCGTGATCCTTCTTGACCAAGCCCTCCTCTCTAGGGAGAATATCCTACAAAGCAAAACCACCCGCACCTGAGCATCGCTATACAAGAACGAGAGAGGGGCCCAGGAAGACGACAGTAGCTTACCTGCTCGAAGATACCGATAGGTAAACCAAGAGTGACACAAGCGTTGGGAGAATCGACTACCGCTCCGACGTGACTTTCAACAGGTGCAGCAGAAAGGAGGAGGTCTGAGGATCACAGAGATTCAACAAGTGTCAGTGGAGGAATCAGCGATGAAACGAGTGTGCTCACAGGCTTGTTCACGGGCTTGAATTTGAGATGGAAGTGAGATGAGCGAACGAATTGTTGAGAGATCGGACTGAGAGAGAGCTTACTATATCCAAGCTGAGAGGAAACAATATAAACTGGCTTTAGAAGGCTTTCACGAGGAATATTACCGGCGACGTACCTTCATAAGATAGGCAATCGCGTTCTGCGCGGCTTGTTTGTATGCTACGGTTCTAGGAACGAGCAAACCACGTTCAAAGAGCGTCAACGTACTAAGGAGGAAAAAAACACTGACGCGTCCATATTGTACTGTTTCCCGTCACCATCTGTGTTTACCTTGCTCAAGGCAAAACGAGGATAGAAGCCGAGGAAAGGACTCACGGATGTCGACGCTGATTCCCTCGAAGACCAACTTCATGAATTATAAGGGAGCCATGTCAGGAAGATTCCAAGACAAAGAGAAGGCTTCATATAGCTAGTTACCTTAGCAGAGTAAAGCGGATCGACGGGGGAGGGCTGAGGTTACAAATCCAGAGTACGAGGGTCACTAAGAAACCAGGAGCCGGTAAATACTACTCCGATAGACTCACCAAGAAGATAGGCTGCTTGAGAGCAAACTTGTCCACGCCGCCTTTGATAATGCTCGTACTGAACGTGACGACTCCAGCCTTATTACGAGTAAAAAGCACGTCAGTTAGATTTTTGCCTAACTTATTTAACAGAGGAGATGTATAACGGACCATCTCGATCGCACCACAGAAACTCATCTCGCCCTGAGTTTTACGGCTTGGGGTCAGTAAGTCATGAGAAGCAATGGGAGAAGAGACTCACATCGCCCTGGGAGAAATGAAGATCACCAACAGACAGATTTGCTCCTTTAACAAAGACCGGGAAGTAGCATCGAGAGCCTCTGGACAAGTTCTTGATCTGCAAACCAAATCAACAAAACCCACAAGCCCGAAGCCACACTGTAACTCACATCACAATTCCCGCCATGTTCCCTGCCCGGAATTGTCCTCGCCCCCTCCCTATAAATCCTCTCCCTCACATCCTCCGCCACACTAACTCCCTCCCTCGTACCCACATACGCACCTTGCTTCAAAGGGAGGAAAGCAACAGGGGGAACATTTTTCTTCCCACCATTGAGGCTCTTGTGTTCCTCGACGAGCAAGGTTTCGCGTTTGTTCCAAGTGACGAGAAGCTCTGCGGAGGGTGCTGTTCCGATTAGTCCTGGATGTGTTACACCTGCGAAGCGGACACCGGGGATGTGTCGCGATGTGGCGTAGATTCCTGGAGGTAGGCATCGTCAGTGCCACTGGCAGCAAAGAAAGAAGGTTAAGTGAGTGAGGGAGTGCAAGAGTTCCCGTGAGTCGTATGGACGGTGATTGTTGGAAGTTCGGAACGGATGGTGCTGGTGGTCTGTTTACCCTTCAGATCCCAGATCGCTTTGCATGCTTTGCTATCAAACTCTTTCGCTGTACAGAAAAACAATCATAGACATTCACGTCAGTTTACGTCTCCCATGAGGTCGGAGTTCCGAAGGCCAATTCAAAGAGTTAGCACTGACCGAAGAGACCACCACCGTTCTCGAGCTCGAATATACCCTAAGCGGTGTGAAAGTTTGTCAATAGATTGATTGAGAGAGGTCACCGGCCGCGGTCCAGAACGATATAGAAGCTAAGAGTTAGGAATAACGGACCGTATATCCCCAAGGCATCTTCTCGAATGGCTGTACTATAATACATACCGTAGCATACCGTGTGAGAAACCATGCGTTAGAGAAGCACAACTCAACGGCAACGGCAACAAAGACTAGGAGTAGACGTACCATCCAGGATATCTACGACCAAACAATCGCCTGGTTCGGCACCTTTGACCGCGATAGGACCAGAAAGGTTATGGACTTTGGTCAGATCGACGTTCTTGATGTCATCGCTGGCTATTGGTTACAGTTTTCGGAATCCGAGTGTTAGTATGTGGTAGAGTAGAAGCGTGGTTTTCATGAGAGGTGATAAGATTAACGGAGAAGGAGGGCAGGAAGTGGGGTAAATCTCGATCGTGTACTTGGGATGAATGGGGAGGAGTGCAGGGAGGGTTCTCGGATGATAGAAGTGCCAGAGCGGAAAGAAAATGAGGAAGGAGAAAGGCGGAAACGGGAGTCCATGCATGAACTGGGGGGACTGACTGTCGTTATTCCCAATCTGCGCTCCGGTCCAATCTGGTTCCAGTATGCGGCAACACCGGCGGAATGGTACATATGCGGAAGGGAGGAGAGATAGAAGGTCAGTTCCGTGATACGAAGAAGGGGGCCAATCCAATAAGAGGAAGAAGTGATAATAAAACGTATGCTTCGAAGCAGAGGCGGTTGTATCTTACCGACACATTCAATCTTGAAGACCTGATATCACGACGATCATAGGATAGACCCGTCGTTGATGACAATGTGGGAATGTTGTCACCAGTAGGGGAAAACAGAATACGCGTCGAAGATCAGAGGATAAGTGCTTGCTCATATGACCCTGGGGAACACGATGCTCTGGGACCGAAGTGCGTACCTCTCCAGGTTTAACGGTGGCGAATGCCGGGATATCTGGGCTATTTGGTATCACAGGAATAGAAAAGAAACATACAAGGTTAGATCGAGAAACCCCAGATCGAAAGTGGCCGGAAAGATTCGGAAAATGCGGAGAAGCGGGGGGAAGAAAAGAAAAAGGAGTGCGGGGTATAACGTACTGCCATCTGTTGTGAACGCCCTATAGCGTGTGGTTATGTCCAAGTTCGGTCAGAAAGCCGTTTGGATGGAGCGTCGGAGGCAAAGGGGTGTGCTGTGACTGGCTCACCCGTTGCTGGTCAGCCGGACTAACGTTTAAGCCAGTGAGTTTAGACTCGAAATGATTATACCCTCGAAATCAAGAAGTGACAGCGGAGCAGCGTTCTGGTTCGACTATGGAGTTCGTGTGGGGTAAACGCTTACACGAATGGATCGAGCTAGTGGGGTAGATCGAATCCAGAATGAGCTTCAGTATACTTGGCGGGGTGTAAAGCGAAGAACTTGCAGAAATCAAGGTAGGATAGGGCACTGAGTTTGCTTGCGTAGCCATTGTGAGAAGGAGGGGGAAGGCAAGGAGTACGAGCAGATAAGCAGTGTTATTAGGGAGACCAAGTCCATATAGATACGATACAAGTAGAGTGGGAGCGATTCCCACACAGAGCCACAGGGGCTGGGCGGGCGAGATAGAATTTGAGAAAAATTGAACAGTTGTCTTTCCAACTTTGCTTTTCTCTTCTCAGGCATGATAATCACAACCGATAGTCCTCTTTCTCAAATTAGAAAGAGGGCTGCAAGCTAGTATCTGCTTGGCCTACTTGAAAGGAAGTGCTAGCGTTGCATGGATAGAAGTTGATTAGAAGAAGAAGCGTCAGCTCGCAGCCCCGATTATTCGACTGTGACCAAGATGGGCCGGAAGCCGTGACATCTGTGACTTCAAGTGTCACGCTCCCGGTCAGTTGATCACCCAAGGATGGCAGCATATATAATCTCCCAGGATCGACCCCAATGGCCCCGAAACCGTTCTTTATCCCATCCCCATCTCCCCCACAATGCCCTCTGTCTTCACTCAGGACTTCAACACCGCCTCTTTCAAGGGCAAAGTCACCGTCAACACTGGTGTCTTCATCAACAACGAATGGAGAGATGGTTCTGATGGTACCACGATCGAGTACGTTCCTTGGGCTCTATATCTTAGATCCTCATCTTTCTCCCGAGCCCCAAAGCGCTAACGTCTATAATTTCTTTTCTCACATTCTAGTTTGGTTAACCCGAGTTCGTTATGCAAAGCCTGACCTTGGGCTATGATGACTGACACACAGTATCTTGCTAGCCAATGGTGTTGTTTACCACAAAATCTCCGAGGCAACGGCCAAGGATGTCGACCTCGCTGTTGATGCTGCACACAAAGCCTTTGATACCGCTTGGGGCCTCAAAGTTCCAGGTCTTGTCCGTGGAGAGTTGCTCTGGAAGCTCGCCCAGGAGATGGAGAAGATCCACGACGAACTCGCTGCCCTGGAGGCCCTCGACAACGGTGAGCCTCTCTTTCTCCATCTAATCTCCTTCTATGATGGATGGATGACGTCATCACTTTCCTTTTTCTACTCGTCCATCTTCTAAAATACTTTTGGCTAATCCGCGTTCTCAATCATGCAGGAAAGACTTTCAGCGACGCGAAGAACATTGATGTAGCTGCAGCTATTGCCTGCATCAAGTACTACGCAGGTTGGGCCGATAAATGTAAGTCGTTCAATGAGCCCCCTTTTCAAAACTCTCACAAACGTTCGTGTCTCTAGACAGCGGCCAGCAGATCGAGACTTCTGAAGAGAAGCTCGCCTACACGCGACACGAGCCAATCGGTGTCTGCGGCCAAATCATCCCATGGAACTTCCCTCTTCTCATGTTGGCCTGGAAGATCGGCCCTGCTTTGGCCACTGGTAACGCCATCGTCATGAAGCCTTCCGAGATGACACCACTCTCCGCTTATCGCATGTGCGACCTTATCAAGGCCGTTGGCTTCCCTCCAGGCGTATTCAACCTTGTCGTCGGATACGGTCAAACCGTCGGAAATGCTATCTCTTCTCATATGAAGATCGACAAGGTCGCATTCACGGGCAGTACCCTCATCGGTAGGAAGATCATGGAGTCTGCTGCTAAGAGTAACTTGAAGAAGGTTACCCTTGAGCTCGGTGGAAAGAGTCCCAACATCGTCTTTGACGATGCCGATATCGATCAGGCTGTCAAGTGGGCTTCTCACGGTATCTTGTATGTTCTTCTTTTCCACATTATCTTCGTCTTCTTTGATACTTACCGCGTGGTTTCGTTGCGATTATCTTTGGTTAGCTGGAACCACGGTCAGGCTTGCTGCGCTGGATCTAGGATTTTCGTTCAGGAGGGTATCTACGACAAGTTCTTGGCAGCTTTCGCCGAGAGGTCGAAGAACATCAAGATTGGCGATCCTTTCTCTGCTGAGGTCAACCAAGGCCCTCAAGTTTCCGAACTCCAATACAACGTCCGTATCCCTTCTTTTCTTTATCTCTAAAGCGACCATCCCTGACTCTTATCGTCTAACACAGCGTATCATGGAGTACATTGACTCTGGCAAGAAAGAGGGTGCAACCGTGTTCGCAGGTGGTGAACGTCACGGAAACGAGGGATACTTCATCACACCTACCATCTTCACCGACGTCAAGCCCGAGATGAGGATTGTCCAAGAGGAGATCTTCGGCCCGGTTGGCGTGGTCATCAAGTTTAAGGACATCGCGGACGTGGTTAGCCAGGCTAACGACACGGTTTATGGCCTGGCTGCTGCTATCTTCACGCAGAACGTGAACAGGGCGATCGAGACTGGACATGCTCTCCATGCTGGTACCGTTTGGGTACGTCTTTCACTCCCACTTCCTTGCTATGCTGGTTCTTGGTTAAGCTAATCGGTTGCGATTGCGATTAGATCAACTGCATAAATCATATCAGTCCTTCGGTTCCTTTCGGTGGTTTCAAGCAGAGTACGTTCTTGTTGTATTCTTCTCCCAGTCTTGGGCCTGTCCTTACTAAGGTAATCTAGGCGGTATCGGTCGCGAACTGGGCCAATATGCACTGGCAAAGTGAGCCTCCTCCCCACCTGTTTCTCGTTTAGCTCGGAGACTGATATATCGTTTCCTCTAGCTACACGAACGTCAAAGCGGTTCACATCAACCTTGGCCACCAGCTGTAATGTGTGCTCCCGGTTTTGGGCTGATTGTTTGAGAAATATCTTGGAAGTTGTACCTCTTTATGTTTAAGTTTGGGCCCGAGCCCTTCTCCAAAACGAACAAAACTTGTATCAGTAGCTAAGGATTGAATAAGGATTGAGATTGTCATCACTCGTCTCTTCTTTCTAAAGGACGTGCACTCCATGCTGCTTGAAGGAACATGAGCTTATTTACATCCTGTCTGTGTAACATATGGAACTCAACACCAAGTCCAGGCACCCTCCAAGAGTCTCTTGGGGTCCGCTTATCTAAGCGTCTCTCTCTTTCACGTGGACCCCCAGAATGTGAGGACGAAAATCGGGGTTCCCCCAAAAAAATAAATCTTCTTGGACCGGTCCCTGTAATGCTTTCTTCCAAACTCAACGCCGCGCTCCAGTCTCGTTCTGACAGAGGGATACGACGTTGCTTACCCTCTTCTGACTTCTCCTCACAAAAAGCGGACTTCACATCCAACGATTACCTCTCCCTATCTACCTCCGACACGCTACGATCTCATCTCCGTGCCAGGCTCGCTACTTCACCTCACATCGTCGGCTCTGGAGGATCGAGATTACTCGTCCATAGTCCTGCACATTCAGATCTTGAAGATAGACTGAAGAAGTTCTTCGGAGCTCCAGAAGCGCTGCTGTTCAACTCTGGCTTTGACGCCAACGTCGGGATCTTCTCGTGCTTACCGCAGGATGGGGACGTGGTGGTGTACGATGAGTACGTCCATGCCTCTGTGCATGATGGGATCCGTGCTTCGAGAGCGGGATTGGGCAATGCGTACTCGTTTTCACACAACGATTTGGAGGAGTTCAAGAGCGTTCTCAGGAGGGTATCGCATACCTCTGGGGATCTGTTGCGATCCGGGAAGAGGAGTCTTTTCGTCGCTGTGGAAAGTTTGTACAGCATGGACGGGACGTTCGCGCCTCTGCGCGAGATGGTTGGAATCTTGGAAGATATGTTTCATATGGGAAACGCGTATGTGATCGTCGACGAGGCTCATGCGACGGGTATCTATGGACCGCAAGGGAGAGGACGAGTCGCTGAGCTGGGGCTGGAGAGCAAGATGCTCGTGAGGCTGCATACGTTTGGGAAGGCCTTGGCTGCTACGGGAGGTACGTTATCTCAGTTGACTTCTCCTTGTGTGTTGCGGCCTTGGGATTTGCTGGGCTGATTTTCATTCATTTGTTCTTGGTATCGCCAGCTGTCGTGCTCTGCAGCCAACTGATCAAAGACTACTTGATCAATTACGCTCGGCCGTTGATATACACCACCGCACTGAGTCCGATTAATATCGAGACCGTGAACTGTTCGTTCGATATGCTGGAGAATGGGCTCGCTCATGAGGTGTGTTGTTTTCGCTCAGATTAGTTCGTGTCTAGGCTTCGGAAGAGAACCTAATAGATTCACTAGCTGGCGGAGCAATTGTTTCAGCTATCGGCCTATCTCGTATCGTCTCTGGGCGATAGACTTCGTCGGGAGAAGATCCCTCCTTCGCTCGTCAGACTTCCGTCCTTCTTAACTTCCTCTATCCCGCTACGCGAGCCCCCGACAACCTCATCTTCATCTTCATCTTCATCCCCCTTATCTTCTCCCCAAAGCCCGATCATTCCTCTCCTCACTCCCTCCCCTCGCCTTCTCTCTAAATACCTTCTAGACGAAGCGACATCCAACGCACGGCCCATTACCTGGCCTACCGTGCCGAAAGGAAGAGACCGTGTCCGGGTGTGCGTGCACGCTGGGAATACGAGGGAGGAGATAGATAGACTGGTAGAGGGCGTCGTGAAATGGAGCAAGATGGTAATGCGGGAGCGGAGGAGGAAGATTGGCAAGGTTGCTTTTGAGGGGTTCGTGGAGAGCAAGCTGTAGTATAACCAGGGTTTGTTGCTTTCACGTTGGGTTTTTGTGATCTATCGTAGTTTCTGCTACAGTATCTTGATGCACAATGGACGGGCAACGAATACACGCAGAGGGAATGACAATTCATTTCGCAAGCACAATATATATATTATTCTTAATAGGATACAACTTCCGAGTCAGTCCTTCAGCCGACACAGGTGAGGACACCACCCTGGTCGACACAAGCTATCGGGGAGGTAGAGTGAGATACAAGCTCGGATACGATGATATGAGGACCACGTACTGCCAGAGATGACCTGAGAGCTGTCAGAAGGACCTGCGTAGTACTTGCAGCTCGATCCAGCGTGGTGGTCATTGTTGTTGGGCGGGCCACAAGCAGAGACTAAAAAGAGGGACCAATTGTCAGAGTCTGAACGTTAACGTCGGTGAGTGCTACAGAGCATCGTACCGGGGTCAGTAGCGATGAGGGCAGCAGCGTTGGCAGAGCCAGCGAGCAAGAACGCAGCGGCGGCGAGAGCAGTGAAGACGCGAGTAGCGAACATTGTAGAGAGTTTGTTTGGTTTGTGAGTTGTTGTTAGAGATGTAAGTTGGGTTGGGTTGTTTGGTAAGGATGAAGGCAGGAAACACCGTGGCTTTTATACCTAGAATCTCCCATGGAAAATTTTCGAACAAGTCGTTCTGTCTCCCTAGTACTGAGTATGCTGGACCATGGATCCATTCGCTGGTTTCGTCACTGTGGTGCCAGACCCATATAATTATTCAACAATGATTGGAAGGCAATGCGCTGGAGCCAACGTACGAGTACAGTATTTTGCCCATTCTTCCGGTCATGGCAAATATACAAAGAGGTACATGAACCGCCGTGTTGAACCTGAGACTCACAGAACAGATATCAGCCCATTTGTCATTGCCTGAGATGGTTACGGGAGCATCAAGAAGAGGCTTGAACGAGGAATCAGTAGGCTAAGAATGTATCTGCAGTCGGCGGCGGCGGTGTGCATAGAGTAGGAGCGAAGCAGCTCCAAAGTATGAGGCTTACAGTGGGCGCATCATATCACTGGAGCTTCCAGAATAAGCATAAGCAATGGCAGCAAGGATGGACGGAGTACAGAAGAACTACGATACATCGAGGATCGGGAGGATGGGAAGAAGCTTGAGGTTGCTACTAGTGTTAGAGAACTTCAAACAGGGAGACGAGACCTCGACTAAAGTGGAGTCGTAGAGTAAGGAGCTGATGCCTAGGTGTTTTACACTGAGCGCTGAGGAGCTTAGTAGTAGGCCTCCGGATCTCCGTCGTAAGTTGGATATGAGCTTGCTATGCCTGTTGGATTGGGCTGAGTCCGTTAGTACAGACGACACAAGAGAATCTGATTGAGCCTGGTTTTGCCCTAAGTATCTTGTGAGTATTGTCACTGCCATTGGACGAAAGGCGTCCTGTTGGTGGAGAGAAAGCCTGGACGTCCTGGGTAGTACATGAAGGACTTAGGTAAGCATGGCAGTACCACCTTCTGGTTGATGCCGATGAGCCGAGGTCGCCGTGGACTTGATTGTATCAAGGTTTCTTCTACACAACCACCACCATCGCCCAGCTCTACGAAACCATCTTCTTCATCTGTTCCCTAACACAGATGGATTGGCTTACTCTTCATCAAATGCAAAAATGCAGGGCCCTTTTTTTTTTTTAAGTCATTCATCAACGCCTCAAGCTTCGAGGGCCCCACAACGTAATACCATCAGTTGTGAAGCCCGACAGCAGAGCTCTTTGCCAACGTCCCGCGTTTCTTGCAGCTCTTTGTCTTGTGTATTGAATCCAGTGGAGAAGATGATAGCCCTAACTGCACTGCTTTCACTTCCAACTCTCGACTTGGCGAGCCTGGGGTCTGAACGCCTATGACGTTGAGGATTTGCTCTGAATTTCCGAGCGTTGGTAACAGCCAGGTGTGTTCTGGGAGGTATGAATTTTGTTTTTACACGTTCGGTCGTTGGCCAACGACTTACTTTTGAACATGATGTGTAGCGAGCTTGTCTCTTCACTGGTTTCAGCGGATTGTAATACTAGCTTCACGCGTTTCTGCGTTTTCCGCAGGACTCAACCCTTCTTTGGACTGCAGAGTTCTTCCTCCTAAGCTCCGTGTTCAAACATGATACGACCATGCACCTATGCCGTCACCCTGTTTCGGGACTCCACTTCTATATGATCCCTCCAAATTGTGTCGAATCCTCCCTGCGTGTCAGAGTCCGATACCTAGGGCTGGAATAGATGACGGGAAAATTCATCAGATTGAAGAGGGCGTTAATTCGGCTTCCCGCCTCCAGTCGCTGATCATCGCTGCTCGGAGCTACCACTATTCAGTCCGAGATCTTCCTATACCGCCTCGCACCACTGATTGAACATGGAAGTTACTTGGAAATCTGTGCTGAGGAGCAGAACTAGTTGGAGCACCTTACTGACGACAATAGATAGGTTCAGGATCCTCGTTACGTGCTCGGCAAGAACAATCTCTTGAGTTGATAGCCTGTTCCTTCGTCTCAGTTCAGCTCTCTTTCGAGTTTTATTTGGTTTGTTCGCGGGATGAATGGTCTGTGAGCTCCACCTAGGAGCTGATCTCATCGCCTTGCAGAACAGAGGTGTAACGGCTTTCGTATCTATTATACCACTATGACGAAAGTACTAGAGGAACCCCAATTTCAAGAACGACTTGTTCGAAATTTTTCCATGAGAGATTCCAGGTATAAAAGCTATGGCATTTCCTCCTTCATCCTCATCAAACAACTCAACCCAACTTACATCTCTAACAACTTCTCACAAACTAACTAAACTCTCTACAATGTTCGCTACTCGCGTCTTCACTGCTCTCGCCGCTGCCGCGTTCTTGCTCGCTGGCTCTGCCAACGCTGCTGCCCTCATTGCTACTGACCCCGGTACGATGCTCTGTAGTCCCCGTCATCGTCCTGACTCTGACAATCGGGACCCTCTTTCTAGTTTCCGCTTGTGGCCCGCCCAACAACAATGACCACCACGCTGGATCGAGCTGCAAGTACTACGCTGGTCCTTCTGACAGCTCTCAGGTCATCTCTGGCAGTACGTGCTCTTCGCCCCATCTAACCCGAGCTTGTCTCTCACTCTACCTTCCTGATAGCTTGTGTCGACCAGGGTGGTGTCCTCACCTGTGTTGGCTGAGGGACGAAATCTCGTCAAAGAACGGATTGTACTATCTATTTGTCAAAGTTGACAGTGATTCTTCATTGTTATGTTAATCTATTTGTGCCCTCAATGCCGTCTCTGCGTGATATATTCGAATGTTCTCCGGCGTACCCAAAGGTAAGGTTGGATTCAGACTCTGACCTACAAAGAATCAAGCGCCAAAAAATCAACATAAATGAGCTTATGTCATCCATCATTTCAGCATCGTCATTGTGCTGAGGTGCTTTGCCCCTTGCCCCCATCCAGCCCGCTGCCTCACCCTCCTTGGCCCCTTGACTCCTCATACAACATGCCACCCACTGACACGAAGCAGTCTCCGACTATAAACTGCAAGCTACTTCTCATTGGGAATTCCTCGGTTGGGAAGAGCAGTCTGCTGCTGCGATTCTCTGATGAGCAGTGGTTACCAGAAGATGAATCTAGTGCGACGATTGGTGTTGACTTTCGGGTGAGTGCTCTCGTTTTCAACTTGGTTCTGTGATCTAGACTTTCTGAATCTTTATTACTTCCCACAGGTGCACAAGATGGACGTGAAAGGGAAGAAAGTGAAGCTTAGCATCTGGGTGCGTTTGGTGTTTGCAGCTGCGGATGAGAGCGTATCACTTACTCCTGGTTTAGGATACCGCCGGACAAGAACGATTCCGGACTATAACATCATCGTACTACAGGGGAGCGCAGGGCATAATACTAGGTAAGCAGTCCTTAGACCCTGGATCTCTGCGTTCCGATGGCTGGGTTTGGTCCTCCTGTTATCACAGACCTTCTGAAGTGGAACGTGCCCTTCTTTCTGAGATGGCGAGGTCGTTCCGGCTAACGCTCGTGTGCTGATAATTATTTGACCAGTATATGACGTCTCAAGTCGCGAGTCCTTTGACGCTCTACCAAGATGGTACTCTGAGCTCGAAACGTACGTCTCGAGTTCCGTTGTGAAGATTGTCGTCGGGAACAAGGTAGATAAGGTGCGGCTGATCGTTCCTCGACTGTAAATACGATTCTCCGTACTCATTTTAATCCCTTTCACCCATCAGGAGTTCTCACGGCAAGTCTCCACATCGGAAGGACAGCAATTCGCCCAACAGATGTCCTCCCTATTCGTCGAGACCTCCGCGAAGACATCGTTAGGCGTAGAGGAAGTGTTCAAGGAAGTTGTTGAGAAGATCATTGATTCCAGGGAACTTTGGGAGAGCTCGTCCAAGCCTGTCACTGGGCCGTCGAGGAGGACAACGATGTCAAACTCGACTATGCCAGGCGGTGGTGTCGATCTTACGGAAGGTTCGGATCCTGCTAGTGGGTGTGCTTGCTGAGCGATATCCTTTGGATGTTACCTCTCGTTTTATTCTCTTCATTGATGACCACGTCATGACTTGTGCTTCACTGGTACCCTACCCCTCGTCTCGCTCATCCATGCCTGTTGGCTAATACACGCTAAGCTAGACCACTGTTCTCCATAATGCTCATATCCCCTTTTGAGCCCATTGATCTCCATTGCATTCCGTACTGGGTCTTTGGCGCGTCGAGTCCTTGTTAGTGAACCCCGTTCAGGGCGAAGTGGACCATTTCCCTCAAGTCTCATCGGTCATTTCGGATTGAAATTCACCGTGCCGAATCCAATCCGCCCCGGTCCCCTGCTGCGATCTGAGCTCTAAGCTGAAATCGCTGAGAGCATCCCACGGCGAGCTTTACATTTCCAGTCACCAGACCCTTATCCCACTAGCCTAGACTGTATATCCTAGGGAAGAACTTTGAAAATGCTTTCGGGTTGATCCACCCGCAGTTCTATGCTGGCCTCATAAATACTGGGCGCACCCCTTCATACCGTTCCCACAATTCACACCCAAACCACATTCAAATCACAACGACACCTTTCTAGCGCTCTCCCAACCGTGATTATGTCTGGTACTGGTACTTCTGGTGACCATTTCCTAGTCAAAGATTTCCCTCCTCGGTATCAGGAGCTCAAGCAAGAGATCGCTAACTCGTATCCGAACTTCGAGGAGCGTGTGACGAAAGCGTGGGGAGAGATTCTGGATGAGCTGCAGAAGAGCGTTGAGATAATCAAGAAGGAGGGGTCTGAGGTACGTTTGGTTGCGTTCTACAGCCTTCTATTGGAGCGATTAAACGAACCATCGCTCTGTAGGGTATTCCTCAGGTCAAATTCTCGGAACTGGATAACTTGGATCAAGACACGATCAAGACGATCAAGGCGAAGGGTACTGTCGTTATCCGGGATATAGTCGACGATGATGAGGCTGCGGGGTGGAAACGTGCCCTCCAGGAGTTCACCACGACCAATCCAGTCATAGGTTCATACCACCTGGTCACCCCCTCTGGCTCTTCACTTGACTCACAACATCGGTCTTCCACACTGCACAGGTTCACCCGAGGACAACAAGCAGTTCTTCCAGCTCTAGTGCGTATGTTTCTCTTTCGTTTCCTTAGAGAGAGATGATCCTCATACGTTTGATTACTAGCTGGACCAAACCTCAAGTTCTCGCCCGGGCTCACCCCAATGTTCTCAAAGCGTCAACTTGGCTCAATAACCTGTATCACACCAAGGATCCCGCATCCCAGAACGGCGTCGACCTCTCCTCTCCTTTGAGTTACGCTGACAGGTTCCGGATTCGTAAGCCCGGTACCACTTGGGACTGGCTCGGGCCTCATATCGATAGTAAGCTCTCTTTGTAGGCTTGAACTCGGGATTGAGCTCTGAGCGGCTGTTGTTCCTCTTTTAGGTGGTGCGATCGAGCGCTGGGAAGATCCTGTGTTCAGGAAGGTCTATGATGGTATACTCTCTGGAAACTGGAGGGAACATGACCCATATGAGCTCTCTGCTCGGTGCAATGCGAATAGTTCACTGTACAAACGAAGAGATCAGGTGTGTACTCGAGTACCATTTGTTTTCATTATACTTTCCCCTAACGATGCGATCACAGGCGAGCATATTCCGGACTTTCCAAGGGTGGTTGGCTATGAGGTTTGTTTTAACGCTTCCACCGTAGAACACAGGCTCATGGGTACTCCAGCGAAACCGGGCCTAAAGAAGGCACCCTTGAAGTTTTCCCGAACGTCTATCTCTCGAACGCATACGTGATCCTGCGACCCTTCTTCAAGTCAACCGTCCCGGATGATTCTCCTGATATCCTCGAGCCGAAGAATTGGGTATACGGTACGTATTCCTTCTCTATCCCCCTCACGACGTTAACTCGTCTCATCACCTTCAACTGGACAGATATCTCGTCCTCTCATTTCCCTGGGCTGCACAAACGACCTAATCAACCCGGTTACTCTGGTCCTCGACCAAGCGATCAAACCCATCCTCATCTTCGTCTCAACCGCACGATGATCCCCATGCCGAAGGTGTATCCGGGAGATATGGTCTTCTGGCACTGCGACATGATTCACGCTGTCGAAAGGGAGCATACCGGCACTGGTGACGCCTCAGGTCAGTTCTAGACCTCTCTTTCCAATTGCTATCTACGAGCACCGTTTCTTATCGTGCCTATGATTATAGTTATGTACATTGGAGCGGTTCCCACCACGGCGCAGAACAAGGATTACATTGAACGACAGTGCACTTCTTTCAAGAACCTGCAGTCCCCTGTTGATTATGGTACGGGGTATAGCGAGAAAGAATTCGTTGGTGTTGGAACTCAGGAGGATATTTTGAACCCTGGGGCGAGGCGTGCTATGGGCCTGGCTTACTGAGGAGAGAGCTTGCTGATTCGTGTACGATAGCTGAAACGCAGAGAACAACGATGAGCCTTGTGTTGTCGTGTAGGCATTATTAGGATTCTTAGAATACTCTCATCCCCTTGGTAAAGGACGTGTACTGTCCGCCGTAATTCTGTCCTCTGTTCAGTGTTCTCTATACGTCAGTTTGGCGACTGTGAGCTATGAGAGAGAATGAAACGCGGTCATGTGATCTTTCCCCGCGATTCTTCGGCTTTGGATGCTCTAGTCGACGGACCGAGCCGTCCCGATCGGACTGGTAGCTCACAATCCAACAGGCACAACCGCCACTTCATGATCAACGCTTCAGTTGACTACCAGAGATTTGCAATCCTCTTATTCTATTCTTTTACACCGACTCAACGGACGAGTACAGTACCTCTTTTTAGCTGTTGCTGCGGCGAATGAGCTGCTCTCGACTTAAATCTTTGAGCTCGAGCCCAGCCTTTCTGTTCTTGTTCTACTCGATCTGCAGCTTCAACAGCTCCCCATCCTATTCATGAGCTTCAAATTTGGTTCCGAAAGGATCATCTTCGTCGCTTATAAGCAAGCGCGTCATGTTTGAATTGGCGTAGGGGCGCATGCGTAGAACTCTGTTGCAGAGCATCATGTCAGCATCCAGTTTGCCAGTCCCCTGCGGTGTCGTAGGGGGGGCATCTGGCGTCGGGGCCCAATGCATGAGACGCAGATATAAGAGCACACGGTACGTTCAACAGCCTCCAAAACTCTCCTCTTCTCTCATCTTCAGGGCAGAGTCTGACTGCACGATGCTCTCCTTGGTTTCATTAGCGCTCCTTGCAACGAGCTCGCTCGTTCACGCCACTCCTTTGTTCCCTCGCGATACTTCTGTGGTCGATCTCGGTTACGCCAAATACCAAGGAACACTCGACACTGCTTCCAATGTGACGAACTTCCTTGGAGTTCGTTTCGCTGCTGCTCCAGTCGGCAAGTAGTTTTTGGTTTCCCTTCTCTCAAGAGTGCACAACCTGAACATGGTGAATAGGCGACTTGCGATGGAAAGCTCCGCAGGCTCCTCCCACCGTTGCTGACGTTCAAGACGCCTCAACTCAGCCAAATCAATGTCATCAAGCACCGGCCGGTACTGCTGCGTCTTCTCCATGGAGGCCTTACTCTGCGCGCGGTCTGGAGGCGAGAGAGTCTGCAGAGGATGAGGACTGCCTGTTCCTCAAGTTTGTTTTGTTCTCAAACCTACTGTTTGACTTCGTCTGATTCTCAATTTTTTTTTCGCTACCTTTCAGTGTGCACGTTCCCGGAAATGTTGATGCTTCGAAGAAACTGCCCGTCGTCGTCTGGATTCACGGTGGAGGGTACGTTACACTTCTACCCTGTGTTTACTTCTAGGCAGGATTGATAACATTTGGATCCCTCAGATATCTCTTTGACAGCGCTTCAGCTTTCGATGGCAGCAAATTGGTAGGAAACTCCGGTAATCAAGTCGTCACCGTCGTGATCCAGTACCGTCTCGGTCTCTTCGGTACATTATAGGTTCCCACTGCGCCATAGCTAAATCTGACTCTCCTCTCTCAGGTTTCTTGGCTGGTGCTAAAGTTAAGGAAGGCGGTGTGCTGAACGCTGGATTGCGTGAGTAGTAGGAGCATTGACGTTTGAGATTTGATGGGCTGACGTCGTGGCCATAGTTGACCAGGAGTTCGCTCTCAAGTGGGTTCAGGAGCATGTACGTTCCGACTTGGCTTCTTTCAGTTCTTGATGGCTAAACTATGCTCCCCTAGATCGCTAAGTTCGGTGGGGATGCTTCTCAAGTGACGATTTGGGGACAGTCCGCTGGTAAGCAATGGTTGTCTCCTAGTTGGATTCAAATCTTGAAGACGGTTTCGCAGGTGGTGGATCTGTTCTTCAGCAGATGGTCGCCCACGGCGGTGCCTCCTCTCCCAAACTGTTCCGTGCCGGAATTGCCAGCTCGCCTTTCCTCCCACCTCAATACAGCTACGACGACTTTATCCCTGAGAGCTTGTACACTCAAGTCTTGAACCAAACTAGGTAAGCTAATTTGGATAAATACCTAAAGATAATGTCGGTACTAATGGTTGGCGAATTTTGATTTGCAGCTGTGCTGACGCTGCTGACGGTCTTGAATGCTTGAGAGCCGCCGACGTCTCTGTTCTTGCCGCTGCAAACGCTGCTATCAACGGTGCTGGATTCAGCTTTACCTTCACTTTCGTTCCCGTCGTCGACGGAGAATTCATCACCCAGAGAGTGACGCAGTCTTTGAAGGAGAAGCGGGTCAACGCTGTAAGCTCCTCGTCATACCCCACCCGCCGACTCTCGTGGGATTCGAGACTGATGCATTTACGTATACAGCCTAACCTCCTCTCTGTGCACAACACCCGTGATGGTCTCCTGTTCGTCAACCCCAACACGACCTACAGTGCCGGCGAGTACGCCAAGCAGGTGTACCCCAAGCTGACGGACGACCAGGCTAACCAGATTGATGCCGCGTATGCATCGTTCGAGACTGCTCAGGATAAGGCTGTTGCTATTATGGGCGAATGTACGTCTTCTCCCATGAGATTAATTTACTTAGATTAGCATGCTGATTACATCTGATTTCTTACAGCTATCATCATCTGCCCGTCTTTCTACGCTGAGGCCTCTTTCAGCGGTTTCAAGGGCCACTTCGCCATCCCTCCCGCTGACCATCTTCAAGACCTCTCCTATTACTTCACCGACGTCGTCTTCAAGTACGTCCCCTTGCATCTTCATCACATCTCACATCGAAACACACTAAACCCGCCTCTTCTCTCCCCTATAGCCCCAGTCTTCCACCAGTCTTCAAAGAAGGCGGTTTCCAAACCACATTCGCTGAATCCTTCCTGAGCTTCGCCATGTCTCTCGACCCGAACAACAAGATCAGCTCCGACAGCGTTCTTCCTTCGTGGCCCAAGTACTCTGCTGATAAACCGGTGGAGATGTATTTCGGTCAGACTGATGACGAGAAGGCTGATATTAGAGCTGCGGATGTGGATTCGGAGTTGCTTGAGCGATGCGCGTGAGTATCCTTTTTCCTTGATGGGTATGAGACGGTGCATAGACTGATGTTCCTCTCTAATAGGCTCTGGGACTCGTTCACCGGCAATACTTCCCAGTAATTGAACGAAACTGAGGGAGTTTTTTATGATCTAAAGGAGGGATCCACCACACACACACACTATTACTTATGTAACTTATTAATATTACTGTTGTTACTTGTTGTCGCAGAGTTTTTACTTAAGTCTATCTATACACTCCCTTTGCTGTTTTCTCATTGAAGCTGGTCCTGGACCTGATTCATCAAGCAAGAGGAGAAAGGAGTCTGTTGAGGTAAGAGGAGGAGAGTCCGGGGAGTTCGGCCGATATCAGTCACCTCGTCATGGTAAGCCAAACATGACTAAACAAACGTGTCGCCTTTGTTCAATCTCATGTCACTTTCAACTTCAAGGCTCACCATCCCGAGAGGACCTCAACAGTTCTCTATTCCTTCTCGATGTGGACCCGAGGACGAGCGTATTCAAGTTAGAGTCATCAGCATCTCCTTTCTCATGACGTCCATGCCGTGAGATGCTTGAGCACTCAAGCCAAGCCCTTTCTTGCTGACTGAACAACTTGGGTCTCGTCACGAACATTTTGCTCCGGTAGGAGTGGGCTGCGTAAGGTTTTCATGCCAACGGACCTCAAGAAGTACTCCATATGCCGCTGGAGCACACCGGCGGCACAGGAGATGTAATATCCAAGTGCCCAGCGCTCCCAGGACGTGCTTCTTAGTACACGCTCAGTATCAAGAAAAAGAGGGTTTTCGGTAAAGCGCTGTATGAGAGTTGTGGTTCTTCTCCGATACCCAAGGTCGCGGATGCTCTAGCCTGGTGAGCGGTTTCTCACATCCTCCCGTTTTCTTTCTCCTCGGCCATCGGATCAACTGTTCTCTAAGCTCATCCACCTCCAGGATTGCGATTTCTCATGCACGACCTCGGCCGCACCGTTCGAGCACTGGAGCTCGGGGCTGAACTTGACTTGACTCATCGAGTTCTTTAATCTACGCAGTCCTGGCGTCTTGCTGTCAAATCCGATCTCTCGGAGGAGAAATTAGAGTTACCCAAGGCCAAAGCGAATTGTATTGACCATTCAATCACCAAATTGTAAAACCCGGTGGTTCGAGGCGTGCCCGATTTAGCGGAGAAGAATCAAAGTTGCGGTCACAGCCAAGTCCGATGCAAAATCCGGTCTTATAAACTGGACCTTCGATGCTTCCCTGTAAATCCATTGTTCACCCCTTCCCTTCTCTCTCGCCTTCTCTCCTCCCAACGACTGCGCCATGGAACATCCTCCAGCGCCAGCCCCGAACGATACTATAGTAGAGGAGCCCCGGGCTACCAACGATGCCGACAGTCCGGAACCAGCTGGTCCTGTGAAGTCAACGGCCACCAGGCTCATCTTACTCTCGATGTTCTGCCTCGCTCAGTTCTTGGACACTTTCAATGTTTCCGCCGTGTACACCGCCATACCCTCTTTGGAAGCGCTGATGGGCATCTCCGCTAACGAAAGCCCATGGATCGTCGCTGCCTTTCAACTCACCTTCGCTGCCTTCTTGCTAATCGTGAGATCTTGGTTTTGTCTCCCTTCGCTTCATTTACCCTAACTTTGGACACATAGAGCGGCAAGATAAGTGACGTGTACAACCCAAGTAAGTCTTACAGAAACTGAACCCTTTCAATCTGAAGGTTTAAACTGACTCATGTAAATAGAGTACGCCTTCTGTGCCGGCATCGCAGGTTTGGGAATCGTCTGTCTGGGAATTGGTTTCGTCTCCGACAAAGTCGCGCATTTCGTTCTAAGGGCCATCGCTGGAGTCTGTGAGTCAACGACATTTTAATCTGAATTAGCTAGCTTATTGACTCCTTGACACAACCAGTCGCGTCGCTCACGATTCCAGCGGCGCTCACCCTGCTCGTTCAGATCTTCCCTAACCCAAAAGAGCAAGCTCACGCAATCAGTACCTTTGGAGGTTTCGCTGCTTTTGGTAACAGTACGTCTGATCCCATTTGCTGTCTAATCTCAAGCGACAGGACCTCATCTATAATTCGCAGCTCTTGGTCTCATCATTGGTGCTATCTTTGTCGAGTATACTACATGGCGATGGATCTACTGGTTCCCACCCATCGTCGCTCTCCCTATAGCCATCATCGGGTTCTGGCTCATTCCCCACCAAGAGGATAGGCATGCTCACGAGAGCCAAGCAACCAAGCTCGCGCGTCTCGATATACCTGGCGTCGCTGGATTAACTGGTAAGTTTCGCGACTGTATCATATTCATATAGATTAGAAGCTGATCTCGTTAATACCTTGACCCTCTGCAGCGGCCGTCATCGTCCTCATCTATGCACTTACCGCCGCACCCGCTGATGGATGGGGCTCAGCTGGTGTGATAGCTCCTTTGGTTCTCTCAATTTTGACCGTCGTGGCGTTCTTCTTCTGGGAAAAGAGGCTTCCCATCCATAAGGCCGCTATGTAAGCATTGATTATTCGGATTCTTAGTTACGAGTGGATGCTGACGAGGAGCTTCACAGTCCTGCTAAGACGTGGTTCTTGCCCAATTTCTCGGTTCTGTTCGCCGTCGCGCTTCTACCGTTCTTCTGGTGGACGAACATGGCTACCGTACTGGTACCACTCTGGAACAACGGATTCGGATGGAGCATCATCTCCGTCGCTGTACGAATGTACGTGGATTGAATCATCTTGAAGGGGTGTAGAGATTTAACGAGATCAACGTCGTTTTCAGGTTACCTAACGGTATCGCTGGTTTCGTCTTCGCCTTCACTGGTGGTCTGTCACGGATCGTCAGCTCCAAGTATATCATACTAGCTGGCCACGTCGTTCTCGTCGTAGCCACAGTTCTCTTAGCTCTTGCGGACACTCCCGACAAATACTGGTCACATACCTTCCCTGCTCTCATCCTCGGTTCAGGAGCATGCATGGTCATCTACACACACGCTAAGTACGTCATCCTCCCCCTCCATCTTCTTTTAATCTCTTTCTGACCCTCACGGTCCCTGATTTCATATAGTATCGCGATCTTCCGCTGCGCGCCTATGTCCATGGCCGGTACCGTCGGTGCCATCTTCAACAGCGGCCTCCAGCTCGGCTCAGCCATCGGAATCGCCATCGTCAGTTCCATCCAGAACGGTATCAACGGCGACGAGCCCTTGGCTTTCAAAGGTCGCAAAGCAGGCTTTTGGTTCACGCTTGGTGTCGTCGGTGCGGAGGCTTTGGCGGTTGTGATCTTCATGAGGCCCCATATTGACCCTCCGGAGGACGAGGTCAAGATTGATGATAGGTCTTCTAACGCGTCCAAGGACTCGGAGAAGGTATCCAATGCTTAGATCTGGTTCTTGGTTAATTCTAGATGCGTGGAAGTTGATGCTAACGATGTACATAGTTGAGATTCGTTACGGAATACATATGTCGATACATGTCTGTTAATAATTATTCGGTCGCTACTTGTTACCCCTTTACTCCTAAACCCTCCTCACAATATCTGTGCTACGAATTGAAAAGAGGGCCTCACCACATGCGATCACATATATTCCAATACTCCAGATACCATAGTTAAGTTGAAAGTCTGTGGGTTCACCGGTGAACCCATAACGTTCACCACGCATTTTAACATGAGTCGATCAAGGCAAAGCCTAAAAGAACACTGTTAGTAACGGCTGAACCTTGGATTTTATCGATGAATTTCTCTACTTTGAAACTGCCTTGTTCCGCATTATTTGTGGACCTGCTGAGGTCTGTTCCTTTGAAGTGGATAGTGCTCTGAAAAGGTTGAGTTTGAGCGTAGAGAGCGGGCCGTAGACCTTATGAGAACAACCTACTTTCAAGGGTTCGGGCTGCGCGGGGAGTCCAGCATCTGGCACTAACCCGAATCCTCTTCCCTGCTCTCGCGTTCCACTGATGCTTGTCCGACCTGTGCCAGAGAAAGAGCCTCCAAAGCTATTGCTACCGCTTAGTGGATGGAACTGGATCACAGACTGGTTCTGTAATTGCTGCGACCTTAGCATGTTACGAGCGTTGAGAGTGGCCAACAAAGAATTGGTGTACACTGTTTCGAACAATCCTGAGAGTCTGAAGCCAGGGACAAATCCAAACGACGTACGATTTCCTACAACTTGGTATATCGCCAGATGAATAAGGGTATTGGGAGCTGCGATCAACTAATATCAAGATGGCAAGACGTCTCATTCTCGGTTCTGGATACAAACATGATGGATTTGGGAAACGAACCGATGCAATGACCGCGATCCCCAGGAGACTAAACGGTTCGGTATCAACACTTTGGTATTAACGTTGCGGCCACTACGTACATCGGAGAATCCTGCTTACCTTGTAAGGATGACATTGTTGACAGCAAAGAAAATCAATGTATTGATTAGGGAGTCGGTTCTAGACCCGGAAAAGATTCAGATCTGGAATTAGGAAGTCCCACGGCGCAAGCAAAGAGAAATCCACTCAGAGGCATAACGAGAACATGTGAAATACACGAAGTAGCTCTCCGTTGAAGGGATTTCTCGACGATTCACATACCTTTTGTGCCCAGTGCGGCCTCCGCTCAAGTAAAAGGTCAGAGAGGCAGCGATGATTACATCGGTTGCGAGAGCCAGGGATAACGTAGTTCTTGCCACTTTCTATGAAAACATCAGTGATAGTAGATATGGGCAGACAGACGAGTATCTAACCACAGGAAGGCCACCAGAGGAAACCTTACTCAGCTCCTTCTCCTGTATTCTGTCTCGACTGTTCAAACACTTTCTTAGACAAGCCGCAAGAGAATATACAACGCACGTTGTAACTGTGAATGCTATACGCCATATTAAACAGTCAAACCAGAGGAGTTCCACGCATGGATTAGATTGTGCTCACCGATCGATGACCCTGTGGATAAGTCGGTCGTAATCAATATAGGAAACCGAGATGGTGGGTGCTGATGTCTCACCACAACCACAGATGCTGAGGAAGAGCTGAATTTCCGAATAAAGGAAGTCAGAAGATATACGTCTGAATATGGAGCGGGCAATTTACGATTATCGATGTGAGCCATAGATTGCGTTTGCTCACTACAAGTACACAAGACCGTCAGTTGTCTGTGAAGTGGCAATTTTAGTACCATACTTACCACTGAAGACGCGCTGAGTATAGAAGAGATGCGAGATAAAGACAATAAAGCCCTGGCCAACGAATGAAGTATGAGATAGGTAGCACTCAGATGCCTTTAAGTAAACAAAACAGTACCGTAATCCCAGCAGCTGCCTGTTTGGGACATCGTGATCAGGTTTATCAACAGTCGAACATCAAGCTTTCACATACTGTAGAAGCCCTATTGAGGATAATATGACGATCAATGAAGTAACTAGAGAAACAGTAACAACAAACCACTCAATCGTCTTCAAAAAGGAAGGATTCGAGAAATTTTTGACGAGAAAGTCATAGTTTCCATATATACTGAAAGCGGTGAAGAGGCTCTCAAGAACCCTTGAATAGGGAAGAGATATTTAGTTGTAGGGTGGGATAGATGAGATGAATATGAAATACCAGAGAACGGCGACCTAGGAATAAGTCGTTGGTTGTTCTAGAATTTGTACCAGATTGTGCACTCACCGTGAGCTTCATTGAGAACCTATCAGCTGGGTATGACCGATAGTATATGAACGTTTGAAGAGACAAGACGCCATAGAGCCTGTGTAAAGCAGGATGAAAAGCAGGTCGAAAGTGGAGTATGAACTAGCGGACATGCACGCGACAAAAGAGCCAATCAAGTAAGCACCATATGTGTCGCCGAGAGACAGCCTGGTTGGTTCGACGAACTGAGGGATAGACCCAGAGGGGGTTAATTCCCAAGATGTAGACATGACGCTGTATATGAGGGGATTTAGTGACGCAGATAGTTTTTTGGAAAGGGGGAAACGCTATATATACCTATCTGCGCTACATATAGTGTCAATGCTTCACGATTATAGGAAATTCTTGGTTAGCGGATCAACCAAAATGGGATGAACAGCCATAGCTTCGTATCAAAGCTCAACTGAGCGAGCCAATAGAGTAGAACTGTGAGAAGCGTTATTCAGGTTACATATCGTCTCACGCAGGGTATCAGGTGGACATACTCACCTGGCCTCTCCCTCTCTCGACACCAAAAGACCTCCTCGATGACAGTCAGCAAGCTCGAGTCTACGGCACTCACGATCGTAAATTTGCGGTCTCAAACAACTTCCATGCATGTCGTCGAAAGGTAAGGATCAGCCTCCCTGGAATTTCCCTGAGCAGCATTTCGAATCTGTATATCTGCGAGAAACGTACGTACCGGGTAGCGAGGAATGGAGCCAAGAAGCAAAAGCTATCCAGCACATAACGATGTTAATGAGAATGAAGCGCTGAGATGTTAAACGTCAGACTTACAACTGATGGAAAACAGAGCAGTATGTACTGGAGAAATTCCGATCAAGCTGAATGTTCTCCCAATGCTGGAAAACGGGTATTGCCTATAATGAGCTTGGGAACGCGAGAGTCAACAAGGTTTTGATCATGGACTATTATTACTTACTACGAAGCGGGTCCCGCCCGGTAGAGGTAACTTTCGAGATGATATACCTGGTACGCAGGTTTTTTGCGGAAGGGTTCACCTCGGACTGAGCTAGCCATCCTTCGTATTCGCCTTCCACTGAGTTCTATAGCTGCATCGTACGCATTATACGTCCTGTGGTTTCCAAATGTCAATGGACAGGAAGTAACCAACAAATCATGCTTTGTGTCGCCATCAAATGCCACAAGAGCAACTCTCACATAGCGGGATGGTCCCGGAGGCCGCGATACTTCCTTTGAGAGCGTCAATGCAGAAACGCTGAGGCCGGAACAGACCAGGTATCCAACTGGTGAAGAAGATCAGACACTCAAATGATGATGGACCGGGGAAGAGTTACTTCTCCTATATTCGGTGCAATCCAGCAATTCGAAAGGAAGAAAGTTACTAGAGTTGCAGATCCGTCTTCACACTTCGCGGGATGAATCAGCTATCCCACCACTAGTTCAAGATAATCAGCCTAGAAGTCGCAGGAGGATGCTCCTCATTGCGGGTGCAAGCTATCAAACGTCGAGAGAAGTCTGAGTGCTCATATGGGGGCCGCAGATCTAGATGGGACGTGGCATATCTCAGGCATCATAGGTGCTCACCAAAGGTCGGCGCTGGCCATTGATTGACAGGGAATCTTTGATTTCAGCTACGAAGGAAGATTTGGGAGAAGTCACAGCTTCGCCAGAGTTTCTTCGTTCTGTGGAGCATCTGTCCTTCTATTGATAAAGGCCCGTATGCTGTTGAAATCCATGGAAAACCATTTCGCACCTTTCACTCAAGACGTCCTCATTTCGCACTCACGGGACCAGATCCCGCGCTGACACCGCAATAAGGCTGATTATAACGCACATTTGACGTAGCTATAAAATATAGATGGGCCTGAGAATAAGGTGAGTTGAGGGCGAAAACAAGGCTGAGGGAGTAGTAGGTGAGTTTGCATGAACCTAAGATCGAGAATTTGGACGCTTATTGCGTCGATTTCAGAAAGTTCTCGGTCACATGACCCGTAGAACATTTTCCTGTCTACCGTCATGCAGCCAAAAAAGGGATACAACAGCCGACACAGTTCAGATTTGCACCGTACAGAGTCATTAAGGATCGAGAGACCCCTCCGGGGGATCAATTCTTTCAACATCTAATACAACACTCAATCTCATTATAAGTGATCTGGAAGAATAGCAGATGTCGATTGGTTGTTAACCTTGTAAGTCTGCAACTCCAACTCCGATGACCTTCGAAGACGCGATTCCTTCAAGTTGATAGCTGTCTGTTGAGATTCAGATCAATCTCAATTGAGATTATCATCTCCTCTCAACTCACCTTTGAAGCTCTTGGGCGCTCAACCCCGCTTAGCTCGACACCGATCCTCGACACTCTCCTGTTGCAACTATCCGAGGTAAACCCAGCCGATCCGTCGCTAGCCACGCTGGTATCCATGCTTAATGGGTGTACGCGCAGCGCAGATTCTTCTTGTAGCTTTTGCTGCTGAGATCGAAGCATATTACGCGCGTTGAGTGTGGCGAGAAGAGAGTTCGTATATACTATCATCATGTGGGATTGAAGGAAGGGTAAGGTGTGGATTCAGAACAGGAGAAAACAGGGAATACGACGTACGATTTCCGACGATTTGGAACACGGCCATGTAGATGAGAGATTTTGGAGCAACCACAAGCTAAAGTGGTATCAACGCGCCCTCGATCCAATTATGGTTGTTGGAGGTTGGGGGAGACGCACCGAGATGAGGACCGCTGTGTCCACGACGCTGTTGGTAGGATGTGAAATAGACCATGGAAGTTGATTAGAATAGATGTTGGCGCAAACCTTGTGAGAGTACCATTGTTGATAGCAAAGATGATCAGTTTGTTGACAAGCGAATCCGTCCTGGTCATCACTTTTATGTACAATAAAACGTTTAAACCCAGGGAAGTTACGCACCTACGATGTCCCGTTCTTCCCGCGTTTAAATAATACGTCAACGACCCCGCAATGAGAACATCCGCAGCAAGAGCGAGAGATAAACTGCCTCTCGCTAATTTCTAGAAGATAAAAAAACAGCCGTCACCGTGACAATAATATTCGGTATGACCTGCGAGCGTACTTACCAAAGGAGCTCCTGATCCTGAATCGACGTCCGTGAGCCTCGATAGGCGGGATCTGTTGGATAGGGTGATCACCATGGCACGAAAACACGATATGATCTAGATGGAGAACGTACACTGTCACTGAGACAGCTGGTAGAAGGAAGGTAAGCCGCTAGCTGGAAGAGATATTCAGAGTTACGGGAATCTATGAGTGCCTACCAAGCGTCAAGGCTATCAAAGATCGCTCAGTACAAAGTGATGAGGAGGTTTATCGTTTATCTATAGAAGGACTCACCGAGACTGCAGATCGAAAGAATCAACTTTCGGCGCATCGTTGAGCATCGGTTGTCATATCTCCCAAAATATTAAGAAAAACTGACGATGAGTGAAGGCAACCACCAATTTCTTTTACTAACTTCGGTGGATTGTCAGTTAACAGATAAGTATCATCGAAGTCAACTGACCGATGAAAACACGATGACAGTAGAAGATATGGGCTCATGATGATTATTCCCTAGCAATCAGGGTTATCAGGGCGACACTGGTGCGCAACTCAGAGAAACCTACCGTAGACCCTACGCCTACCTAATATCCGGGAAAATGCAGCATGTATATCAGCTCAAAGAGGCAGCTCTAACCGTCTGAGGAGGTCGCAACTTACAAGTGAAGACCTATTTCAATCCAGGAGGATTCGGCATCGCTGAATTACTGAGAGAAGGACCATAACTTGAGAAACATACCACTCTGGTTTGCTCAAGCTCGCAGGATTGAAGTAGTTGTTGATCAAGAAATGGTAGTTCCCGTGGATGTTGAACGAGATGTGGATGCTTTCGAGTATCCTGGTTTTAGGCATCAAGAACGTAGGTCTCGGCCTCAGTGCAGGGTGTAAGAAACGGACCACAGGCTGCCAACCTTGAAGGAAACGAACACAGACTGAAAATACACACGCTGAGATGAGCGTACAAAGACCTACAGTAAGCTTTAACATCCTCTTATCATTAGGATAGGAACGGAAGTAGATGAACGCTTGTAAGGACGAGACTCCGTATAACCTATAACCCATTCCTCAACCACATATCCCGTGTGAGGTTTCCATCACATGGAGGAAGGGCAACGTACATGGCGGAAACAAAGGTCCCGAGCAGGTACGCCCCGAACGTGCTGTCTAGTCGAGGTACTTGCGGAATATTCCCCGAGTCTGGGATGGCGGGCTCTGGAAAGAACTGCAGAGGCAGATGCATATTTTGTTCAGTCACGGCTCTCGATGAACTGAAAGAAAGAAGACTCGAGTGCGTCCTACTTTGTCCCGTTGGTAATCCAGGGTTTATATCCACAGCCGGCTAAGTCCTGGATCGTCTAGATACTGGGAATCGCCGCACTGGAGCTGAAAGTTGACGGACTAGACATGGTTTTAGAGTTCAGTGAAGGCTAGCTGAATTAACGGGATGCACAAAAGGTCTGGGAGATGATACGGTTCCGGGCACGCGTTCTCTCACGCGGAGTACGGGGCAGCGCTGATCGTCACTTGTCCTGAGTAGGATGCTCACGTCCATAGGTCAAAAGTCTGGCTCTGAGTACAATTCATCAGTCCGCGCTCTTCATATGCCAGGCCATTCAAGCATGATCCAAGAGCTCATTGAAGGTCTGAGGAAAATTCCATCCATCGCAACTATACCTGGACAATTACACACCTGGAGTCGAAGAGAAGAAACAGAGAGAGTTTGCGTTCAAGATCTCCTGATTCTCAATGGTGCGATGGTGCCGAAAGTATGTTTTGGCAGATTCTGAGCCTTAATTGAACTTTGAATTGTCGAAAGCCAATGAAAATTTGAGCTCGCAAGTCAGACAGATACGGCACTAGGAAAGGGTGACATGGTGCAAAAACGATGGCCCACGGTACCGAGCTGATCGGCAAACGGGACTCGCGAGCTGAGGTATAACACCGCGGTGTATACGTTTCCCCTTGCGGTACTTCGTGAGGATAGGAGAGCAGCGCGCAAGCGTAGGTTCTTGGGGTTCTAGTACCATGTTATCCGATTGTGCAGGAGCTTCGGGTAGCTGATTCGCTGAAGAGTGCACCGCAGTCGCAGCATTCCAATTCCAGGGGACTCCACGCCATAGAAGCGTCTGCATATGTCTGCTTTTCGCACTAGTGGCAGAACTGAGATACTGGATAAAAAGAAGAAAAGAGGGTTCCACAACGTCTGCTGACCTGTAAATTGATAATCTTAGGCTGCCGAAACTTCGGCTCAGCGGGAGCTTGGGCTACGGCATCTCGTCGGATCAGGCATGAGTTCGAATTCTGGTGCGGCCATCAGCTGCTTACCAGTGACACTCATCCAAGCTACACCCCAACTCACTCGTTTGGACAGTCTCAATACTACTTACTTCAACTCAGGCTGGGCAAGGCAAAATAGTGATATGGATAACATTCAAATGATAATCCACCCTTCTTCCTCACGATATGTGTGCCTCAGCTTGCTGCAACCTCGAATAAAACCTATGCATGAATCCCGGCCTGCTTCAACCTGATTTCGCCTGGGCACACATGTACGTTGCTGGAAATCCGTACACTTCAGGAGTCTACTCACACTTCAATAGGTTCAGAGCGTGCATGGTCGTACGGCAATACTGCTCCCGCCATTACCATGACCCTACCTGGTACAGAGGGATGGGTGCCTATGACGCGACTACACCGCTTGAGGTATGCTTCGCCTTGAAGTAACTTCAGCCAATGTAGTTTTTCAAATTCTCGAACAGGTTCTTCCGAAGGACGATCCACTTGGAGAATAAGCTCAGAGCAGCGATCCACCGAAATCCGGTCTATCCAACCGCCAGGTCATCAACTCGGCATACGTTCTCCTGGTCTTCTTCTGGCTCGATCTTCAGGAGATGGGGTTACCGCGGACTACTACTTGGGGAACCAATGGCCACATAATACAGAGGACGGGACTTAGTGTGCCCGTTTATCATCATCTCCGACGGGTGTCATCACATCGCATTGCTCGGATCTACACCCCTTTCGTCGTTCACACTCCTTTTCCCTTCTCTGTCTCTCTCGCCATGTCACAGACTCCAGATCTCCAGGATTACATCTTCTCACCCTGTCCAAGCGATTCCTCTACTTGGACACGCAAATGCTACGGCCTCGAATCATTCTCATCGACCATGTCAGAAAATGTTGACGGTTTCCCGTTCCTCGTCACGACGATCAGTATCAGTCTAGCTCGCTCCTACACCCACCTACAATTCGAAACAGCACTCAAAGAAGCGTGGGCCGCTCTTCGCTTCTCGCTTCCTGCTATCGCAGTAAAGTCTGGTAGACTCCCATCACCAGATGACAGATTTACTCTCACGTACCCCGAACCGCAACAGTGGAACGATGTACAGACGTGGCTGCAAGAGACGGTGTTCATTAGTGACGTGGTGGAGGATGTATATGAGAAGCATAAAAGCTTGAAGGGTGGAAGGTGGTGGAAGCCTTCGGCTGACCATTGGGTGGGAGAACTTCATGCTTCCCCTACCGAGCCGGGATGGCAACTGAGGTAAGGGACTTTTTTGTCGTTGCGATGCTACTCTTCTCTAGAGCCTACGCACTTTGCAGCATCGTGTTCAACCACAATAGTAACGACGGCAGGAGCGGCTTCGTATGTATTCGCCTTTCCTTTACTTTGCTTGAGGTCCTCACGCCTCTCTAGGGTGTCCTCAACGAGCTTCTGGCGAAACTGGTTCCGGTCCTCGAGGGAATAGCGCCTCCAGCCCCCCAACTTCCTTGGGGCGAAGAAACGAAGAGACTTTCTCCAGCTGCGGTAGTCATCAATGCCGAAGCTAATGTGCAAGCCAAGACTTCTCTACCACCGAAGCTATCTCAATGCGTAAGTCGTCTACTTAATTACTCATCAAACCCAAGTATGTTCTTCTTATCGTATTTCCTCCAGACCCCATGGGTATGGCCTGCACGCTCTGTTGCACCTCCTGGGTCAAGGGACGTCTCTGCTCTCGTTACATTGAACCCGCAAACCACGTCCAAGTTACACGCATTGTGTAGAGCTCACGGGCGTACGATCACACAAGCCATCGCTGCGCTCTCTATCCTCGCTCACGCAGAGTTTCATCTGAACGCTGCTAAGGAGAGGGGCGGAGAGGGGGTCGAGGAAGTCGTCAGAAGCTTCAAGGAGAGCGAGGTGTATAAAGTCGCTTCCACGTTCTCAAATTATGTATGCTTCGTCGTTCGCTTTACTCTTTCATAACATTGGGCTGATACATGGTGTTCGCAGAGGCATAAGTTCCCAGAACCGTATCGAACGCTCGCAGGTGATACACCCGGTCCTTTATCAACATTCGACGGAATGCCGCTCTTTCTCCCCATGAATCCTATACGCAAGTTTTTCACTCTCAACGACGACGGGAACTTCAACGTGCGGCTCGGCCTCTCCTCCACCGATCTCGAGAACTTGTTTTGGAATGGGTTAGTCGAAGTTACGGCGAATAGCTGGAACGATCATGACGTCCGTCCTTCCTCTTTCCTAGTGTTCATCATACCTACAGTCCTCATGTGTTTCAAACTATAGCTTTCGTTACAAGGATTTGCGAATCGTGAGGTATCCTCCCAGGAGTTGATTCACGCCCCCGCATCCGAGATTGTGAAAGTGCTCTCGCAACCCTTGCTCAAATTCTCCTCGATAGGCGATCTGGGCCGTCTAGGTATATTCAAGGACTATCTGCCCTCAAGTACCCAAGATGGATCACCCGCCCCCACACTCACGGTTACGGAAACCATATGTGGCCAACGTATGCGCGCCCCACCGGTTTTGAATCTGTTCTGGCAGTACGATGGGAGGATGAGGTTTCAGTGGTTCACTGGGGGTGAGTGGATGACCGAGCGTGAGCTGTCAGTATTGGTGGATGGATTCGAGAGATGGATCAAGGTGGTGGTCGCTCCTGTGGAGAATTGAGTTGAGGTTGGATGGAGTGCCAGTGGAGAGAATCAACCTGAGTAGAGAGTAGTATCACAATCTATGTTGAAACTTCTTCACACGGCCTGTCGTGAGCACTGTAACCTCGAGGGAAGATAATCACGATAGATGACAGCTTCCCAGCGGAAAGAGGACATCCATCTTGTAGCTTCATCAGATTTGCTCCACACAAACTTCTTGATAATACAGCCTCGAGCAGCCGCTATTCTAACCACGGTATCATAAGAAGGTGAGGTTACGCCACCAATACACGGATGACCTTGCGATCACAATTCAGGAGATTGTACGAGTCCGAAGTCGCAACTGAGGTGCTTTGATTTGGATATTCCCTGTGAATGAAAATTTTTATACACATGCTCAGCAGCATGCCTCCTTTGCATCAGGCCCTCGTACTAAAACTGGTATTCTGCTGCGTATTCCTTACAACCCGTTGTCTTTCATTACCCTATCTAGCATTCTTCTTAGGAAGAGGGATATCGCATAACGGTCAGCATGTGATGTACCGAGGCGCCCCTCTCAAGGAATTTGAGGAGGATGAAGGTGTTACTTACCATCAGCTGCGGGAGCATACGGAGGTGGACGTTCTGGTTCGCTCGTACGCTCCATCGCATTCAAACGCGCCACCAGATATTCTACCATCACCCTCAGGCTCCGAGATTCAGAACGTGAGTGTGGTCTTGAAGTCGGAAGTACTTCCTGGCTGTATGCTGGCTGAATAAGTCCAGGAAGAGTGCTGGTGCTGCCACTCCCTGTCATATCAAGGAATGATCGAAGCTGAGGAGCCGGCGGTGCATTAGCAACGACATTGGGTCGACCGGAACTGACACTGGCAGCAGGTTGAGAAGATTGATTCCTGCCGGTATCGCCAGGACGAGTGGTGGTGGAGTATGGAAGTTTAAGGAAAGAGTGATCAGCACTGATGTTGCCGGAGTCGTGGGGTCCAATTCGATCAACTGCAGCTGCATCGTTCACAGTAGGATCTTCTCGTGCTGGTCGAAGTCGAGAATCTGGGCTGATCCTAGCAAGCCCAGCCACCGACTCGGTTTCCTGCACTGGGCTCCTTGACGCCATTCCGCCCAACCGGCTATCGAGCCCAGCAACAGTGTACTCCATCTGGTAAGGGCGAGGCAATTCTTTTTCAATCGACGGGGAAGTCCCGTCTCCTCTTCGGGTGGTTCGATCTGACCCCGCTGCCCTGTCTTCCGTCTGGTCAGCATAGATTGCGCGGTGAGGGACTGGTGCCTCTATGTTGCTCGGTGGGGTAGTCCAGATAGTAGGATGGGGATTGTGAAGTTGCTGCCCAGCCCGGGGTTGAGACTCTGCAGAGGCATATCTCAAGATGTACGGATTTGGTAGTTGTTCGACGCAAAGTCTAGCGTCCTGATTGGAAATGGTTGGGTCCTGGTTGTTCGTAGGGGCATGTTGACTGTGTAGGGGCCTATCTTCGATACCATGAGCTGATGGCACAACTGTTTAACAACTTTCAGCAGATCTCCGAAGGTCTATGTTAACGGCTTAGTACTCACGATTGGTTTCATGACTCGCCTTTTCGGAACCACGCCGCAACAATTTGTAGAAGAAAAACAGGGCAACTACAACCACAAGACCGGATGCAACACCCAGTCCAGCAATACCTCCAGCTGAGAGGCCGTTCGACGTCCCAGCCATAGATGATCGAGTCTCGCCTTTGAAATCGAGGGAGGAGAGGAAATGTAATCTGGAGGCCAGTAACGATGGGTCTTCGTCCGTGAGAGTACGAGTTAAACAAGACCAGATCCTCGGTCGGTCTGTTCGAGGGTATACGGGTGTTCCTTGACATGGGGGAGATGCCACGAGGACAATCGCCTTTTAAAAGATGCACCGTAAGCGCTTTTACAGCTCATGAGTGTCCAATGTATCAGAGACTAGCCTCCAGTGAGAAAGATCGCTGCCAAACAATCTTAATCTTGATAGATTGCCTTTTGTTCACACGTACCGCCATGTTCATTATCAATCTGTCGTCTGGAAACGACGACTAGGAGAGGAAGGCGTGCAGATACTAGACGCCGTGTAATCTATAGACTCAAGAGCTATCAGCAGTTAGATTATGATCTTTCGATAGTTAGTATCCTCACATGAATAGTAACGGTGCATTAGATCCAAAGCATGATGTATGATATATAGCCCTAACCAAAGCTAAGATAAGAAGGAAACGATACGGGGATATACCACAACCTATACGACACACCAAAACCATATATACACCCCACCGCCCTCCGACTTGGAAAGCATCCAACAAACCCCGACCTAGAACCCAGGCAACCTCCCCTTTCTCTTCCCTCCACCTGTACTCACATCCACCCCTTTTCCCTTCTTACTCCCTCCCCCAAGCACGTCCCTTATCTTCTTCCTCTCCTCAACATCATCAGAGTAATCATACCGGATCGTCATATCCTCTGGCCGTTTCATAGCCATGGGGTGGAGATGTAAATCCTCAAGATGCGCCGCGTCGACAGAGTCATTGGGATCGACGTCGGTTGGGAGGTGGAATGGCTGGCTGAAGCTTGGTATTGGTATTGGGATGGGAGAGTCGAGAGGGAGGGCGAGGTTACGCTAGATTAAGGTGATTTGTATCAGTATCGCTAAAGAAAACAGAGAAACGCAAAAGACCTACGTTTGAACGAACTCTCCCTCTCTGCCTTTTAGCTCCACCCTCTCCGGCACCTTGCCCGCCACTCTCCTGCCCGCCACCTGATTCAGCTGCACCAGTAACACCACCACTCTGTTCATCGTCCCTCCCCCTCTTACCGAGGAGAGAAGCGATAGACTCTTGCAGGGCTACAGCAGCTTTGGCGGGACAAGGTGGTTGGTTATCAGCTGTCGTGGAAGCTGGTTTAGACTTCGACTTAGAGGAGTCTGGTTTTGGCTTTGGTGGTTTCGGTTTGAGAGGAGAGGGTGAGGCTGGTGGAGAGGTCGCTGGTCCTTCCAAGTCTAGATCACCATCACCATCGCCGCGAGTCGCACGAGCAGCAGCAGCAACGGAAGGCGGAATCTTCATTGGAGACGGTGAAGCCGACGAAGGGATCCTGAACAAGTTTTGTGATGAAGACGGAGAGGATAGTTTATCAAGGACAGGGTCGAACTGGGGGAGATTGAAGGAGGACTCCTCTTCCTCTTCCCTCCTCGCCCTTCCGACCATCTCCATTTCATCATCATAATCCTCATCTTGCTGCCCATGACCACCACCAGCGTATTCCTCTCTCTCTTCCGTAAGACCAAACCCGAACTCAGGCTCATCATCGTCGTCTCCTCCTGTTCCCTTGGTACGGGGATTAACAGGACGACGGAACGATGACTGAGCGCGTATCCCTCTCGGATTTCCAAACGACCCGAAGGACAGGAGATCATGAGAGGTGGAAGTGACGTCCTGCGTGTGCGCATGCTGCTGCTGCACAGGCTTGGATGGACCTGCGTCTGCGTTTCCCGGATCTGGACCTGCAGCCTTGGAGTTGCGCATACATTCACTCTCCGATTTAGTTCGATTCGGACCAGCGGCACGCATAGTTGGGTTGACCTCTGCGTGCGGGTGTTTTCGTTTGGGAGAAGTGACTCGGGATTGAGGTCGAACAAGGGCAGCAGCTTCAAGTCGAGCCTGAGGAGGTGGAGGAGGGCCGGCAGGCAAGTCGAAACTGCCAGTCGGGGCGAACTCGTCCCCAACACCACCCGGACTAAACGAATCTGGTTCATCCGTACCACCCGACACCATTTCCCTCGCTTTGCCCTTGCCCTTATCCCGCCTCATCCCATCTCCAGCACTCTGCAAGGCAGACCCAAGGCCGGACGTCGCCGTCTCGCTGCGACGCGTCCCCACGGTACGAGAACGTGAATCCCCGGGGAAGTCCGATTCGAAATCCACCCTGCCCTTGCTAGCTACAGAGCCTAACCACCCCAGATCAACGACCTTCACGCCCCATTCCCTCGCTTTGTCGTACTTGGGTCCTGAACGGGACGGACAGACGAGGTGCGTTGCACGTGGGTGGAAGGTCAGGGAGAGTGGGATGCCTAGAGGGCGTAAAACGACGCGGTCAGGAAGGTGAATGAGGAGGGGATGGACAGAAGGCGGACTGACCGAGTAAGCGGACGAGACGACGAACGAGCAGGGTTTGCGCTTCGTCCAATCCAGAGTATGATAACACCAATTTTCCTGCACCTATTCAGCATGAACGCCACATCAGTTCAATGTTCAAAAGAAATAACCCAAAAAGCACAAAACTAACCAGGAATCCCACCCTTCGGAACGATGATAGGCACCATGCCCACTTCGTCTGGTCCATAACCATCGGAGCCGAGACCACTGGTATGAGAACTAGGATTGGCAACGCTAGGAACCGGGACGATCCGCTCCTCGTAGAGACATCTCTCCAACCAACACTCCGTCCGAAACTTGACTTTCATTGACTCTGTCGCAGCGAGGAAATGTGTCGTTCCACTAAAGCCGTCAAGATAAAAAGAAATAGTAATCATCAGTACCCCGACGTTGAAACTGAAAAACAAGAGAACTGGGAACCAACCTCGTGAGCCTGACGACCGCCCAATCCACCTCGTCCTCGTTACCGTCCCAATTCTGCTCGTCGATGACTCTACCGCCGTGCTGTACGATTGTGTCCCGGACGGATGGAACGGAGGCTTCGCCTAGGAGGAGAATAGTGCGGTTGGCGAATGTTTGAGGTACTGAGGGAGCAGTGGTGGATGAGGAGGCTTGTGCTTGTGCTCCCGCTTGTGGGCCTGGATGTGCAGACGAGGACGCCTCCGGCTGAGGAGGAGCATCGTCGACATCCATAGACCCGTCGTCCTCATCCCCAAGATTTGCAAAGGCAGGCTCAATCCTGCCATTCGCACCATCGCCCGCTCTGCCTCCTCTCCTTCCAAACACATCCTCAGCTGTGATACTCCGCCCGAGCCTATTCCTCGACGTCGAAGGCTCGGGAGCAGCAAAGGACTTCGTTCGCTTAAAGCTCCCAAGGACACTCTTCCTCCTCTTATGGCCATCCGCAAACTCATCGTCAGCTCCAAACCCAGTATGCTCCTCCTCTTCATCCTCGTCTTCCGTCTGCGATCCACCCGCGCCCGACAGACTGTGATTTACGTGTTTGGAAGGGGAGAGTCTGAGGGTCCCGCCGCGTTGTTCGTAGCCCCGGTGTTTGAGGAGGGAGGTCCAGACTTGGAGCGTTACGGCCGGTGTGCGAGGGACAGAAGCGAGCTCCTCCTCTTCATCTCCCAACAAGACGCTCTGCTGGCTCGTATCTAAGGCTGGAGGTGCGGGTTCATTATCCGGCGTCGCTTCCATGATGACTTCGCTCCGTAGCTTGGATCCTCCAGGGGGCAGCATTTGAGAGCCACTAGTTCCGTTGCGACCTGAATTCGTCCTGGAAAGCATGCGAGAGTTGGCTCGTGGGAGGGAACGAGCGTTGGTGGAGAGGGTTGTGTTATTGGTGGTATCAGCATCTGAGTCGTGTGGTGCGGGTGCGGGTATAGGAGCAGGGGTTAGTTTTGGAGGTTTGGGACGGCGGACGTCGTATTTGGATTCTTCAAAGCGGCCTGATAGAGGGGTAAAGTCAGATATGGTTGTCTGAGAGAGAAAAGAGATGATAAATCACAAGGAAGGGACGAAAAGGAGAGAAGGAGGAGAGAAGGAAGAGGGGAAGATAAAGCGTGGAGATGAAGGGGCAGAACAAGTATAAGAGGGATACGTAGAGAGTGATAAAAGTATGAATAATAATGAAGAGAAGGACAAACAAAGAGGGTAAAACAACTGAAACCAGCGAGAGCAGTCCAAGATAGAGAGAAAAAAATGAAGAAGCAGACAGGGTAGAAAGAGCACCGAAAGGGTAGAAGCAGAGAAGGGGAAAAGCAGCCCCTACCTCCTCTGCTCAACGAATCCCAAAACCACTCCTCCCAAACCATGAGGATATTCGCTTCGCCCCTCTGGTTGAACTTTTCCGCATACCGCCTTGCTTCATCCGCCTCTGGTACGCTTTCGCCATCCTCGTGATCGTCCTCTCCTTCTCTCTTCTTGGGCTTGCCAGCACCACAGATGAGATGCGTGACTCTAACCGGTCTCTCAATCTTTGCGACGTAGGTACCTCCGTTGTCCTGAATGTGTTTGATGATCTTGGCACGGCGAACGATGGAAGGGATGTTAGAGAGTGCGATGGTGAGCCCTATGAAGGGAGGGAGAAGGTGGGGTTTGAGGGACTGTCGTAAGGAAAATTAGAAAGGTTTATAAAGGGCTGACCATAGACTAACCTGAGATAACTCGACATCGTCGCCTCTAAGCCATATTTTATGGCTTTCATCAATCCAGGAGGGTAATAAGATGGGAATCGAGCGTTCCACTGCACACTACATTCATCATACCCATCAGCTCATTCCCATTCAGAGCAACAGTAACACTCACGTAATACTTCGAACTCCCACAAGTTTCTGCAACGAGGTGTGTTACTCTGTCCGTCAACGCAGCAACATGAGCGGCGCCCAGCTCTTCCGCTTTGCGGTAAAACACGTGTTTATCATCTACACCACTGAGGCATAGTACAACCCCTTTGAATGGACGTGGGGTGACATCGTCGGTTGGCGAGGAAGTCGGTGGTGGTTGGCTGTCTGCGGCCCAGATTACTGTGCTGTTTTGGGTAGCTAAGGGTGCGAGGGCGGCTTGTGGAGGGCGGAGTTTGACGTTTGGGACCTGGGAGACTCTCATTTCAGAGATTCAGCAGGTATAAAGGAGAGTAATAGTATGTACCTTATGTGACTTGTTCGACCGTCGTTTGTTCATCCCGTTTCGTTGTTTCTTCTCTCTCCTCCTCGTCAGTCGTCACAGTTTAATACAGTGTCGTCGGTGTAGTTGGTGGTAGAGAGTGTTGATATAGATCCCTTAGTAGGATTCAGGGATGTGAGGTCGTATGCGATATGGTTTGAATAGGATATGTAGATGCAATAGCTGGAGAGCTGAAGGAGTGAGGTTTGGCGGGGCAGACAGGAGGGACGATCACATGTTCGTGTCTATCATTCAGGGCAGGTTAAGACGCGTTTGGTGAGGAGTCCGACTCAAGACGCGCTTCGACCTGCCCTAAGGTGAGTTGCTGTCATGGCTCGTTACTTTTGCCTCCCTTCGCCATTGTCCTCGTCGACGTCGAGATACATTTCTACTGTTTCATATCATACTATGGGGTCCCTTTCTTTGACTGGCCAGGGACTGTCCAAATGCCTGCAGCACTGGTGGTAGCATCTCTCTTCAGCAGCCTCGCTGCAAACCCCTTCTGGATGAGGCTCATCGACGTTGAGGGGCCAGTTAAGGCTTCAATCTGCACATATGAACTCCAGAACTAGCTGTGCAAGTCACTTCAGCATGAGTGCCTCCAGAAAGCTTCGTCCCTGCTCTGGGAGGCTACTGCCTCTCGCCGACATGAGCGGAGAGCGCTTGGGGCTATGCTTTCGTTCGAATTCATCTTGTGGAGAGAAAGGTATCGGAAAACCCGATCACAGTTGAGTCGGTTCTTACGCTCCACTGATTCCCTTGTTGTCTATTCTGCGAACGTCGCCAAGCCATGGTATGAGGCTGTAGACCAACTGCTCCACGGCGAGGCCCACCACACGACTTATCACCACTGACCGTAACAGCACTGCAGCCTATTCCTTTCTTTCTCCCTCTCTTCAGCACCTTCAGGGGGTCACGACGAAACTCAGAACCACGCTCATTTGCTCATCGCAAAACAGACACAACCACTTTGGTACCCATGCCTTCTCAATCGCTCATAATTATCATCGTCGTTGTATCCAACATTGTTGGCCTGCTCATATGCGTCGTCGCCGTTTGTGGTTGTTGTAGAAGGCGGAAAGGTGTCGATGGTCAGTATGACTCTGAAATATCCGATATGTGTTCTCTCTAACAAGAAATGGATAATGTTGTGACTTTCTAGCTGAGAAGTCGGGTGCCATGTCGAATACACGGGTACGACGCGTTCACGGAACACGATCCAATGCTCCAGGATCTAGACCTTCCACTGGTACTCCCACCAGACGTGCTCCTCCTGCAAACCCAGAGACTCCGGCCCCTTATTTCATGAGGTACGCCTCTGTTTACGGCAACAGCCAGACAACACGACCACCCGGGTTTCCAGATCCTATCACCTGGACTATCCCACCGACCAACATAGAACTGCCTGTCCCCTACCGCATGCGATATAATTCCACTGTACCGATAGGCCTCTCAGGGACTCGGCCTAGAGGTTTCGACCCTACCACCTGGACGATCCCACCTAGCAATATGCAGATGTCGGTTCCATACCTTAAGATCTACGAACCTCCTGGGGTTGATAGTCAGGCCGACGGACAGGGAAACGAAAGTGCCATGGACGGGGATGAGGTTGTAGCTGGAGCAAGCGGTGTTGATCCTCCAGATCTTACTGTTTTGGGAGCTCACGGTTCCGACAGCTCACAGCCTTCTCACCCTCAGCCTCAACGAATATCCGTTACTGCATTCGACGATACAGCCGGAGTGGAACCGCCCGAACCGGCAGTTGGAGCGTCGAGATCTTCGTTTGTAAGACCAGGCCAAAACACCGGGTCTGCCCATCTACAAGCGATGGTAGAATACCTAGTTGCGCGTGTGAACGCGATGGAACGTATGAACGAACCAGAACGTCCGCCCCCGTATGCTTCTGAAGCTGACAGTAAGCTCTATACGTTCCTCTTACTGCATCTCGGGACACCACATCGATTGCTAACTGATATATGCCTTATTAGCTACCTCTGTCCGGTATACTCTTCGCTGAGAGGTTCCGAATGTGACATAGGGCAACGAGATTGAATAGGCAAAGGGACTACATGGTGGGAGGTCAGAGTATCGATCTCACTGCGCAGTGTCTAGGCTAGAACCCCTCGTGCATCAGGCTATGTCAACGTCTTCTCCCGCAGTGGAGACGATGCCCCCGGCGCCTGTTCTGCTGCCGTTTCTCGGGCTATATCTTAGCTAGGGAGGTATTGAGGGCTTCTTCTGTTGTGATAATCTAGATAATAGAGCACGACTCGGAGTCGCTGAGTTCCTGAAGGCTTCTGAGACTCCTGGGCTATAGTGGCAGTGGAAGGTTGCGTATGAGTGCATACAGGTTGATACGGACAGTGAGATAGTGAATGGTGGCAAGAGCCTAGGACGAACGGACCACAGTACTCGTACTTAATCGCATTATGCCCGACGTTCTTCATAGACCTATAAACTTAACGACATATTTCTAGTTCACCCATCCACACTACGAGATATTGTTCTAGAGCAAGAGTAAAACAGGTGAGCTGGATGAATGTGAAGAACCGGAGAAAGGCGTCGACTCGGTCGGCGGCACCAGGGGCAGTCTCGAAAATTGCGCGCTCCGACCTGCCCTAAAGTGGAATAATGATGTCCCTCAGGCTCTGTGATGATCCTCTTTGCATGCACAATGGCGCATCTGCCCTCTCAACGTCGTCGGCAGGTCGTCGTGAACATTCCTGGTCGACCCAATGCAATCGCTATATACTCCCAGAAGTGTCCTCTCTGATTCCTTCCACTGCCAGCACATGTATCGCCCACTAGAAGCTAAAGCCCAAAAGCACTGCCCGATCTGATCCCGAAGAGCCCGCTAGGACTCACCAAACGACCAAACACGCAGTGCAAGACACCAAGAAACCTCATTGCATCTTCTTCATTACGACGATGATGGTGAAATCGCAGTCTCTCAGGTACCTCCGGAAGGTTTAGCTGGAACGATCTTGGGCGTCGCGCTCGGTTTTGGCTGTTATCCACTTTCGAGATCAGTGCTCGCTTTGGTTAGCCGGTAAAGGGGGTGAGGTATGCTGCGTTACTGCCATATGACCTACCTGCCTAGGCATTAGACGCAAATCTGGGCTGTGGCGAGAAAAGATCCACGCATCGACCTAAGGCTGCTACTGCGCTCAACCGCTCTCATCACAATCACCGTTCTCCATCTCCAAAACAGTACTTACCAACAAGCCACCATCTGCGCTTCCCTTCTATCTGCATCTGTGAGCACTAGTACGACTTGTTTACCCCTTTTGACGTTGCTGCAGCGCGCAAGCAGCACAGGTTTGATCAGGAACTGGGGATAAGTCTGAGCAGCTGGGTGATACGGATAGAGTGAACCGTATAGCTGTCACTTAGAGTTTGAAGTGCATCCCCGCATATATATGTGATGCAACTCAAACTGCACCATGAGTTTTCTCTTCGCAAGCTGATATCAGTCTTCATGTCCCCGACCTTCACTTTCCTTACAGATGGCGCAACTCTTGCTGCTGACTCCCCATCCATGGCGAGGTTCTCTCTGGACAAGACGCTCGGAGCGTACTTGATTGGTACCTTTGTTTCTGCTGTGTGCGTGGCTATCGCTCTGTAGCATTAGAATATGTCATTGGGATTTGGCTGAATCTGGAGAACAGGCTGTATGGGATATCTTGTTTGCAGACATTCGTGTACTACCGGACGTATCAGAAGGATAGATTTCTGCTCAAGCTCACCGTGCGTCCGTTTCCTTTCTTCTATGTGCTCAGTTAAATCTCATGATGGGTGTATCACAGATTGCCGCTCTCTGGTAAGAAGAGGATCGAGCATCCACGCTTTGAACATCCTTGTTCACCACCCCTGTTGCAGGATCTTTGAGACGCTGCATATCGCACTGAACATGGAAGCGAATTACCACTACCTCGTCACTACACGGCTTGACTCCGTGGTGTCCTTCAAGCCTATACGGTGCGTCCGAGATCCTTGTTTTTCAGTTAGAATCGTTTCTTACCACGATCTCTTGAATTTTAGGACGTCCGTTGTGTGTTGCTCCCTCTTCAGCTTAGAAGAGATAATAGTCTCATGCTTATCCGGTTTCTCTCGTTCCCCTCAAGCTGGCTGTCGGAGTGACCGTGAGCTCATCTCCATTCACCTCCAGCTCCGTTATCACTGACTGATAAACGCAGAGCGTGATCATTATGATAGCACATGTCTGTTACGCCCACCGTATCTTCACAGGTGAGCTCTTAGACTTTTCTGTCATCCTTATCATCTTGTTGACAATCCATGGCCCCAAGTGACTCGAAAAAATTGGTGGATAACATCTCTGATTGTGAGGACATCGTTTCATGGTCGATCTTGTACTGTGTTCACTCCTGACTTAATGCCGCCTTGTGTCCGTAGCTTGGACTGAGCCTAGGTGCTTTCGTATCCGCACTTGGTAGGTCCTCACTCGTACCACAATCTGCGATCCCAGTAGTTATATCTGAACCTGCTCTCATCTAGTGGCAACAGTAACGACGTCAGTAGCCTTCACCCAAAGTTCCATTGAAAATAGCCCTTGCCTGAGATTTTTGTACAGGCTCCAGAGGCATGACTGGACGAAGGTTGCGACGGGCAGCAACGCTCTGGTACGAGTCCTTTCGAAATCCGGTCTCTTTGACGCATACGTTGACGATCAGATTGGATCTAGACATGGGCGAGAAGCGGTCTTGCTCTGTCCGTCGCAGCGGACGTTCTTATCGCAGGTTCACTCGCGGTTTATCTGCATGGGGCAAGAACCGGGCATAAGAGGTTAGTTCGCTTTACGTTGGTCTTCAGATCAGCTTCACGGTATTGACTGTTACTCCACGCCCAGAACTGATACGTTGGTAAACAACTTGATAGTAGTTGCGATAAACAATGCGGTCCTCACCAGGTAAGTGCTCCTATTCTTGGTGCCCTTATGAAGTGTGAAAGGAAAAGCTGACCTTAGTACAACGCATACAGTCTGCTGAATGTCGCAGTTCTCGTCACGGTGCGTTTCTCGACTTGCCCTCCCAAAGTTCCCGAATGGGTATAGCTGAACTCAAGCTTGGTTTCCTTCTAGAGTTTTGCGTCGTCGACGTCGATCATATACATGGCCATCCTCCAAGTTGCTGGGAACCGTTAGTCATCCTCCTTTCCCTCCTTCATACATCAAACAAACCCGGGGTTTGACGTACTTAACTGCTGTTTAGTGTATACGAACTCACTCATGGCGACTCTCAACGCACGCAATATGCTGAGAGAAGAGCAGGGAAGATTACAAGAAGCCTCTTTGATGAGAGCCACTCCCTTGAGCGAAGAAACGATTGCTATCTCTGCGCGGGGCTCTGGGTCATTAGGTAGTAGTGCGAAAGTGCCGGTGTTAGTGGCCACTAGTTCTCGGGATGCTCAGCATGAGTGAGATACTGTGTGTTCTATTATGGATGATCGACAGATCTAGAAGTGTAAGATGGACAGTTGGGCTGCATGTTGACGAAGAGAAGGATGGAAGGAAGGAGTGTATGATGCAGTGTAAAATGTATTTATTCTAGAGGGCATGGAAAGCGCCCTAAATGTAGAGTAACAAGGTTAGAGTTCGTTGGCGAAGAGGCTTTGTAGAGCGACGCATTATAATGAGATGGCCCGTTGAGGTAAACCTTGTAACTGTCTGAACTGCGAGATGGAATTAACCAAAGACGTCGAGGCAGAAAGAGAGAACAAATCGCACACGAACCTTCTCCCGACTGAAAAGCCAACACGACTGAAATGCACTCAGGGACACCGTCACCAGTAGACCATATCATAACTCGAGCGCCTTCTTCTGTCCACTGACAACATAACCCCGACTAGCCTTCCTCTCAACACGCATCTGTTCTCTCGTCCTGACACTCGCCGCGTCCACATTCTCTACCGAAAGCAATTCTTTGACTGCTAAAATCTTGCCAGCAACCCCCGGCGAGTGTGGATAGTAAACCGTCTGGAACCGTCTATGCAGACCAAGTGCTTTGAGAGTCCCTTGCTTCTTGGAGCCGAGAGAGATGGCAGAGCGTTGGAGAGTTATTTTGTAGTGCGTTTTGGGACCCTGGGTTTCCGGTTGGGAGGATGAGGTTTGTAATGGTGGTGTGGAGGATGTAGAAGACGCCGACGTAGACGCGGACCAAGTCGTCGCTGTGGTCGACAGCTTAGCGAGTCTGTAGGAGAGACATGAAGCTGGAGGATGGGGCTTGAGAGCTGCAGCCAGAGCTGCGCGTCGAGTGCAGGACAACATGCAGGACATTTTCGAGTTGATAGTGTGGCTGTGCCACCACTTCTGTTCCTTCTTCTCTATGTAGCCGATTCGTTCTCTGTAACTTACAGCTACTTCCTCTAGTTCCGTGAGCGCCCTAAGGTACTCTCAACAATGAATATCATTTCCCAGCCCTCTCTGCAAAACAAGCTGCGCATATCAGCTGGCCTGTGACGTTCATGCGCTCACTGGGTTGTCCAACCACCAGGCCAGTAGTACACCACAACCACACGGCAGTCTACTTCCTTGACGCCCAACCAGGATTCCTCACTCATCGGAGGCGTAACCCCGTTGTTTAGAGTCTCGTCGAGTCTTTCTCATACTTTATTGATGTTACCCTGGGATGGCTTACATGTAAAGTCTTTCCGAGGTTCCTCTCAACCCCATACCTCCGGATCGATCCTTTTTCTCCATTGGGTTGAGGTGAATGCCTCTACCTAACAAGCAGCTTGGGTTGTTCTCGCTATCACAGGATATTCTCTGAGTGTGCTCGTAAATGGGATAGCTCCGGGTATTGTTAGCTAGGCTGCCTAGTAAGCAATCCATCCACCGCACCCTTCCTTCATCCTATCCGCTTCCTTTACCTTGCATTGCATCGAATCAAGTCTGATATCCGTCCCTCTAGCCAGCAGAGACCGCTAGGTCCACCGAGCACACTCATCGGGTCCAAAGGATCGAAAATTCTAGCACTACTCACTGAGTCCGGATCATTTACATATTCTATCTACTCATCCAGGTGACTTCGTGCCTCGACGAGAGTGATATCGTTTTTGCGAGTGCACCAGACTAATCATGTTTAGCTGGTAGATGGACAAGATAATGCCGTCCTTGTGGTATGTTTTCATCGAGGGTCTGGATAGCATGAGTTCATTTCTCTTTCTACGCTGTACAGCTTTGATTGGGAACTGCCTTGAGATGAAAAGCACCACGTCTGTCTACTCCACACGGATTCTCGGGCCAGAAATCCCTCGCCGTACGGAAAACTGGACATGCAATGCTTTGATCATTTCTTCGGCACCCTCATGAATTGAAGAACCTGAGAGAAGCCCCTTGAAGGCGGTTCGACTGATCATGATTTTATAGATCTTTTCTTCGATACTTCAACTCGGAATATTTTGCTCGACTTCTCAATCCCTCGATCAACTTCAATGGATCCTCTCGAACTCAATTGAACCTGTTCCTCATGAACTCGTAAGAGGTGCTTGAGCCCCTTGTTGCACAATCGACCTCAAAACATCTATGGACACCGGGCGGAGATATCGATAAATCTCGGAACTGCGCAAGGTGGGATCATGGATTATCTCTAGATATCCACGGTCCGCCGATGTCACCGTTGAAGGCCGTGGTATTATCATCAATGCCATCATGATGTGAGTCCTTGGCAGGCGAATGTTCAATGAACTTCGGGGCCCTGCACGGAGAATGTACGTCTTCTATCGGGCAGGCACATATAATATGAGGCGCTTGATGATAATTCCATCAACCTCCTTTTGCCTCCCTTCCCCCTGCTTTCAGACAAACAGCCTGAGGGGCTCCGCTGAGAGTCCTTTCATCCTTTTACGAACTTTGCCGAGCTCGCTGTGACTCCAACTCGACGGTTGGACGGCTACGGAACTCTAGGGCGTTCCAGGCTTTCATCCACTAGCTGCCGTCTAATCTACAGCGACTATGAACATTGCATATACTGCAAGACGGGCGACCTTTGCTGGTACCACCCATCTCGAGAGGAGAATGACTGCAGAAGAGGCAGAATGGCTCACCTTTACTGCAAAGGATATCAGCTTCAACGTGAAGAAAACGATTGCCGAGCTGACTTTCTACGGTAAGTGATCTCATCATTCCTTTGTGTGGGAGGAGCTGACCTGTTTTGCGTTAGGCGCATATTTTGTACTGGTTTGTATGTCGCTCTGGACTATCATGTAAGCTCCTCATCATAACACACGGCTACTCATACCTAACCCATCTCTTAACAACGATTAGAAAACGACGTCAACGAACCCTACGGGCATGGTTTCTTTTCTCCGCCCTGGTCGTCACCTTCTGCCTCACCACCCTTCAATGTGCCGTCGATATAAGTTTCGTCGTCACAGAGATCCAAATGATCTTGATCGACAACCCCGAACGTTCGATCATAGACAAAGCGATAGCATTCCAAGAGTTGAGTTGGTTCAAGGCGGCGTTTGTGGTTGTTATCATTGTCACGGGTGTGGGGGACTCGGGCTTAGTTGTGAGTAACACCTCAAAAGCTGCATTTGATCCTTTTTGCTGATGACCTAGTCGGAATGGATTGATTCAGTGTCTTATCAACGACGGTCTCGCTGCCTGGAGGGCTGTATCAATCCTACAATCGTCTTCTAAGCGGTATATGAGACTCATCCTTTATATCCTCTTGTTTCTATGCTCTGGTGAGATCCCTGACTCTCTACCTGGTATCAGTGGTTGAACCACCATGTATATCAGGTCTATGGGTCGCATCCACCGCCCTTCAGATACGAGCTATAGGGAAACCAGGCCCGCTACCCAACAGTGATCCTGCTTCAATCCTCGCCATCACCGGATCCTCGATGAGCGTACTGGCTAATGCAGTCGCGACTAGCGTGATTGGGCACTCTGCCTAGTGAGTAGACATGTCCCTTCCTTTCTTATACTATGCTTCCTTAAAGCCAGAGGCTAAGCGTAACCCATCTAGTGTACAGAGAGCTGCGAATCATGGGCCGATCAGATTCCAAGGACCAAGAGTTCTAGCGCTGCTAACGGAATCTGGTTTGTTCTATCTACTGATACAGGTAAGTGCAATTATATCTCGGTCATGGCCCTTGGCAAAAATCATGTACATATAAACGAGCTGAAATTTCTACTTTTGTAGATCGTACGGTTGGGCCTCATCGTCAGTTTCAATTCCTCCACACCTGCGTTTGGCTCGCTGGAGACTGCTTCGACAATTTTCGCTCTGATTACAATGGTCATTTCTGTAAGCCATCCATGGGTAGTTGCTCCGAGCATACCTCACGAGACTAAACAACTTGCTATTGGTTGCTACAGGCGATGTACACCCCCGCCCTCATCCTCATCATCAACCGCGGATACTCTGTCGCTGATGCAGTTTATCTACAAAGTATATCGACTGATACTCATCCCCGGAGCAGTCACACTGCTGGCCATAGTTCACGAGATACTAGGACTGGTGAAAATTGGCAAACAACGAGCGATATCGTGTTTGCCCCTTCAAAGCCCGTTGAGCTGAGCTCGTTCGATAAAAAAGGTCCACCGAGACAGGAATACGGGTTTGCTAGATAGATAAATGTATGTGTGTCCTATAGTTGTAATATTTTTACCCAATGAGTACTGTTTTGTGGATTCAGTAGCACTTGAAGTACTGTAATTCAAGTTTGTGTTTACGAATGAGGGGTCTTGAAGGTATGTTTATCGGTTTCGCCGTGGCAGCCGATGGCAAAGTCGCTTATCATCAGGTGATGGAATGTTCGCCTCTGTGTCAGTCCGCCAAGGCACCACTGCCTGAGCTGATGAACGCAAAGCTGTTGGTAACGCAGAGCGCAGTTGTTCTTCCCTAACTCCTCCAATACTCGTATTATATCCGTTTACCAGTGCTTCACCCAAGTACAGACCACCCGAGTGCTGAGAATGGCAGAATCAGGACAACCACCAACCGAACTTTCGTCACAAGCAGAGGTCTGGTATCTCAAGGAGATAGCGTTTGGAGAGGCTGAAAGGCGACGTAAATTCAAGATAATAACGCAGAACTTCAATGGGTGCGTTATTGATTTCTACATTCTTGACTGGGAAATCAGCGCTGATGTGGAATTTCTGTTGCTTGTACAGACCTTGCTCCTTCATCGCCGTATGTATGAGTATTTCCATATGCCAGGTCAAAAACGGGACTGACTCGTTATGCAGGCAACATCCTTATACTTCGAGGAAACATAGAGATCCTACCTGCCTCTCGAGACTCGGTCTCCTACGAGTTCCTAAGCCAGCTTGTTGGAGAGTATCTACTCAAAACAACAACAGAGGTAGATATATCCGCTGCGCTGTCGTTTATGCCCAAGACCCAGAGTGCGTACACCAGAATTTACACGGCCAGTGATGGTCCAGTCGTTTCTTACAACCCTATATAGAGGGCATGGACCTAAACCCGCTGTTTACTGGTGCCACGTCATTCAGACCGGCTGGGGACGGTGGTGAACTCAAGCTGTTCGAGGCCGCGGGGATCCAGCTAGTTCACGGCTGGCTCGTTGACCCAGATACTCGAGAAGCTGAGGTCCTCTGTCGGGCAGAGGATTACGATAATGCTGTGAACATGATCGTGGAAGCGGACCATGCTTCCAAAGGAAGATTTCTCGTCCGTGATGGGGATGTCGTTCTGGAAGACCAACCTGGGCCAAGCGGTAGCGGCGCTGCGGGAAGCAGTAGTAGTGCTGCGAACGACGAGAACGCGAAGAAAGTCCAAGATGGTGAGTCAGCTTGAAGGGGCTCCAGACCGATGTCCGTTTACTTATGGCACCCGTCGTTTCCACATGAACAGCCATAATCATTCAGCGGTTTTTGGATGACACCTGCACCCAGCTCACTTATCACGGACTGTTTCAGCTTCACCATATCATCGCGCCGGGAACTCTCGTTGCCCTGTTTCGCTCCTCTCATCTGTCAGTCCTCTACAGAAAACTCGGCGAGGATTCCGCGCTCTACGCCTTGGTGACTGATCATGTCTTCCTACACGAGCCTACTGTGGTCTGGGAACGTCTGGAAGACGTGGACGGCGGGTCTGCGACCTTCGTAGATTCGGATTTCGCGAGATCTACTCCTGTGGGCGGGGATTTTGCTGGCCACACCGAGGACATCCTCATCCGTATGCAGGGTTCTGCTTATGTTCCAATTGACCCCGCTGAGTATGTCTATCCCATTCTCGTTGTGCACTCTTCGTGAGCCTGCGCTAATGTTCTGTGCTCCACAGCGAGGCTCTTGCTCATCAGTTACAGATGGAAGAGGACCGTAACGCATCTGAGGTGATTGCCCAGAGGCAGTCTGATCGGGAGAGAACCCGTCAGCACCAGCAGGAGGAGCAGAGAAGACTCAACGAACTGAGAAGGAAAGCGGATGGGGAGGGTAAGCAGAAGAAGAGGAAGAAAGATTGTTTGATAATGTAGACGAGATATTATTACATGTCTGTCAATGACTTGGACTCAAACTTGTAGTACGGACGTACACCAGGAGGTGTACTGAAGTCCTCGGCTCCGGTACAACCCCGTATCCCGGCGGGCCAGATAGAGAGCACAGCCCCATTGTCGGCCGACTGTTGTTGCCCCAGACTTCCACCAGTGAACGACCCCTTCCTTCCTATGATATGGGCCAACAAGGATTTGGACTGGGTTGAATCATCCTTTCAGAGTTGATTGCTTGTAGCTCACCTCTTCTGGAGTTGTTCCTTGCTGCAAAACCCAATGCAATTCATCTCTTTCAACCAGCTCGTGACTACCGTGTGAAGGGAGACTTCAAGTTGAGGCCAAGCCAACATTAACCATGCCCGACAACCTTGCTTATTCCTCTCACGACCACTGTACGAGCCATACTCGGACTGATAGCTCTTCTGGCAACAATAATGACGCAGCTCAATGCCATACCTGAACCAGTGACCGTCAAGATCGCCTCCGCGACACCAACCTGGTTTCTAGATGCTTGGAAGTTCGAGGCGACGGGCTCCAAACCGCCGGACGGGTTTCCAGTTATCGTGATGTACGTTTCGTATAGGCAACGCTCTGGACCGAGTCCCAACTGCGCTATCTTCTCCTCTCCAAAACTCGAAGAGGAAAAGTAACTAACCTGGAATCGTTACGATCAGGGCACACGGTGTGGGATGCAACAAGCTTATGAATCTTAAACCTTTCGCCCAGGCTTTCGCGGCTGAGGGCTTCGTGGTCATATGTTTTGACTTTCGTAGGTGGGGTACTTCAGGTGAGGACCTCGACTCTGTTCCTTCATCATGTTTTGAAGGAATTGTTGACGTGGTCTGGACTGGCTTGTTGATCATCATCCCCGTCCGGTTCATAGATGGGACGAGGCGTAACTGTCTTTACATCTCAGAAAGATTAGAAGATTATAGGACCGTGGTCAAGTACTGTCGTCAGCAGCAGGATCTCGATGCTCAAAAGGTGGTACTTTGGGGGTATAGTCTCGCAGGTAAGTTCTAGGTGCGATCGGACGAATGAAATCTGGAACTTAGATTTTTTCTGTAGGTGGTCACTGTCTTTCGCTGACCGCTGAGGTACGCAGCCCCATTGAGGATTGCCTCAGGGATATGCAGTGTACTGACTCTGGGATGCCACTCCAGCCTGACCTTAACATCGCCGCCGCTATTTTTCAAAGCCCTTACACTGGTCGCTCGTTCAGAACGCGCTGGGACCATCCGATGTTCTTCAAATACCTATTCTATTCCATCGCAGATCTCTTCACCGAATTACTTGGGCTCTCACCGGTCTACATGAATACCTGTGGCACTCCAGGCTCGTATTGTATGATTTCTGCTCCGCGGGCTCTAGAAGGAATGCTTTCTATCTCACCTCGAGCTGAGTAAGGTTCTCTCTCACGTTGGCTTGGAATATGGCTCGAACTCACGATTCTCTTGGACGATAGAGATTTCCCTAACCAGGTTCGTATGTTGGTATTATGGGCTAGGCCTGCGCTCACTCGCGCAAGGTTCATTGCCATCATTGAACCATGTATCGTCAGTGTATATCTAACTTCGTTCTAGATCTCTCTGTCCTCCTTCTTTCGTCTTCCTTTCCACCAACCCCGTGCTACAGCGAGCAAGATCACCTGTCCAGTCCTATTCATCGCTCCAAAACGAGATTCAATCTGCCAATTTCAAGCGACGCTCGACACCAGTCGTGAGATACCCACCGCGGAGGTGTTGGAGGTTTCGGGAGGTACGTCATTCTATATATTTTGATCTATCACTTAATCCTTTCTTCCTGGTACATGAGTACATGATCATCTGTGTACGCATGGGCTAGAACTCGGGCCTTCTTGCTGCCGAAGGGGTCTTCTTGCCAAATTTACTAGCCTGTTTCACCTTCGAACCCCACATTGATAAGTTTAGCATGGGGATATATATGAAAAGCTCATATTGTTCGTGTTCTAGACCACTTCGACATGTTCCCTGGAGGTGTGGATTACGGTCCAACATTGAAGCGTGAAGTAGACTTTCTGAGGAAGCATCTGGTTGGGTGAGCAGTGATTTTTCCCTTGTCGGGATGGCGCCGGCCAAGAGGAGAGTGGGGGGGTAAGGGACTGACTCTAACATTGTTTGTTCCTTCTGAGCTAACCGTTTCTTGTATCTTGAACTGTGATACGCAGGGACAGTCAACTTCTTTATACGGCCCCTTGTCCTGACCAGTTTGTTCTATTCCATCTGTCTAATTATCTACGAGGAATACCCACCAGAACACGAGAACGCTGTCCATCCTCATGTCTGTGACCGAAATAACTCCTCGACCTCCCCGTCCTAATTGGCTTATTCTTACCGCTGGTATCAATAGCCACTCCGAGCTTTCCCGCCCCTTTATTCACTCTAGCAGGTGGGGATATTCGGAAGGCCCAGTGATACATATAGACGTAATACCTGCGCACTGTTTCCTCAAGCTATGGATCCGGAGTTTCCGCGTCTGTGCCGACCAATGGCACTATTCGATTCCGATCGCTCGACTTCTCTTCTACTAATAACTTACTTGCAAGTTCACACCGTGGGCTAGATTGCTCCGTGGTGGTCGTCCACTCAGAAGGGCTGGAGCACCAAGAGGGAAGCGCTATATCCTGAATGCTATCCAGTTAGAATGGATCTTTTATCGTCTATAAAGATCTGATCTCGATCACAATGACCATTGACTCTAGCTGAGTACAGTGATAGGCCGATATCTTCCGTCTTACGTCCTCGTAGGTTGGATTCAACTTCAAATCTGATTCGCTCGTGCTCCTTGGGTGCTACAGCTCAAGCCTGCAGGCTTTGTAGCTCCTGCAACGAAAATGGAGGCATTCCTTGAGCATGCGCTGACTCGGAACAATTCAACATCTCCTTATTTCCATCGAGTCACCTCCACTGGGGGCTCTGAGAGTCCCTCCAGTGATATATGGTTTACGCTCATTGCTTTACCCAGGGAGTAGCGAGCCAATCTCGTCCTCTCACGATTTTCTCCGCCTCCTCCCGACCCCTAGGATCGTCCGAAATGGATATTGATTCCGAAAAGTGCCGGAAGCACAATTGAATTCACTGTTCCGTACCGCAACAATTGACCCGGCTGATGGAACGGTTAGTGCGGCGGGTAACTTGCTGATGTTTATCCTCTAGTAACATCATCACAGAATGGCCTAGCTCAACGTCAACATTTTTTGAGTTGCGAAGCAGAAAGATCAGTACCTTGTCTTATGTCTATGTGCGTACATACAGTGTCGAGATGCTATCATGTCGCCGTTGAATTCAGTTCCTTTCAGGTCTGGAACCTTTGCTGTTCCCTCCTCTGCCACAATTCTGGCGGGTTTCATCGTTTCTGTTGCATATGCAACTTTTGCGCCGGACTTCATGTTGAAAACTGGGTATCATTTCCCTCCGAGGACAGAGAGATGAACGCTTCTCTGCCAGATCCAGCAAAACGATCCACGGCCGGCAGCGTGCATTGGAAAAAATAAACGGCGCTATATAAAGATGATGACTTATCGTAAGCGGATGGCAGTCCCTTTCGTTTCTCCCCGCTTTACTTCCTTTCTGATTCCTTCTCTCTTATCTGTTTATAATGGTCTACCGTTCTGCTCAGTTTTCTCCTGAAACCAGTGACTCTGAACCCGAATTGTACAATGAGGAGTTCTCTGAAGATGAGAGTCCGACTTCGACTTTTACCGACCTCTCTACACCACCACGTTCCGTATCCCCCCACCCCAAGATTGCGTCTGTTGACCTAGAACTCCACCTTCCCCCTTCATTGGCACCATCTACAGCAGAAAAGCTCGAGGCCCGCCGACAGCAATACCCATATGAATTCCCAACTTTACCCAAACTACATGCCAACACTACTATCTCCGCTCTCGATAAGGCTACGTCGGACAACTGGGTAGCAAGAGATGAGAGGATGGTCAGGTTGACTGGAAAGGTTCGTTATCTTTGTCCTTGGGCTCTAGGGTGAAACGTGACTGAACGAACTCTTGTGCGCCTCATAGCATCCATTCAATGCGGAGGTTTCTGTGGACAGTCTGTTCGAAGGAGGGTTCCTTACCCCGGCTGAGCTCTTCTACACTCGTTCTCATGGTGCAGTGCCCAAAATTGAGGGTGAAGTGCTCAAGAACTGGACGCTAAAGTTCGAGGGGTACGTCCTTTCTTTTATCCTTTCTCTTATCTGGTTATCTGGTGCTTCCCATGGATAAGAATACGCCACTGATAAGAATACCTTCAGTATGGTAGAGAACCCTATCTCGTTCACTCTCGAGCAGCTGAAGACGCAGTTTGAGACTGTTTCTCTCCCAGTCACTCTTGTGGGTGTTTGCTTCTACACTTCCCTCTTCCTCCTACTGGATTAAGTAGCTAACCGCGCACGTCCATATTAGGTCTGCGCCGGCAGTAAGCTTTCCGCTCCATCAGATTCGTCGGCTTTCACTTCCCACATCTAATTTTGATCTCAGATCGCCGACGTGAGCAAAACGTGAAGCAGAAGGGCCTCGGCTTTAACTGGGGTCCGGCTGGCGTTTCTACGGCTCTATTCACTGGTGTTTACCTCGCGGACATACTCCAGGTCGTGAAACCGACAAGAGTCAATGGCGTTCGACCTCTTCACGTTATCTTCGAGGGCTACGATTTCGACCTTCCCCAAGGACCTTATGGGACCTCTCAACGTCTCTCTTGGGCTCAGGATCGCAAGAAGGGTATCTTGATCTGCTGGGCTATGAATGGTCTCCCTCTGGAACCCGACCACGGTTTCCCTCTTCGGATTGTTTGCCCCGGTATGGTCGGTGGTAGAAGCGTGGTGCGTATCGTGTTTCATCTCCAGCAACGCTCAACGGCTCACCTCAAGCCTGATAGAAATGGTTACACAAGATCGAAGTCGCAGACCACGAATCTACCCATCATTTACATGTGCGTACGCTGTGCAACGTTTCATCACTTGTAACACTGATCCTATGCCCCTCCCTCCGTGTTCTAGATTTATGTGAGTTCTAGGCCCCTTCCTCATTCCGGTGTTGGAGTGACGAATACTGACTGACACTCCGAAATAACCAGGACAACAAAGTACTTCCAACTCAAGGTGAGCGCATCGATCACTTAGGAACGGCCCTGATCTTGACAGTTGCTAATCTCATTCGTCCATCTTGTACAGTCGGTCCAGAGCAAGCACGAGCCGAGACCCATTGGTGGTACAATCCCAAGTACACCATCCAGGAACTCAACGTGAACAGTGCCATCTGCAAGCCTGGACACGACGAGACCGTCGCCATCAGCTCCATGCCGAGCTACACCGCTCGTGGTTATGCGTACAGTGGTGGAGGTCGTCGTGTGCACAGGATTGAGGTATCTCTGGACGAGGGTGAGACATGGAACCTGGCTGAGATCGAGTAGTAAGCAATTCTGTCTTGATGTTCAATGAATCATGTGCTGACTGGGAGCGCTATGCAGTCCTGAGGACAAGTTCAGGCAACTTGCCCACAACGATCCTACCTTTGGTACGATCGATCTAGTGGAGAGGGAGGAATGTTTCTGTTGGTGCTTCTGGAGCTTCGAGATCCCTATGGATCAACTGAAGGAGACCGCCTGCATCGCCGTCCGTGCTATGGACGAAGGCCTTGGTGTGTATCACCCTCTTTCCCGGCGCTCTGTTCTTAATCACTCACTGACCTATTGCATCACGTCTCTAGCATTCCAACAGCGTGATATGGTTAGTATCTTGTCCAGCTCAGTTTGCCCGACGTTCCCCTCACCTCTCTCTGTTTAGTACTGGAACGCGACCGGTATGATGAAGTACGTCTACCAAACAGTAACTTTTATCCCGATGTTAAAACTCATGATTCGTCCACTAGCAACTGGTGGTTCCGCGTCGCCGTCCACCTCCAGCCCGACAACACTCTCCGCTTCGAGCATCCCACTATCCCAGGTAACAACCCTGGTGGATGGATGCAGCGCATGAAGGACGAAGGCAAGGACTTCATGAACCCTCGCTTCAAAGCACAGCCCGCCACTTCCGCCGTCGTCGCGCCTGTCATAGCCGCACCTGTAACGAACGGTATCAGCATGGTGAAGGAAGGCGTGAACAGGATCATCTCTATGGCTGAGTTCAAGGCTCATAACAAACCGGAGCAGCCATGGTTCCTCGTGAACGGACAGGGTGAGAACGTTTCTTCCATGAGGGTCGTCCTAGGCTGATGAACTGTATTTTAGTCTATGATGGTACTGGATTCTTGAAGGAGCACCCTGGAGGAGGAGATTCGATCGCCATCGTGGCTGGTGAGGATGCTACCGAAGATTTGTGAGACCTCTCCTCAACTTGGTGATACCATCGTGGGCTAACCGTCGCCTCCATCTCATAGCATGGCCATCCACTCCCCAGACGGTCAGATCAAGCTCAGGCAATTCCACATCGGTACTCTTGAGGGCCACAATGCCGCCGCTCCATCCGCTTCCTTGGCACAGGTCCTTGCCCCACCACCAGTCGAAGATACGACCGGCGACGCTGTGTTCCTCCACAAGACCAAGTGGAAGTCAATCAAGCTAACCTCGATCACGAAGGTCAACCACAACTCTCGTATCTACCGATTCGCTTTGGACAGGGACGATCAAGAGCTTGGTCTGGTACGTCGTTTCATGTCGTTCAATTAAAGTGGTGTTGGTCTGACTGCCGACCTTTTCTCAGCCCATCGGTCAACACGTATTTATCCGTCTGCGTCGTAAACCCCGTGCTGCTACTCTCATCCCAGGGTCCGAAATCTACTGTACCCCATACGAGGGCGGTGATCTCGTCCAGAGAGCGTACACACCCGTCACCATCCCCGGCGCTGTCGGTTACATCGACTTCCTGGTCAAGTTCTACCTCCCCACAGAGCGCAACCCAGAGGGCGGTAAAATGACGTGCGCCATCAACGAGCTCAAGGTCGGTGACAACATGGAGATGAAGGGACCGCTTGGAGAGTTCATCTGGGCTGGTCAAGGGCATGCGCTCTGGAAGGGTGTCAGGATGAAGGTCAGGAATGTTGGTATGATCGCTGCTGGATCTGGTACGTGATTTTTCTCCCCTCTTGCCTTGCGTGAAAGTGCTCGGGCGCTGAAGTAGAACGTTTTCGTCAGGTATCACACCGATCTTGCAAGTCCTCCGTGGTATCTTCTTAGACGACGAGGATACCGAAACGCGGGTTTGGATCTTGGATGCTAACAGGACGGAAGCTGATATTCGTGAGTCTTTTCTCCATCCTCATCACCCCTCATCCACATCACTCATCACTGTAACTCTAGTCTGCCGCCAAGAACTCGAAAAGTTCCTCTTCAGCTCTAAAGGTCGTATGCGCTTGCACTACACCCTCAGCCCCGTCGTCGCTCGCGCTTCCCGTCTGCACCGCGCCGTCCGCCGCGTCTCGTCGCGATTCTTGGCGGAGGAAGCTCAGAACCAGGGCGGTTCGTCGCATTGGCAGTACTCGAGAGGGCACATAGACGTCCCGATGATGAAGAAACACCTCCCGCCTCCTGGCCCTGATACTTTGATTCTGATCTGTGGACCTGACGGTTTGATACACAACACTGCTAAGCCTGGTCTCGTAAGTTTTTTCTTTCATACTGCGCTCGATCTTTTTCATCTTCTGTTCCCTTCTGATCTCTGTACTGATACCACTTTTTTCTTCTCTCAGACTCAAATTGGATGGAATACGGAGACTCAAGTCGTCGTTTTCTGATCCCATTTTATCATCATCTACCAAACCCAACTATTATTTTCCCCTTGAGCGAATTGGATCTAAACTCATTTTGTTATGGACGATACCGGTATTATTTATCTGTCCATGACTTTTCTGATATTCGCTCTCCACTGTATCGCTTTCTTCGCTTTTGGTTTTCTTCGCATTTTATTATACCTACACGCTCATTCATATACTTATTTGACCTGCCGCCTGGTATCTACGTATATCAGCCGGGCTCTGTACTTGTACTACATAAATCTCTATCGTCGTTCATTCCTTACTAGAGTAACCTTTGGTTCTGGGGTCCGAGTGATTGGACCCAGTCCGTTTAGATCATCGACCATTATGGTAATCAGCCCGTTGGGGAATTTCCAAAGGCAGAAGCTTGATCCATGCGACAGGACTTCGGTTAACCCAGACGAAGCTGGGGCCGAGCAGCGTGGGTTACTTGTGACGACCACGTGGTCACTCATGTGCTATTTGTCACTGTCACACAGCTTCTAATGGAAGCAAGTCCCATCAGATTTTCCACCACGGTTCTAACCGTACTAAACCGTTTCGTCACACAGAACGCGGGCGACTCTGGCCTGCGTTGCTTTGTACGTTTCTCCATCAACTAACTACTTGGGACTTCCGCTTGAATTACTGTATACGCATCATGTCGACTCCATCCGACTTCAACAGTATCTCCGTACAGAATTACACGACTAGCTCTCCAGCTGCTGCGGGCAACATGGCCGGATTTCTAGGCGTCTTTGGGTCAGGGATGTTAGGCTCGGATTCGAACAGTGGTTCTCAAGAGCAGCTGTTCCACGGCGCTGCTGGTTCGACGGTGGATCCGAACTCCCCAGAAGTGTTCAAGGGGAACATATTGCTGGTGAAGGAGATGGTTATGAGGGTGCAGAATCTGGCGAACGGTGCCTTGATCGGAATGTGAGCTGTTCGATAAATCTTGGCAGATATTTGGGACGCGTTCTGACGTTTGAACGACGCGTCTGTAATATTGTAACTACTCCCTTCGACCTTCTAACTGCAATGTCGTTATCGCCTTGGGATGACAGTCAGAACGCCTATGCGCCGGGCAACAATCCAGCTCAAGTATCAGGTAAGATTCATCCTCTCCGATGAATCGCTCAGTTCGTCGAAATCTCACTGAAAAGGGTCGCGTTTTTTTTCCTTGCTGTCATCCATTGGCCATAAATCATCCATATAGCCGACCTTGCGAATTTGAAACAGGCTCTTGAATTGTTATGTGAGCGCATGACGCAGACAGGGGTTGGAGCGCTTCCGTTGCTGCCTTCTCCTGCGGGCGAACAAGCCGGAACGAATTTTTCGTCGTCAGCCTCAGGTTCGTCGCTGACGGAAAGCGAGTTGTTGGAGACGACCACCCGGTCTGTGGAGGCGTTATTTGCAGAGTTGAAGAGGAAACAAGATACTGCGTTTAACATTGGGAGTCTACTAGCCTCTTCGAGGACGTAAGATCTTCCTTCTGGATTGGCGGACGATTGTGAAGATTTTTCCTTTGGCCTGTGGACGATCTTCCAATCGATGATCGCGATCCACTGTGTCGTTCCGGACTGCGAGGGAAATGACGTCGACGGTACAATCCCGTGGGTTCGGTGCCTGACAAGGACCGTGAAGCCCAGACAGGCTTGACTGTTTTCGTCCATCTCGTTCGTTGTTTTTTTTTTTCCTGTGGACGTTCGGATGTAGTGCGGCGGCGTGACACGGGTAATGGGCAGTTACTGTATGAAGTCGGGAAGCGTGCTGTGTGTAGGGGGACGAATACGACATGGGCTTGGAAATTTCGTTGTTCGTTTTATGTATTGAACTAATTCAGAGCGAATGATTCTTCCATGATGTAATGATTTGGGGTGCAAAATAGCCCGACGCTAGTAGCGCCCAGAAGCCCGACGTTCGCCCTCCAGAGGTCGTTGCTCGTCGACTCCATCGACGCTGGAGGAGCTGAGAAAAGGAACTGTTGCAGAGGAGTTCGCATCGAGAAACGGAGTGGTGTCCGAGCGGAAATGGAGCATCTGTGATCCGCAGATTTGGATCTCGGCGAGAAAATGCTAATGGTGTGACGTCACGACCATGTGCCCCTGTCCCTGTGCCACTCCACAGCGCTTGTAGTGGCAACCTCATACAAGCCGGGAATCCTTTGGGCCCAGGAAATTATACAGAGGGGGGGAGCCCAACTCTTCGCATTGATCTTGAAAATTACCTCCTTTAAAAGGGGGCGTTGGAGTGGTCACGTTGTTTTTCACCTCTTTTCCCCCCTCCCTCCCATTCTATATTCTCGCCATGGCTCCAAGTCACGATAAGCACGATAGCAAGCAAGTGGCCGACGTAGAGAAGCGTTCTGTTACCAGCAGCGAAGACAGTCTCACTGGCGAAGGTGTCCATGCCGTCTATGAGGCCAAGTGCCATCTAGGTTCGTTGTTGTTTTCGTTGCACCTTCGTTCTACAACTCATGGTAACATTTACAGTGAACAAGTGTATGCAAGAAGAGTAAGCTGAACTCCTCTGTCTATTCACTCAACGACTTATGTGCTCGACTAGAATTGGCTTCGGTCGATACCAGTATCAGCTCTTCATTCTCTCTGGCCTTGGTTGGCTAGCAGACAGTACGTCGTCGTCGACCTTCATGATTTCTTCTCAATACTAACTTAGTATCTGTTCAGACTTATGGCTGCAGGGTGTCGCCATTGTGCTGGGCCAAGTCCAAGTAGAGTTACACCCCAAGAGAATCGAGTTTGCAACTCTCTCATTGTTCGTCGGCTTGATCATAGGAGCCATGACATGGGTACGCTAATATCTTCCTAACTCCCTTATCTCCTCACGATTCCTTACCGACCAACGTTCGCAGGGCGTGCTCGCAGATATCATTGGCCGTAAACTCTCATTCAACGTGAGACCATCATTTTCCCCGGCGGCCACCAACCTTCTCACCCTCGTTTCCTTGACTTTACCTCAGATCACTCTCTTCCTCGCCGGTGTGTTCGGAATTGCTGCAGGCGGGGCGCCAAACTTTGTTGGACTCGCTGCTCTTCTTGCCTGTGTTGGCTTCGGAATCGGTGGAAAGTGAGCAATCTTTCTCGCGTTCCAATTTCTTTCTCGTTATTGATTTCTTGTTTCCAGCTTACCTGTCGATGGTACGAACGTTCTTCAGCGCACGTTTTGTCTAACTTTATCCTTACACTCGTTTCCTTAGGCGCGCTCTATCTGGAGCACATTCCCCAAACTTCCCAGGTTGGTTTAGTCCCTCCCACCTTCTATTGATGCGTCCGTTAAACTTTCCCACACAGTGGACATTAACACTTCTATCGGCATGGTGGGCGCTCGGTGCGTATCTGTCGGCGCCATGTCATGTCATGGCACTTATCTCATACTTTTCTTCCACCAAAGGTCAACTCGTCGCATCTGCTCTCGCCTGGGGTTTCATTGGTAACTTCTCCTGCGACCCAGCTACCCCCATTGGAGAATGTAGACGTGAAGATAACATGGGATGGCGGTACACCTTGTAAGCCCAGCTCCAGCTCTGATTCTTCCACCAGCTGTCAAATCTAACCCGCATTCGTTGATTAGCTTCACACTGTGAGTTACTCCACCGGGTTCATGGGTCATTTTGGGTTTGGTTCTGATTGGAGCACTTCGCCTTGTCGCTATGCAGAGGAGCCATGACTTTCATCACGTTCATCTTCCGTTTCATCATCTTTGATTTGGAGGAGTCGTCCAAGTATCTCATCGCTAAGGGCCGTGATAGGGAGGCTATTGAGGTAAACTCCCTTTCTTCGCCTTAGTTCATAAGCTATAGTTCTCTGACACCGCTTCGACAGGTTTTAGAGCGCATCGCTGCTAAGAACGGCAAGAAGATCTCTCTGACTATTGCACACTTCGAAGCACTCGGTGGTGCCGAGCCAGTCAATGGTCCTCGTCCCTCGATATTCACCACTATCAAGGGATCTCTAACCAGTTTCGACTTGTAAGTTCGACATCTCAGTTCCCGTCCCTTCAAAGAAGACTGTTTTGATCATCTTTTCCGTCTTCCACCTCATCTCCAACCAGGTCTCACGTCAAGCCGCTCTTCGCCAACCGCCGTCTGGCCATCAACACCTCCATTACTCTCATGCTTTGGGGGTAAGCAAATTTTCATCAATCCACCTCTCTTCCACCTTGACCTAATCCCACTTCTTCTTCTCCCGCTCTCCAGACTGATCGGTCTCGCCTACCCCCTCTTCAACGGTTTCCTGCCTCTCTACCTCGCCGAGCGCGTGAAAGACCAAGACAGCAGCATCTCCACCACATTCAGGAACTACACCATCATCTCCGTCCTCGGTATCCCTGGTTCCTTACTTGCGTGTATCATCGTCGATAAGACTAGGGGAACCGGAAAATGGACGTTTGGTGGACGCAAGTTCTCGATGGCGCTGTCGACGTGCTTGACAGGTGTCTTCTTGTATCTGTTCACGACCGCGAAGACGGAGGCTGCGGTGCTTGGGTATTCGTGTGCGAGTGGGTTGACGCAGAACGCTGTGAGTTGTTCATCTCTTCCCCTCTCCCCGTCCCTTCCCTTTCTCATCATGACTTTCTTGTATGATAGATGTATGGTATCCTTTACGCCTACACCCCTGAGGTCTTCCCCGGCCCACACAGAGGAACAGCCGACGCTCTCTGCTCAGCTCTCAACCGTGTCTTCGGTGTCCTCGCTCCTGCTATCAAAATCGCTACGACGACGGCGACGGGAGAAGCAACGGGGAGCGTGAACGGACCGATCTTCATCTCTGCGACGCTATTCATGGTCGCTGCTGCTTTGATGTTGGGCCTGCCCATTGAGGTGAGCATTCCTTCGTTTTGGTTTTGAGTGACCCTGGATGGGATCGGTTTGCTGATGTGTGTTTTGACAGACCGCTGGAAGGGCAGCTCTCTAGGCTCTCTACGCCTACTTCTCGCATCTCTCCCGTGTTGAACATTACACACTCCTACGACTACTTCACGATAACCCCTCCTATCCTATTCCCCTACCCTTTCATCTTATCCTCCCTCACCCGCATCTACCTCCAACAACACAGCACATACACATACGCTCCGTGGTTCTTGGAACTTTGGAGAGGTAGTGTACACTCGTTCGTAGGGATATTTGTTGTTCCACCTACGACGAGAGAGCGAAGCATATTGCTATCGCCACACGCCAACCCCTTGTATCCGTCCCGTGAGACGAGACTGTACGAGAGGGACACACAAACTCAAAAAGGCGACCACACGTTGTTGGAGGGCGGGGCTTCTGTATCATATCTTGTACACCTCTAAGTCGAGGAGGTCGAGTAGGTTGTGGACGACGGTGCTGCCTCGTTTCATGTCCTGTCCCGATCATATTCCTCGATTTATTTTTTGCTACCTCGTTTCGAGTCTTGTCATATAATTCGTTTTTCCACTCTTACCTACATCTGTCAATGTAACTACTAGTAATGCATTTCCCAACGCACGTACCTAGCTATTATTATTATGACTTTGATCTCTCTCTGTCTTGGTGGCACTTGAAGATGCACTTGTTGATTACTGAACAGGTCAATGAGCGTGTGGTTCGGCGTTCTCGGGCTTTTCCGGGATCCGGTCATCTGAGTTGACCGGCGCTAACCGGTCGTGCTTCTTGCTCTGTCTTTCTGTCCCACTTTCTCTTGACTGACGCTTTGTTTATTCATCTCGTCGTCATACGTCTATGCTACCTTCTGCTCAGGATACGGTGTGACTATCATGTTCTACAGTCTGTTTACTTGGAATAGCCCGCCCTCTTCTATGTCCTTTAAGCATGAGAGACTAAGAGTAACAACGATCGTTTTCCCTCAGAGACGTTGAACTCGTCCTAGAGTACCACGGCCAATGTCATTCTCTTTGCCCCTGAAGCCTCTTTACTTTCCAGTGAGCTGGGATAGGTCAGGCATAATATTTTCTCTACCCAACTCTTTGTTCGCTAAGACTCTCAGCATCCAGACGTGCCTGTCCCAAGCTCAACGTCAATTTCCTCTATCTTGTTTGGGCTACTCTTCACTTGGCCTAGGCACATATCTGTATACGTCCCTTACTTCTGTGGGAAACTCACCTTCCACTTGACTTGGGTTTGCACTGGTGGTTCTCACAGTGGAACCACCTCTTGAGGAAGGTCTGTCAAGCGTTCTGCGACGCGGTTAGTGTTGGCGGTTGGAAGACTTGTGTCGTGGTGCTCGCAAGTGAGCTATTTTCTCCTCGAACCGAATCGAGGGCGCAAGTTAGACTTTGCAATCAATACAGAGCTCCACTTCGAGAGAAAAGTGGGGCTCGGTGTGTTGCTGTGGTTCGTGTGAATGAGGGTGTCGGTTTTCCCAAGGTACGTCTGGTATCGTTAAATGATTCTCGCGTTGTTGATGGCTTATGATAGAACCAAGTGATTCTTTGCGTACACTCTCCCTTTGCCTGGGTAGGACGCATTGCCGTCATGGTGGTCCTGGCTCTCAGTGGTCATGTATCAGGCCAATAGGTGAGTGGTTATACCATTGATCGATCTCTCGGTGAGATTAATCGCGAGAGAAAAGAGGCCTTTCTGCTCACTTGTATCTTCTGTCCTCCTTGGACGTGGGCGTAGGTATTTGTGGGCTTGGGGGCGAATAAAAGGATATCTGGTCTAGGTACATCTGGTTCTCTTGTCGCCCCATACCGGTTAACGACTCATCGATCGCAGACCATGCGTTTCTCTACTCTCCTTGCACCTTTGTTAGCTGCCTCCGTCGCTCTCGGTGCCGCTCTCGAAAGCCGACAGACCAGGAACACCAATGCTCAGATCTCAGCCATCGTCAGCGCGCATTCTCAGAACGTGTGGTTGCATATCCCTCAAGTCCGTAAGTTCACACCCCATTTTCGTTGTATCCTTGTGCTTGCAAATTTGCTCACCCTGTTCTTGCCTTGCTCCTCGCATACTGGGAAAAGTCGAGAAATTGGCAAATCATCGTCCTCAACAGGCTACTACCAACATCGACGGCTTGATCACTGGATACAACGCGGCGACTACTTCTTTGGCTAGGATCGCTGCTAGTACCGGGTCTAATACGACTTCTCCCACCGATACCGAGATCCATGTTATTTTTGCTGCCGCTCTCTCGTGCGTAGACTTCGTTGTCACAATCCTCTCGCGTAAAGTCTGAAGCTGATTCATGCCTACGTGATTTACATAGTCAAACTACCTCTGGTCTCTCCGCGTTGAATGAGTCCAATGTTCGTGGCATCACTGCAAGGTTCAGGTCTCTCGACACTCAGATCGCTCGCATGATCACTACGCTCAATTCGAAGCTCCCTAACACCCAGTCTTTCGCGCACTTGATGTAGGAGACTTCTCTCTTTGGTCGGGTTGGAGTATAATGTAGCTGATCACGCTTGGCCTCCTCTTTAGGTTGCTCGATGCTCGTCAGTTCTTCGAGAAAGAGGGAATGACGCAGACTCTCACTGCGCTTGGGTTCTGAGTGTACTACGCATGTGAGTGGTGTGTTGCAAGGGATATGTTTGAGTGAGAACGGGAACGTTGGGGCAATGATATGTATAGTTGGATATACTCCACTACAGAAGAAACTACATCGTGATATATGAGGATTCATTGAGATTGGATACTTTGCGCAATGCTTCAGAGAATTACTTTTGAAGCCATGATCGAGGAGGCCGCGGCGAAGGACCTATCATGATGGCCGGCGTTTCTTTCCCAGCCATTGATGCCGCTGGCAGCGACGGTTTGGATTTCTACTACCTTCAGCACCTTCGACTCGTCCAGCATAGTCCATTTTTGCAATCCATCCTGCTGAGGTTCATCCGAACTCTTCTAGCCTTTACTCCCAATCTACTCTTAACTACAATCATGATGATGACGCGACTGCAACACGCACCAAGGACTGCCCATTGACAGAAAGACGCTGATTCCTGAACCACAACCTTTTCTCCCTTGACAAGCCTTTTAACCAAAAAAAACCCTCGGTAATGACCTCGCCATGCATGGTCTCTAGCTGCGAAATTCTTTGCGATTTGCTTTTGATTAATACCCAGTCTTCAGTTGTGCACGACATGTAGGGAAGAGAACGGTTCTCATGAGGCCGCCGCTTCTGTGGGTAAGCACTTCCCCCGAAGCTCCTCTTGGTCAGGTCTTGGAATGTTCGAATTCAGGCTGAACCTCTGAACAGGAGCATCGGGCATCGACTTTCCAATGGCGTGGAGTTTTTCTCTCAACCTCCCCAGTTACTCAGCACTACCGGCTACGCCTCTCTCTCAAACCGGTTTAATTGTATTGAATGGACGGTGGCTTAGCAAGGTGGAGATGGTTCTTCACCACAACGTGAGATCGATAAGCTATCTAAGAAGTTGGGGTTTCGTTGGCTGACTCATTTGTCTAGGACCTCTTTCTCTCACAACAACGATCACCACCACCATGCCCTCTGTGTTCAGCAAACAATTCGATACTCCCTCTTTCAAGGGCAAAGTGGCAGTCAATACTGGTGTTTTCATCAATAACGAGTGGAGGGATGGATCTGATAAAACTACGATCGAGTGCGTTTCTTTAACTTTCTCGCACTGTCTGACAGCGCATTAACTTTACTATCGTTAGTCTCGTCAACCCGAGTTTGTGATCCCACTAATCTCCAGGGGTTGTGTCTGACTCTATCCACTGACAGCCAACGGGGTTGTATACGCCCAAGTCTCTGAGGCTACCGCTAGGGATGTCGATGTCGCAGTGGAGGCTGCTCATACTGCGTTCCTGACAACCTGGGGCCTTCACACCCCAGGTCTCGTTCGTGGGGAGATGCTTTGGAAGTTGGCCCAGGGAATGGAGAAGATTGCGGACGAACTGGCTGCTTTGGAGGCTCTCGACAACGGTAGGTCTCGTTAATGGTTTATCATTGTTATGCCCATCCGGATTGACGTCATGGGTAGGCAAGACCTTTGGCTATGCGAAGAATGTCGATGTGGCTGCTTCAATTGCCACGATCAAGTACTATGCAGGCTGGGCTGATAAGAGTACGTCCTCACTTCTGATGCCGTCTACTCTCATCCTACTGATTTTGTCTCTCTCTCTCTCAGATAGCGGCCAGCAAATCGAGACGTCCGAGGAAAAGCTAGCCTACACCCGGCACGAACCCATCGGCGTCTGTGGCCAGATCATTCCATGGAACTTCCCCTTGCTCATGTTCGCCTGGAAAATCGGCCCCGCTCTCGCGACCGGCAACTCCATCGTGATGAAGCCGTCCGAGATGACGCCTCTCACGGCTCTCCGTATGTGCGACCTCATCAAGGAAGCAGGGTTCCCACCTGGCGCGTTCAACCTCGTCGTCGGATACGGACACACGGTCGGGAACGCTATTTCTTCTCACATGAGGATCGACAAGGTCGCGTTCACGGGGAGTACGCTCGTCGGCCGGAAGATTATGGAAGCGGCTGCGAAGAGTAATTTGAAGAAGGTGACGCTGGAGCTGGGAGGGAAGAGTCCGAATATTATTTTCGATGACGCTGATGTTGAGCAAGCCGTCAAATGGGCTTCGCACGGTATCTTGTATGTGCATCCGCATTTCTGATTCCCCCGTATTGAGAAAGTAACTAATTCACCTGTTGTAGTTGGAACCACGGCCAAGCATGTACCGCAGGCTCCAGGATCTTCGTCCAGGAAGGCATCTACGACCAGTTCCTGTCGGCTTTCACCAAGAAAGCTCAGTCGATCAGGATTGGCGACCCTTTCGCTGTTGAAGTTGACCAAGGTCCTCAGGTATCCGAGACCCAGTACAACGTAACGTCCTCTTTTATCTCTCATACGTACTCCCTTCCAATTGCCCACCCTCGACCCCTTTGTAGCGTATCATGGGCTATATCCAGTCCGGCAAGGAACAAGGCGCAACAGTTCATACTGGCGGTGAACGCCACGGCTCAGAAGGCTACTTCATCACTCCTACGATCTTCACCCAGACCAAGCCCGACATGAAGATCGTCCAGGAGGAGATTTTCGGACCCGTTGGTGTGGTCATCAAGTTCAAAGACCAGGCGGACGTCATCAAGCAGGCGAACGATACGGTCTACGGTCTTGCCGCTGCTGTGTTCTCGAAGAACATCAATTTGGCTATTGAGACTGCGCATAAGCTGCAGGCTGGGACTGTTTGGGTACGTAGACACCTTGGGTTTTCTTTTCCATGTTGTGTGGTACTGGTGCTTAATGATAGGCAGGTGAATTGTATCAACCATGCCAGTCATGCAGTGCCTTTTGGAGGATACAAGCAAAGTACGAACTCTCTTTGAACTGAAACCTTTGTGAGAGTGATAAAACGTCCCTCTAGGTGGTATCGGTCGAGAACTTGGCGAGTACGCCCTCGCAAAGTGAGTCCACTCCTCTCGCCATCTCAAACGGGCCTGATTCTCAATGTTTCACCAGTTACACCAGCATCAAAGCAATGCATATCAATCTAGGGCACGAGCTGTAGTTGGTATCTCTCGTATCTCTTTGTATTCGAAATGCTTCTGATGTCTGTATGAACACTGTTTTGGTTCTTTTGTATGAATTCGCTGTATATTTCCACATCTTTTGGGCGCGAATTAGTTGGACACGTACGATATTTATATCTGTTCACCGCATAATAGGTTTCATATCAATTCCATAGAGCGAACTGTGGTTATTGGTACTTTGGTAAGAGCACTCGGCGAATGCTCGAGATAGCCGACACCGCCTGACCTTCAGTTCCGAAAAGCGGTCCGGACTGACTTTCATCTCGCTTTGCTGGTGCAAACCACTTTGCTCATGGATTCTCTTCTGCCTCTCCTACCAACTAACCTTTGCGTCTTGACCATTGCTTCAACTCCTTGACTCTGGAATGATAGTACCTGACAACGTGGAAAGCATGCAAAGCATGCAAAGCAGAACCCATATGCACACATTATGATTCAAGCTATAGGCTCTCCCTCGTCCCACGCTTGTCTGATTTCCAGGTTCTACTTACTCCTTACTCGGTCCCAGTCCTACCCACAGTTCGGAGTGACCCAACGAACGGACTTGTGACAATCGCAATGCGGAGCACAGGAAAGCAGATTTATATTCCCTTTGTTATCGTTGTTAACGGGCATGCTTGATTTCTGGTACACATAAAGCGCAAGGCCACGATCATTATTAGACCCTGCGCATTGTTCATCGCGGTGGCCCACCTGCCCTTCCCCACACACCTTTCGATCTCTTCGCCTCGACCGTCGGCTTTGCGATCGCGCACAGCGTTTCTTTATCCGTTCTTGATTGTTGGCTCGTCATATAAGTTTGCTTGTCGTTCCCCGCTTTGGGCCACTTGCCTTTGTTCCCCCCCACTTTCGTTTGGCGCTCTTTGTTGTGGGTCATCAGTTGTCCAAGTTGAAGAGATCATGTTGTCTTCAGAATACTTCCGGTAACGCCCCCTCCTTTCTTTCTGGACCCCATGTCGGAACTAACAGAGCACCGTTCGTATAGTCGTTCTACCGCTGCTTCCAGCATCGTTCCTCTCAGTCGCAAACCTGACCTAGATTCCTTCATTTCCCTCGCCATGGAACCTCAATTCTACGAAGACGAGACCCAACATCCGACTATCAACCTCGACGGTACTATCGCCTTCCTCACGGAGATATTGATCACAGCGCGTCACAGGGCAACAGTACAGTAAGCTCTTTCATTCTTCTCGTTCCTATTCTCTCCTTCTCCGTTCAGAATCTTTCTTCCCATGCGCCATGCTATCTTCATGTGGTCCTGATCACGAACGCTAACCTTGCGCTTGTTTTCTTTTACGTCTGTAGGAGGGCGACACGAAGCAGGGTCCAGGCGGCCGCACGCAGAGTCGGGAGTACGAACGCGACGGGGACTGCTGCTGTTATGAAAGGGTACGCCGCCTCTCTCGTCTTCATTTACTTTATCATCACCTCATGTTTGTCTTGCTCGATCTGTCTGGAACTAGTCGTCCCGCCTCGCCGTACCCGGCTCTCACGTACCCCGGTGACGGCGATACCGAGGTGGAGACGGACATGCCTCCCTTGGCTCATCCTACGCCCGTCCGTAGCTCGAGTTTCTACTCCGACATCTTGGATTGCGGGGAACGTTGCGATGGTCTAGCCCATGAAGAAGAAGACGTTCCTGGTGCCAGCGAGGGATGTAAAGCCACGGCTCATGATCACGCTGTCCATGGGCGACGTGCACCGACGAATCCGGACGAGGCTCTAGAGTGGCTGAACACCTACCTGCCAAATGGGTTCCCTGACGAGCCTCAGACACGCCAGGCTACAGACCGACTCGGACGGAATGTGCGGTGGTCGAAGAGTGGGTCGTCTGGGACTTGATATACTCGGCCTCGTTTTTGCAGTTGGTCCCCGCCTCGTTGCGTGGGTCTGCTCATCCTTCGGACTATACACACGCTCCTTGATCATCTGAAGAGTTGTGGATGGTACTTTGGCCTTCTGGTCCGCCGATATCCTGCCCTGGGCTACTCGCAGGGATCCCCCGGCGCGCTATCCCTCTCGCAAGTTCCTTCATCCTTGGGCGCTGGATAGAGGACCCGGCCTCACCAGTTCAACTCCCGTCGTGATTGGGCTGCCTCAGTGAGCGGGTCGCTCCCACTTGCGCTTTCTCCACTGCAAGTATAGAATTTCGGGCTTGCCCTCCCCCTACTATCTGCATCTCACAACTCCCTCTTTCCTTATCCATTCCGTTCTCTTCGTTTGGACCGAGTGTTGAACCTGCTTTGATTTGTAGTAGTCCTTAATCACTCTGCATCGTTGTTCCTCCCTTCTTGATTATCCCCTCCTTCCTCCTAGCCCTACTCACCTAACGACACATGTTTGTCACGGTCATCTACTCATTCTTGTACCCTCTACACTATCCTTCGTACTCTCTAGAGCTTTCCAGCGAATTTACTGTACCACCTGTTGTGTATTTTACATCCGCTGTACCCCGTTTCTTTCATTCCTTTGGACACTTGATCTCGAGATAGTAAGAGCAAAGAACGTTGGCGTGCGTAGGAGTGGAGAGGAAAAAGTTTGAATTTAGTACGTTATTCGGTGTCAAAGTTTGGTTCAAGTTTGGTTGAGATACGGGAACGGTCAGCTGATCAACTTTTCGTTCCTCCCAACTTCTATGCACTCCAGTTCTCTTTGCTCAAAGCTCTCATGAAACGCGCTCACTTGGCTCTCAAACTACCTCTCAAACTCTCGTACTACATATAAAGCCAGAGTTGTTCTGATAGACTTCAAAGGACTGCAGCTACCTACTGTCACCTACCCGGAATACCGCAGTCTTATCAACTTGTTGAGTGGTCTGTCGAGACTCACAAGCGCGTCTCTTGTGATATCTTCTCGTATCTCCTCTTTAGTGGGTGATAACTTCGACTAGATGTGGTGATAGTGTGATCGAGATGCAGGGAAGGTCAGCTGATTATCCTATCGTTCTTCACAACGTCCATCGACCTCGCTTGCATACCAAGGCCCTCAGTTCAGCTCTCATATCCATACCGCGACAGGCCTTGATACATCACGATGGCCAAGAAATCGAACAAACCTGCTTCCCCATCTAGCACAGAGGCGAACAAACCTAGCTCTTCCTGCACCTCGGAGTCACTCTCCACGTTTTACGACGAGACTTTCCACGGGTACTCTGCTCGTATAGGAGAGAGAGCTATCGGCAGCATGGCCAACGTACCTACTCTCATAGCGTATCTGGAGCACCACGCACCGTCCACCGACGGCAGCTTTGGGGTCTGCGTCGCTGGCGGTAGTGGGGTTTTCGTCTCGAAGGTGAGTTTTGCTTGCTGTGTTAAGACGTAATTTGGGGGACCAGTTGGGGGGACCAGTTGGTTGGATTGTGCTGTGGGTTGGGGTGCTGCGAGTATGCTCACTGTGTGCCATGCGGTGTGACTGACATTCTCTCTTTCCTGTCTTACTCTTCTGGATAGCCCTTCCTCGAGTCTATACCCCAAGAACACAGACCAGAACTCAACACCTCCGACACCTGTACCCTCTCCTTCACCCTCGTTTCCAGTCAATCCAAACAATCCCTCGGAAGCATCATCCTACCCTTCATCTTAACCGATTCAGAAACCGGACAACGATTCCGTATCAAACTCTACGCCCAGGTCGTCAGCAGACTCGCGGTCCCCGTGTTCATAGGACGAGGCGGGCTCAAGTGTTTGAAGAGGGAGAATTGGGCAGCGGCGGACGACGTACTGAAGTATTTCTTTGAGTTTCCGAATGGGAAGAAGGCGGTTGTGGATGGGGTTTTTCCTTTTTGAGATGAGATGGTTGTGTGGGTGGTGGGTTTTGGTGTGAAAGTGCGAGGTGGTTCTTATGATGGGATTTGAGGAGGTGTCTTGTACGTACGGTAGGGTAATCTCCTATACATACTCTCAGGATGGACATAGGATGTCAGCCTAGTCAATACATGAAATAGAATGAATACGATGTGAGAGAAAGAACATGACATGATTATGCGACACCGCTGGACTCTATATATCCTTAGCATGCTTGTCAGCTCATCGGATATGGTGTAACGGCTAACATTGCCGCCTCTCATGTAAACTTGCATCAGTAGCTAGTTTGTACGCGGCAGCTCGGGGTTCGATTCCCCGTATCCGAAATAATGTGGTAATAAATATCGTTCATGAACTTTTTTCATCGCTCATAATTCTACCCCTCGTGCTGGGCTTGTTCTACAGATGTACACAGTCCGAGTGAAGCATAGGAGCTTGTGTTGTTGGTTGAGGTTAGGTTGAAGCGATATCGATTGTTTTATAGCGGATACATGTCGACGTCATGAGATAGCGTTGTTTGACAGAGTACACGCCAGGCAGGAGAACGATAAGTACAGCAAGAGCACCGTTTTCACTCTCTCCCTCCTCGAGTCCCCTCCCCACTCAATAACCACTTTGACACTAACCCCCCACCAACCTACCATCAACCTCCCAGCCCATCCCCATGCCAGTGCCCAGATACAGACGACCTCACGCACCGCCGTGCGTCAGAGCATAGCTCCTCGACATCGGCGTCGCCACACTATCCGCATGATTATTCGTACTCTTCTCCCTCGCCCTCCTGCTCTTCTCTAACACCAGAAATGACAGGACGACTGAATTGCGGAGGGATGGGTCCCATGCGGTGGGCGTGAGGAGGAGACGAGCTGGGGAGAGGGTGGTGGTGGTGGTGGTGGTGGTGGTGGGACTAGGGGAAGTTGTGGAAGGACTCGAAGAGGGGATACGCCGGGATGGGATGAAGCGTGCGATGGGTTGTGATTTGTCGTCTTCTGAGAAGAGCTGTGTTTGAGATGAGAATGAGAATGGGGGATGATAAGATTAGATAGAGTATAGAAACGAAGTTGGAGGACGAATGACGTACCTCGAGAGACAGCCCCACTGAGAACCCTTTCCACTTGTATCGCTTTCCATGTTGATCTCGGAAGGTGACCGTACTGTTCCATGTTTCAACATAAAACCCCATCAGTATCCAATCCGATGGGAAATCACGAGTGTACGAAGGAAGAAACATACTCTTTGAACGGCACCAAACTCTTCTTCAACCACTCCCCACTACTCATCTTCACCCCGTCCTTCCCAAACGTAACGACATCCGACCTTACGTCTCTCCATTCGAACGAACCCACCACCTCCCTTTCCTCGTCATCCACGCCCTCGATATCATCGGCGTATACAGTTGTAACGATCTTCGGCTCGTAGGTCGTCTTAACCTTATACAAGATCTCCAACTCATCGAAATATGGAGGCGAGCTTATATCAACATGACTGGTGCTACTGGGAGACGTGCTGAGGTAGATGGTGGTGTTGCATGGGTTGTCGGGGCGGAAGAGTAGAGTTGTGATTTCGTCGGTTCGGGACATGATTCGAGAGTTGGAGTTGAGCCAAGAGCTGTTGAAGGGTAGCATTGATAGACGAGGTCGCTGAGTATATAAGTCAAGCAAGATGCTGTTGAAAGTTAGCTCAACCGCCAACGACGGAGCCGTGTCATACGTTAGACCCCGTCAACGTCGTAGCAATCAAGAAGAGAGTCCAAATCACAAGCCCTCTCCTCGTACTCCGGTCATCGAGGGCAGAAATTAAGGCACCGAACTCAGAGGCTAGTCTATTTTTGGTCTCTTCCGAGTCTCTTTTGAAGAGGTCCATAACATGATTCAAGTTGAGCTGGGCAATGCTGCTGCTGCTGCTGCGCATTCTTGAGCTTGACATCGAGCGTCAGTGGTTCTGGACTTGTCAAATGGGGGTGTCATCGTGTGGGAAAGGTGTTCTAGTAATAGGAATAGTAATAGGGATAGGTATAACAGTAAGTATGACTCCAGTCGATAAAGCCTGAGCCTCTGCTCATGAAATCGTGAATAAATAACATGGGATTCATGAAAAACTGGCATTCGTCTACGTAGAGAAACCGCCATCCACGGCACGACACAAAGACTACAATAACACCTACTCAAACCCATGCCCCTTCGAAGGGTACAAATACCGATACAAAAACGCGAGCGGCCCATGCGCCATCCATACCTTCGAACGCTCTTTCTCCTTCTCTCTTCTTTTCTTCTCGAGGATGAGGAAGGAGAGGATGATGGAGTTGAGGAGGGATGGGTCGCGTGCGGGTGGTGTGAGGAGGAGGCGGGCTGGGGAGAGTCTGGGGGTTGGTTTGGTGTTGGTGTTAGTAGGAGTGTTGGGATTAGTATTGATGGTGGTGGTGGATGTTGACGGAATGTGCCGAGATGGGATAAATCGAGCGATTGGTCGCGAATCGTCGTCTTCTGAGAAGAGCTGTATATTCCGAATCGTACCGGTACGCATTGAATACGAGAAAAAGTTAAGCATGATTGATATCACATGCATTAGAGTAATAGGAAAGGAAGAAGCTGAGCGTCCATGTCTAGTCTGGGAGAATGATTGATCAGACGAACCTCGAGAGACATAGAAGATAATCCAAGCGTGATTGTTTTCCACTTGAACCACTTCCCGTATTGATCACTGAATGTGACTGTACTGTTTCCAAGATTGTTTCGATCTTGAGCCACCTGGCCAGCATCGAGGGGGGGAAACGTACTTTCTAAACGGCACCAAGCTCTTCCTCAACCACAACCCACTACTCATCCTCACCCCGTCCTTCCCAAACCTGACAATATCCGATCGTGCATTATCTCTCCACTCAAACGAACCCACGACCTCACTTTCCTCCCCATTATCAATATCAATATCGCCAGCATACAAAGTCGTAACGACCTTCCACTTCGATTCGTTAGAACTCGTCTTCACGTGGTACAGGATCTCTAGGTCGTCGAGATCAGGAAGCGGACTTGGATCGATGACATGGGTGCTGCTGGGTGAGGTGCTGAGGTAGATGGTGGTGTTGGAGGGGTTGTCGGGGTGTAGGAGGAGGGTTGTGATTTCGTCGGGTGCGTGAGGTGTGTTGGGCATTGTAGAGGTACTAGTAAATGGACTGGTAAAGTCAAGAACTGTCGAGTGTATATAGTGGTATTGACGAGGAGGAGTATATAAGTCAACTAAGATGCTGTTGAACTCGAATATTATCGTAGTCCTATATCATCGACGAAGCCGTGTCATATCAACCGGGATGAGGAAAGGTGCGAGCGATTCAGCAATCTGAGGGAGGTGGGAGGTGACTTGCAGGTACAGTACATCAGCTCTCCTGAATCCTCGGGTCCTGGAGTGTCAAGATTTCATAGCCAGGGATCAAATCGAAACTTTACTTTTTATAACTGCTGTTCAGCGGGTGTACGTGATTGTTTTGGATACTCGTGAGGAGAAGGGATCGCTGCACGTCGTCCGAGGATGTCAAACTTGCCACCAGCTAGTAATAGTAAAAACACAGCCGTATTCTGAGCTTTCAAGTTAAACTGTCCATCGGCTGGTTAGAGTACAGGCGCACTGACGATACAATGAGGCATGTCTCCAGATCTATCGCAAGTTGAAACTGAACATGGCATAGCACACTCCAGCATTCTTTTCACCATTGCCATGTACAACCTAATCCTCATTTCGCTCTCTCGTGATCAATCTCTGTGTGCTGAGTCGGATCCCGGTCGCTCAGAGCTAATATCAAGGGCATATAATATAGAGCGTCAGATTCAAAAAGCTGTTATGAGAGGCCTTATCCGCAATCCGCAGACCTTGATATCGATGCCTATACAATGCTTATGGATGATAAAACCCACGTACCAGTTATATAAACCTATAGTAGGGTTTCATTGGAGTCGTCGGGACGCCCCGCTCCTTACTCAAACTTTTCGAGATGCTGTGTAATAGCATAACTGAAGCGCTAGTCTACTGAGTAGACGGTTGGACTTTGGTGTGTGGGACTTGGAGGTGAGATTCTAAAGTGGTCCAGAACGAGTCCGAGTCTCACTGCAAGTCAAGATCAACCTCGAGGCTGCTGCGCAATCTTGAGTTCCTTCCCGTCGGGCAAAAAGCAGCGCTGTGGTGCCCCAGCGCCCCCCCCCCCCCCACAGATGTGGTACAAGAAGAGTATAACAGCAATGCACAGGGATCATGATGCCTAACCCCTGAAACCGTTTCATACGATAGGATGAAATGCAGGGAAAAAAAAGTTGAGTTTATTGAGATACATGTGGGATGGGCTGCGTTGCGTTGAAGGAATTATATGATACAGAGTGGTGTTATCATCTAGGTGCGAGAATTAGGGAGAGGCGGAGGCGGAGAGGGAGAGGGAGAAGGAGAGGGAGAGACAGAGAATCTATCTACTCGTCGATTATAGTCGGAATATAATAAGTCAGAACTCCCCCCGCATCCGCCAGCGCACCGATATAGACGTATAAAATCAGACAATGCGCGTGACATATACCTACGAAACAAGAACGTCAGCTGAGGTATCCCATAACACGAACGAAAAGAAAAGAGATAGATGTAGAGAGAGGGGGGGGGGGGGGGGGAACGTACATGCGATGGTGTTAGTAGAGATGATATGGCTGTTGAGGAATTTGAGGAATCCTTTGATGGGTACGACGACTTGGTACATCTTCTCTGGGTCGGAGTCTGGGTCTGGGTCCGGGTCGTCTCGGTTTCCTACACATGCAGAGACAGGAAGAAACGAAAGAAGGGAGTGAGTGAGTGAGTGACAGTGAAAGACAGTTGGGAAAGGGACGAGCCAGGGACACAAGAGGACGAGGGAGGGGCTGCAACAAGGCCCAAGCCCAGTAAAGGGAGAAATATGACTCACGCATGTTAGGATTGGTACAGCTCGTCCAGAGAGTTTCACAGGCGACGTTGTCCGTGCGTATAGAGAGCTGCAGATGCTTGCTGTTGTTCGCTTTGATGGAGAGGATGTTCGACATGGGCTTGAGCCTTTCCACGATCGTGCGGATTTTGTGCAATGGCGGGAGGAGGACATGCACCTATTCATCACAGGGATCAACAGGTGGAGTTCAGAAAAGAACGAGGCGGGAAAAGGCCTAGGCATACATACATCCGGCTCAGGACACATCGGCTCCTTCAATCTCTCCACATCCGCCCTCTTCAACAGCTCGATCTTCACATCATGCGACACCCTCACCTCCTTCCCCAACCTTGTCGTACCGCTGATCTCGAAGCTCAGCACAGGCTGGTCGTCCTTCTTCGCCAGCTTCACTATCACCTCTTCTTCGCCACCCGCACCCGCACCAGCACCAGCGTTGGTATCAGAGGCAGAGTTAGCGCCGCTGAGGAGGGTAGAGGATAGAGCCGATGAAGAGGAGGAGCGGAGGACGGTAATGAGAGCTTCTGCGTCGAGGTTCATCGTGATCTCGTTGTTGCTGTTCGACACGATACGATAGTCTGAGAATATCGAGTCCACTTTGATCACGCTAAGTTTGTAAAGGTACGCGTCAGTCAAGCCTAATACGTGGGAGGAGATATAGTGCCACGAGAGGTGGTGATAACCTCCAGACTTGTACCCCACCGTCGTTAGAGTCGTTGTTGCAGATGATCTTCATTTGGGTAGGTGTGAACGTTATGGTGTACTTTTTCTGCAGCTTCTCCACCGCTTGGGCGACGCCTGTATTATTGATATTCAATAAGCATGAATACGCCGAGGAAAGTAAATTAGCTGATTTATACGCACGGAGGAAGGTAGATACATTCTCTATCGTCGCACGAAAGCGCATCGCATCGAGTCTGAGTACGGCGAGCTGAGGAAGAGGAGAGGGGAGAGACGCGAGTCGTCACGTTCACCTGACCTGAGTCACGTCACAGAAGTTCCTCCGACTCGCGCCGACACGGCTGCCAAGCGGGCTGATGTAATGCTATGATGCTATCCCACTCCAGCATTTCCAAAAAAACCTTGTGTCTTGCTGTAGAAATGCCCTCACAAACCCGTACAAAAGACGAGACCGCTTGGGTCCCACAGCCTCGTCCATCTTCGTTATATCCATATCCCACTTTGAACTCTTCCTCCCTCTATAAATTGCGATTATGTCCTACTATCAGCCTCCGAATCATAACAATAACAATGCTGGCTACGTGAGTGATAAGCTTCTGCGCTTCATCTTGAGTTAATCTGGAGGTGACTGACTTGATGATGTGATTGGGATGTAGAATCCAGGCTATGGCTCCTCACAAGCTAATCCTGGTCCAGGAGGATTCGTATGTGTACTCAACTTACTCTCTGAGATGCTCGTACTGACGTTGACGATTGTGCGTAGATGCCTATGCCTCAGATGAATATGCCGAATCAAGCAGTACGTCATCCCTCCCTCTTGACTATCTCATACTTCTCTAGCCCTGGTTTACCTGTATTTGCAGCCAGGATACCCTCCTCCTCCTGGACCTGCGCCTCCTCTGCATCCTGAACGTGTACGACTCCATCGTCATGTCTTCACATCCCTACGAAATCTGATCTCTCTCCTCGTATTATATATAGGGGTACAACCCAGGCTACGCTCCTCCTTCAGGTCCTCCACCCCATTCTGTACGTATAAGTCAGCATCCAGGGTGTCGTGAAGAGAATCGCTGACGTCTGAATCTGGAATCGAAAACAGGGCTATAATCCAGGGTATGCAGCACCACCGCCGCCTTCGGTAAGTTCTCCCAATCACAGCTCTATACCTCAGACTCTCTTAATCGCTAAGTTACAGAACGTTCCGTCGGGATACCCACCGCCATCTCATGCCGTTCGTCATCCTCAATCTTCACCTTATCTCCTCCTTAGTTCTAATCATTCTCAACAACTACGTATGATTACAACAGCCACCGCCTCCTGCACCGATGGGTGGACCTTACCATGCCCCAGCGCCCAGCGTGACGCAGTTCTTGGGTGTGGTTGTGGCAGGACAGTATGTGAACTACGATCCTAGGCCGAATATTGAGAAGATAAGGAAGGCGACGAAGGGGTTTGGGACGGATGAGACTGCTTGTACGTTTATTGCGTTTTATCTTCTATTCCCTCTACTTCCTCTTCCACTTCCTTTTCTCCCCTTCCTTCCTGTTGCCTCTTTGCTTCCCCTCCCTCTCCTTTGACGGACCTTCCACTCACACTTATATCTTCTTCTCCTAATACTCATATGTGTCTATTATAGTGATCAGCGTCCTCACCCCACTCGACGCGCTCCAGGTCGACATTCTGTCGAAGCAGTTCCAGGCTCAGGTGGGTAAGAGTCTCATCGATGTGCTCGAGAAGGAGACGGGGTCGTGGTTCCGGTACGTTCTCTTTTTACTAGTAATCTTGGGAGATGTATATATGTGTGTCTGATACACTTGAAATAGGATGGGCTTACAAGGAATTGTGCATGGTCCGTTGATATGGGATGCTGAGCTCGTGCGGACGGCGCTCGCGGGGATCGGGTGAGTCAATCCCTCTTTCCCCATCCCAACCCGCATTCCCAAATATGGGTTACCCACTGGTATACACGTATCATCTAACCACATACCTACTTCACCCAGAACGCACGAAGATCTACTCACAGAGATGATCCTCAGCCGCCCCAACGAGGAAATCCACCTCCTCAAACATGCTTATCACACCCGGTTCCATAGGAACTTGGAGGATGATGTGAGGGGTGATTTGAGTGCGAAGACGGAGAGGTGTACGTATTCACACACTCTCTTTTCTTTTTCTTATGAATCCTATTCTCTTTTCTTATGAATCTTATCTGGGGAGAATTGGTTTACTGATGCGTTGATTTTTGGGGCACTTTTGTAGTGTTCAATATGGCGTTGGCGGCGGCTCGTGCGCCGGACGGTGCGCCTGTGGATCAGGGACTTGTCGCACAGGACGTAGATGCGCTCTATAGAGCTGGACCTGGGAAGATGGGTACGGATGAGGTACGTATCATTTCCTTAATTCATCGACCCCACGTTCCTCGACTCCTCAATCTCATGGCCCTCACCCTTTTCCTGCATCCTCTGGTAGATTGAGATCTGCAAGATCCTAGTGAACCGCTCGCAGCCGCATCTGTACGCGCTGACGACGGCGTATCATCAGAAACATCGACAGACGTTGACGAAGATGATCAAGAAGGAGTTGTACGTATTTCTCGCTCTCACTTTATCATACTTCCGAAAAGAAACGACTATCCTTCTTCTTCTCATCATGGCCTGACGACGCATTTTTTCCTCTGGATATAGTTCAGGGCATATGAAAGACGCGCTCCTATTCATCGTAGAAGGCGCGAAGCGGAACGATGGGGGTGTACACCGTGACGCCAAGCTCATGGAGAAAGCCATGGCCGGGCTCGGTACTAAAGATCAGAGGCTCGTCTGGAGGTACGTTTCTCTCTCTCTTTCCCTCCGTCCTCCTCCTACCGCCAGGTACATCAGATCATTGACGTATTCTCTTTTATGACCTATCGGAATACTTAGGATTGTCCGTGCGCACTGGAACCGACCGAGAATGGAGGCGATCAAGCAGGCATACGAGAGGAAGTACAAGAAGAGTCTGGCGAGTCGGGTGAAGGGAGAGACGAGTGGTGATTATAGGAAGTTGATGTTGGCGTTGATTGGGTAGAGGAGGGGCGGATAGGTGGTGTGACTATACACGTTGGACTGAACTCTCCGAAAGAAGACTTGTTTGTATTTTGTACGCATTTTTTAGTGTAATTCGTTTGTATATTGGCTGTAGCGATATCGTCCTCTTGCGGTGAATGGAACAGAAGTAGGAAGAGTAAACCGCTTTCGTGCATAGGACGGGTCCTGGATGCTTCTGCTAAGCGCGCATCAATCACATTTGCACGGGAGAATACTCAGGTGTTCATCAGACACTGACTGTACATCTGGGTTCTAGTTCTCTGCTTTGACAGTCACACGGAGGACGGCGAGGGGAGGTGCCTGCCTCGTGTCTTTCTTTTCGTCCTACCACCACAACCGTTCATGATCTTCACCAATGGATATCAGCTACCAACACTCCACCCTTGGTTCGTTGCCCGCCTGAGCTAGTCTACATGTAACTAAAGCTTCCTTTTGTTCATGTTGAACAGAAGCGGGTGGGCATATCGGCAGCAATAACGTTAGCACGCAGATCTTCAACTTTCAGGTCCATCAACGTGCGTAAACAGCATTCTCCCAGTTTGGGTGAGGGCTGTATTGAAATCTGGTATTCCATCCACAGAGGCAGCGACAGTCAGACCAACGGCTCTGCCGCGCTGCCCTCTACCGTCTCCCAGGTTTGTCGGGCGGAAGGATGAGCTGGATAGGATCAGGCGCTTCTTTTCATCTGAAGAGCTTGATCGCAAGGTGTTTGTGCTCATCGGTATGGGAGGGTGTGGCAAGTCACAGATTGGATTTGAGTTTACGCACCACCATGTTTTGAGAGGGAACCAGTACGTATCTTGCTGGCCTGGTGATTCACCGTGTTAATCGCGCGGCTTGGTCTTCCAGATACGATTCATCCATGGTCTTCTTCATCGATGCTACCACCACAACGACACTGGAGGACAGTTACGCGGCCATAGCTCGAGCGAAGGGGGTTGGTTCGTCCGCCAAGGACGCACTGCTGTGGCTTTCCAACATTCCGAAAGCTTCCTTCATGCTGATCGACAACGTAGACGACCCCAAGATCGACCTCACTGAATATCTCCCTCGGTCTATCCATACCCACATTCTCATCACGACCAGATTATATCACGCAGGTCGCCGTTACGCTAGTAATCCAGAGTCGTTTATCGATTTGGATGCTTTACGTGTGGAGGACGCGGAGGAGCTGCTGATCCGGACAGCAATGTTAGCACCTGATAAACAAGAAGGGGTGAGAACCCTAGTTGAAGTACGTTATACTCTCTCTCTCTTTCGCATTGATCATTTACCTAATTAACTCTGTACCGCTTAGGAACTGTTTGGGCATGCTCTTGCGGTGGTCCAAGCCGGCGCAGGCATCGCCGAACTTTGTCTCACTGTCCTCGAATACTTAGAGCAGTTCCGTCGCCTTTGCACGAGGCTGATGGATGGAACGGTCGATGGTGTCGACAAGAATGCTCTGGACGGATATCCCACGCATGTCTCATCGACCATGTACATCAGCTACCGCAAACTCCCAGATTCCTCTAAATCTCTTTTCAATCTATGCGTCTATCTCCATCACACTGGAATCACACTGGAGCTATTCAAACGGGCATGGATCGGTCTCAAATCCTACGAACCATCCACACCACTCTCTCCAGCCGAACAGTCAGCCCTGGAAAGCGTCAAGCAACTCCTCGAGTCTTTCCAGGCTTCCAACCACTCCTTCGATCCCCTCGCTTTCCATAGGTGCATGAAACATGTTCTCGCCATGTCCTTGATTCGTTACGATGACGCTACGGCCATATATTCCATCCACCCACTCACCCACGATAGCTTGCAATGCATCGTACTCAACCATCTGCCAACCTCTTTCCTGTTGGCCTTCGCTGCAAGTGCCGACAAACATGATAAACTCTTCCTGTATCGTCTGACGCCGCACACGGACAGAATCTTGGAGTGCGCCGGGAGAGATACAGTCTCGAACACGAGTCGCTATCATCCGGATATAGCGGTGACCTTTAGCCGTGCTCTCCTGGAAAGTGGTCAATACCATGGAGCGGAGTCCCTCCAACGCGATGCTTTGGAAACAATAACCACGATTCTGGGCAGCAGTCACAAGAATACCCTTTCGGCAACTGATTTTCTGGCTGTGATACTGCAGCAGTCTGGTCAGTTGGACAAAGCTGAACAGGTGGGGCGATCTGTCCTATCGGGATGGACTCGCGAGCACGGGGATGAGCACCCCAACACCCTTGAAGCATTGCGCCAGCTGATGTGGACTCTGTACCTTCTCGAGAGGCTAGAGGAAGCGGAGAAGATGGGAGTGGAACTCCTCGAGAAACGAAAACGCCTACTCGGAGAAAATCACCCAGATACACTCCGCTCATTGGATAACCTCGCATCCATCCTATCCTCTCTCGGCCGAACCACCGAGGTGCACAAGATGTATGCCGAAGTTCTTGATAAACGAAGGAGCATCCTTGGCGAGGATCACCAACATACTCTCTGGTCGATGCGCAATCTCGGATCGACCTTGTACTCTCTGGACCGATTCGACGAAGCGGAGAAGTTACAGGTGGAAGTTCTGGATAAACAAAGGCGCATCTTTGGTGAGGATCACCCGGATACTCTCTTATCAAAGCTCAATCTCGCCTCGACCTTGTACTCCCTGGATCGACCCGACGAAGCGGAGAAGTTCGAAGTGGAGGTTTTAGATAAACGAAGGCGTATCTTCGGTGAGGATCACCGAGATACGCTCTCGTCAATGTACAATCTCGCATTGACCCTGTACTCTCTGAACCGATTTGACGAAGCGGAGAAGTTCGGAGTGGAAGTTCTGGATAAACGCAGGCGCATCCTTGGGGAGGACCATCCAGATACTCTCTGGACAATGCACAATCTCGCATTGACCCTGTTCTCTCTGGACCGATTCGACGAAGCGGAAAATTTCGACACGCAAGTTTTGGATAAACGCAGGCGCATCCTTGGTGAGGATCATCCAGATACTCTCTTGTCAATGCACAATCTTGCATTGACCTTGCTCCGCCTTGGACGATGGGAGGAAGCCAAAGCAATGCTCGTCGATGTGATTGGGAGGCGCACTACGGTTTTAGGAGAAGATCATCCACGCACCATACGTTCCCGTCAGGCGCTCGAGATAATTTCTCCCAGTCATTCCATGCGTTCACGCGAGCTCAACACAGCTGTGGACACCATACCTTCCCTAACCGGAGACCAAGTCCCCACACCTTCGCAAGATGATATCGAGAGCACCCCCGAACCCGAACAACCTACGTCCTCGCCTCAGCCGGATGTCAAGAGGAGAAAAGGGTTCAGATTGCTAATGGAACGCGTATTCCGTTCTCATCCGTAGTTTCCTGTGCCGCTGCAGGCTTCATACGAACCGCTTTCCCAATACTTGTACATGTATTTCTAGCTAGGGAGGGAGGAGTCCTGATTAGTCATCCATTGGATCTTCTGAATCTACCTGCGACCATCAACGTTAGCCAACGACGACGAGTATCACCGATTCTCTTCGTCTTGTCTCTTCTAGCTCAATGACCTTCAACTATGTGTACAATTGCACATATCTGAGACCTCAGGCCTCAGTGTTCGAGCACAGGATGTCAAGGTCAACTCGAACTCTCACCCTTAAGACCGTCTCGTCTGAGCCCCTGGATTCCTCCTGCTTGGGGCACTCGCAAGAGACACGTATCATAGGTGTAGGCTCTACTTTACTCCCTCAAGTCTACTCAACGTGAGCTCTATCGAATGGGACGTGGCTATGGGTGTTGGTCTCAGACTATCGACTTCGGGGCGTTGGAAAATGAGAGTCGACAGGAACTTTTTCTCCTAACCGGTAGCCTATAGAAGCCTCCGCCTCGATTCCAGAAATTCTCCATCTTCCAGCCTCGTCCTCTACTCATCCATCTACATCACTCCTAGACTCATCCACAAGTTCCCATCATGCAGTTCAAGTTCCAATCCCTCGTCTCTCTCGCTCTTGCAGCTTCATACGTCGCCGCTTCACCGTCTAGCGCTGCAGGTTCTGCCGCAGCGGGCCACGACTCTGCTGCCGCAGCAGCAGCAGCATCTGGTGGTGGGTACCGTGGTGGTTCTGCTGCTTCTAGTGCCGCTGCCGGTGGTGACAGTGCTGCGGCTGCGGCTGCTGCTTCTGGTGGTGGATACCGCGGCGGCTCTGCTGCGTCTGGTGCCGCCGCTGGTGGAGGATCTGCTGCTTCTGGTGCTGCAGCAGGTGGTAGCTCTGCTGCTGCCGCCGCTGCGGCTGCTGATAGGAACAGAGGATATTACGGGAACAATGGGTACTTCGGGAACAATAACTACAGGAACGGGTACTACAACAATGGTTGGGGGTACAATGGCGGTCGTGTAAGTTCCTCCTCTCAAACTCTCTAGAATTCTAGGCTGAACATCTTTCGTCTCTTTGCAGAACTACAACCACCGTGTCTGGGCTCGTGACGGTCCTCACCACGGCGATAACCACCGCAGTGACTTCCACCGTGGCGGATTCAACAACCACCACGGATTCGACAACCACCGTGGCTACAACAACCACAACGAGGACTACGGCTACCCAGAATACTACAACAATGGGTACGGCTACAGGAACTATGATAGTGGGTACTACGGCCACCCTGGGTACGGATACGAGCATAACTACGATTACAACCGTGATGGTTCGGTGATGTGATCGTAGGTAGGTTATGATAAACGTACGATTGAGGAGTTGTGCGACCGACGTAGAATCCGGTATACCTCAGATATCAAGTAAATGAAATTTAATTTTATTATTGATCGCTCGGCCGCTTGTCCGAAACGAGTGCAAAACTCAAAACTTCTGACTTTCGTGAACTTATGAGACTTGTCTTATTGACCTGAGGCCCTCTGACCTGGTCCTTATTGACTTATGCTTTGGTTCTTAGTGAAAGTCCCGTTTGGACTTGCTATGTTTTTGTTCGCTACTACGGGCGCTTATTTTGTGATCACTCGATCGTGTTATGGGGTTTGTGATCCGTGATGTGGATCAATATACTGATTATTATTTTTGTGGGACTTCGTCCCGAGCTATCTACTGTGTCTGGCCTGGCCTACGCTGTTGCCTGGAACACGGGGGATAAACTGGGGCTTTGCAGTGAAAGCAGGCCTCCTTTTATACTGTGGGAGGGGAAGGGGAGAGTCCCAGAATAGCTTGGAACTCGGACCTTCGGACTTGGCATCATGAGGAACATTGCACTTTTGCCGTCGGCGCTTCTCGGCGTTTTCTCGGCAATCCTCGGCAATCTTTGATCGATCGCCTCGGCAGCCGAGAAACATGAGGCTCACAAACGAAATCTCCTCATATTGGATTTCTCGTTCGCAATCCCTCTGCTGCTATTGGCTATGGGTCTCGTTGCTTCGTCATTGGGTGTGCTTAGCACCTCCATGTCCTTGTGGACTATGACGGTACCTGGAGCTTTCGAGAGGAACGACATGCGGACGCGGCGCTTTTGCGTCGGCCGTGCCTTATTCCAATTTTGGAATTTGATCATTTTCGACTATTTTGCCGAGCTCGATCGTCGGAACTGTGCCGACGCCGAGACTTCGTATCCTCGTCGACTCGGCACTTGTAGTGTAGAATAATCAATATTTTTATATCTCTTTGTGTGTTGTGTGTGTAAATATCCTGTGAAGTGTGTAACACGCCGCCCTCGCTGTCTAGTCGTCCAGCGCGTGTGATCCGGGAGTGATGGCTAATCACCTCGGCCGTGTTCACTTTACTCGACTGCTCGGATCTCGCATCGAGCCTCGTTTTGTATGCCGAAATTATTATATTGAACTACTTTATTGTAATTCTAGGTGGTATGGTATGCCGTCGTACTAGTCTGCACGGTTAGCCTATGCTAACGAACTCGAAAAAGCCGTGCTACGGCGTATCATCTCCCCCTTTTTAAAATCTCAACTGTCCTCAGTTGAATCGTGGGTTCCGAGATATGCAAATATGATTATTTTGTTATATTGTTTTGCTGGTGATCAATTGATCAATCGCCCTCGGCATTACTGAGTCTCGGTGATCCGCTATGGGTCAGTGCTCCGAGCTCCGTGTTATCTCCGTAGGGTAATCTTATCTCTCTATGCTCTCTGTAGGTACGTTCGCAAACTCTGTAGTGCTCCCGTCCTCGACGTTTTTGTCATAGGTGTAGAGTAGTCTATAATGACATACTCCCACAGCTTCACGGCGCACTTGTGATTGCTAACCATGTGTGATAAGCGAAATTATTGGGGCTAGGAGGAGTTCTCACATTGTGATCTCTCCTTCTACCTCCGTAATTTTTCAAAATCCCACTACTGAGATTATTTTCAAAGACACTCTGGCTGTTTCTGAACGGTTTGAGCTGTCTATGGTGCGAGAATTCGCGTGGTATGTTTGTGCTGGGCCATATGGTCCTCTCCCCCTTTTTAAAATCTCAACTGTCCTCAGTTGATCTCTCTGTGGGTACAAAGGTCTCATATAACTGTGGCGACTCGATTCGATCCCCACCCAGCCTGTCTTACTATGTCTGACTCAACCCCTACTCCTACTCGACTCTTCCACCTTATGGGCGACATCCAGGATGCTATCCTTCTCACCAAAACCCATCTTGCTCGGGGCGAGAAGGATTCTGCCTTGAAGGAGTTTATCTCCCTTTACCCCACCATCTGTAAGATCATATCGGGGGCGTCCAAGATACCCGGCTCGTTCCCGTCAAATGTTCTACTTTCAGAGAGGCTACGCGATGTATACTGCGTCGCCGTTGCCTGCTGTGGGCTCTCGTCTTTGGAATTCCCTCAGACAGACTTCAGCTTTATTTCGAAGACTATCCCCAGCCTCTACGTTGGGTCGACTCCCAGTCTTTTTATTGCCGCTCATCTCGAGGCAATTCGGTCTGGCACCTATGTGCTGCCTCCCGGGGCTCGTGTCCCGACTCCTTCTGTTGCAAAGGCTTCGAAGGTGAGTTCCCCATCTTGTTTTCTTTTGACCGACTCCTCATGTTTCGTTATAGAAGAAGTCGTCGGCCACTATTTCGCCAGCAGACGACGCTGCCGTCGACGCTCCCATTATTGCGAAGGCACCAGCAAAGCCGCCGCTAGTTGGCTCCGTAAGTCCTCGCCTCTTCATCGCTTGTTTCGTAGCTAACTACTTTCGTATAGCCTGCTGGTCCCACCTCGTACGCATGCCTATTCTGTGGGCACTCGTCTCATCCTCACAAGGCTTGTTCGACCAGGGCTGCCGTCATTCACGCAGCTAAGAGTGCTGCCGACGTGAACACTGCTCAGTATGTTCCTGGGCCGGCTTCTCGTTCAAAGGTTCGTTCGCCCACTGTCTCATTTGTCTGTTTTCTAATATACTCATCTCAGACTTCATCGTCTTCATTGTCGACGAAGGCCTCAACGGTAAGCGATCTGATTTCATCACTAGAGTCCGTTATCGAAGCTCTAGTACGCTCATCCTTGTTCTCGCTTTTTCAGACTGAGAATGACACGAAGTTGAAGCGTCGTATGAACACTTCGTCTCCGGTTGGCACTAGCAAGGTTGCCAAGTCTCGTAAGTCTTCGCTTTCCTTTCTGTGTCGTCCTTTCACTGATTCTCATTGCCAGAAGCTGGTACCTCTGCCGGTAAGGCGATTTCAGTCAGTTCTGTGTCCGAGTCAGGATCGGTACGTCCTCGCTTTATGTATTTGCGATTCAACGTGTTCATGATATTTCTATGCAGTCCTCGGCACCTCAGTCGTCCGATGAACGTCTCAATGCGCTCGCTTCTAACATTGAAGGCCTCGGCAGCCATATAGCCATACTGCTTCGTCGTGTGGACGTTATCAACGCCCAGGCGTTGCCTACGATCTCTCGCAAGCTCGACGCTATTGCCGATTGTCAAGAGAAGAGTGCTGAGAAGCTTCTCGGCACTCTGGTATCTGGCGAAGGCTCGATTGCCGAGAGACTTAAAGTCCTCGATGGTCAAGTCGTTTCGCTAACTCGGTCTCTACAGGTTATCACACCGCTTCTTCAAAACGCGGCTCGCAACTCGTCCTCAAGCGAGGTTGAGATTGTTGATGATATTTTTGAAGGAGACTTCGTCAATGCTGTTGACGATGCCGATGGTGATGCCGACATGGCCTCTGACAATGGCTCAGTTGCCGCTCGTACTGTCTAGGTATGTGTATCTATTTCCTCATTTGCGACTGTGTACTAACGACTTTGTTGGCAGGTCATTATTGACTCTGTCGTCGCTTCCACGAGCCTCATTCATTGAGTAGATACCCATCTGTCTGCCGAAGATTTTTAAGTTATTTTTCTTCTCTATGTTTATCTTTCACACATGGCAGTACCCGTTCATGTATGTCACGGTCTGGTGGACTTATCTCTGACCACCTGTAGTACGTATCAGTGTAATGTAATAGAATAATAGTTACCGGATCCGTCTACTACGTGCCGGTGGAGTACACCCGGGGTGTGGAAGAGTTGCCGTCCGGGTACTCTCAGTATGGGTTCACTACGGGCGAATGGAATTACACCAAAGTTACCGAGCTATCTCCCACGGCTCAATGTAATTAATCTTAAGCTTACAGAGTCGCCCTACACGGGTACCCATCACGGCTACTCCAGTTCCATGTCCCATGTTCTAGTGTAATCCATCGGGTTCACAGAACAGTTGCCGTCCGGGGACTCTGAGGCCAGGTTCATCACGGGTAAATTGACTTACACTCACACACTGCCCCATCTACCACACCATAATGTAAACAATCTTAAGCTTGAAGAGTTGCCGTGCACGGGTACTCATCATGGTTACTTTGCTGCTGTCTTGCACGTTCCGATGGAAGTACACCTGGAGTGTGGAAAAGTTGCCATCCGGGTACTCATCGGCTGGGTTCATTACTGATGAATGGAATTACACCGTGGTTACAGCCCTATAGGCCACGTCTCAATGTAGTTACTCCTAAGCTTGAACAGTTGCCGCGTACGGGTACTCCTCACGGCTGCTTTCCCACCATCTCACACGCATCGGTGGAGTATACCTAGGGCACAGAGGGTTATCGTCCAGATACTAATAGGTTGGTTTCACTATGGATGAATGGAATTAAACTCAAAATTCAAGAGTTGCCGTAGACGGGTACTCATCACGGCTACTCCTAAATGTCATACAATCTACCCAGAGCATTAAGATTTGCCGTTTGGCTACACGTAAGTACGATTTATCACCCTCAAATATAAGTACACTGGTTTCATATTCTATAGCCCACGCCTGGGTATGATTCCTCAAATCCTCGAGCACGATTCAAGTTAAAGAGTTGCAGTACACGGTAACCTGCTTCGGCAACTTTTCAAACATGGAAATGGAGGCAAGCGGAAGTTGAATATTGGTACCGTAATGAACAAACTATCTATTACATGAGTTTAACTAATTTCACTGTCTCGCGAATCCAGGTAGACGTGGTAAGTCTCTTTATTGGAAACGTAGGGCTTTAGTTTCTCCTTCAACATGGCCCTCATTTTTGGGACCTGTTGATACTCCCACATTTCCCTGGAAACTGAATACTCACCGTACAGCTCGGGATTTGTGGCGAAGAGGATAGTATGGTGTATTGTGAAAGGGCCACAGCTATAGTTATCGGTCTGCTGAGGTACCTAAACACCAGATGAACCGTGGAGAGTAAGTAACAGGAGAGGACGTAGAACGCAAAGGAAAAACAAACCTTGACATTTTGGAGGTAGATGTCAAATGGCGGCGGAGCCACGAACGTCTCACCGGCCGCGTACGCTTGAGTCCTAGCTCGCTCGATGTCTTCTTCTCGCGATCGCTGTACAAACCAATGCATGTACTCCAAGTTGCGCTTGGTGCGCCCAGGTGTTTCAGCCGAGTCAAGCATATACAGCTTTACACTACAAGCACAGTGAGACCGGCGACTCTCCTTCAGATGAAGGTAACTCACCGAAAGTTGGGGAGGAATCGCATGATCAAACCAGCCCAGTGCCCACTGATTTATGATCAGCTTTAGATCGCGTGAATGAGTATGCGGACTTACGGAGTGTGCCATGGAATAATGACCAGCGGATGTGTTCCCATTGGCGTGTAATCGCGGTAGATGAAGAACCGGAGGTCTTTCCACTCCTTAGAATGGAATGCGGCCTTGAGGTCCCTTTAAAAAGTTTCACTAAGTGTTTGCGGTCTAAAGTTGAAGGGATCGCGTACCGTTTGATATATCCACAAATCTCCGAGCGTGCGATCCAGGTGTTGCGAAACGCGGTGGGGTGCGTATGTTCCAGTTCATAATGTAGGACTCTGTGCTCAATGAACGGATTAGAAGAGCTGTGAGTAAGTATAGAAATGGAACTGACCTTAAAGATAAGTACATCGTATCGCAATCTAACCACCTTTTACCGTCAAGCGTTTTGTATGACACAAAATTGTACCAGATATAATGAAGCCTGAGAGAGAAGTTGAGACTAATAGATAAAAATTAAGTCATATTGGAGACGTACCGTAGGTCTCGCTCGAACACGACTTTTCGCCTGAAAAGTTATGGCTGTCAGTTTGCGCGTCGTCCAATCTCGAGGATATGAAATTTTTCAACACGTACTTTTTACCTTGGGGAGCCACCGGACGCGTCTGAGAAGGGACGGTCCAGTTGTTCGTACCAACACCAGGCAGAGAGGCCGCTTTCTCAGTGAGAGTCAGATCCGTGTTGATAGGACGGACCAGGCTGTCGGATTTAAGGGGTGGGGGTGAGTTGCCGTTGGAGGCGTGAGATCGAGAGCTCTTCCCAGAGGGATGAAGGGTCGTCGTCTGCTCGTCGCTCGCGATTTTCCTACGTTTGCGGGAAGAAGGCCTGACGCGTACGTAAAAGGTAAGCTCGGATGACAAGTGAACAAAAGAAAGACTTACTGCGGAGGGCAGAGGACGTCTATCATCCGTGTAACCACTGTGGGACCTGGTGGAATGTACCTGCATAGACGCATCAGGCAATGCAAGAGTTGCCGCGGCAACTAACTTACTCGAAAATGGGCCTCCTCTGTGCCTGAGAGAGCCTTAGGCTTTATTGATTTTTCATAAGTCGAATAACTTACCTCATCACCGAATCCAATCGATTTTACAACCATCGTGAACTCAAACAATCTCAAAAATAGAGTGCGTCGCGTCGATGGAGCTGTCTGTGTTGGCGAGCGACGGACTTGGTGGTTTGAGATGAAGTGACAAGCGACGCGGTCCCATGACTGATCGCGTCCATCGTTGACCGCGGCAGGTGGCAGTGCTACGTCTTTCCTTCCACACCACCACCGTACCCAACATCTCAAGCAATAAACTACATCTTCCGCTTTTTTTAAAAATGTCTCTCACTGGTATCCCTGGATTTTTTCAAACTCTGGCTCAGAACGCTGTTTTGCGTCTCCAGGCGCCTCCAGTCGGATTCCAGCCCCAGGACACTAAGGTCCAGAAGCGGCTTCTTTCATCGCTGAATGGTCAAGCCAATGAGTTGGTCGTCGCGCTATCCATGGATGGTGCAAGCAACAAAGAGAATGGACTCTCCGAGAATGCACTCAATGCTCTGGAGAGTGTGGGAGAGTTTCTGGTGCGTATCCTTCTCATCATATATCGTTCGCATACTCAGGGTTACCGTTAAAACAGACATACCAGACCGACCGACTCAGCTCCGGCCAGGCCTTCATGCCTATGCGATGGATTGCCGCCGCCCATGTCTGTGGGACCTCTATCGACGACCCGAAATCCCAAGCGATCCGGGATCTTCAAGATCTAGTACTCACCCCACCGGAATCTCTTCCTCCGAATGCGAACGCCACCCTTGCCATCACCCTCGCTGCCTTACACCACAAGGCGAAGGTCCTCATCTGTCCGGAGGAGCTCCTGGCGATGAACAACTCAGGAGTTACCATCCCTCCGGAACTCCAAGAGGTACGTATCTTACTTTTTGCTGTATAAATTCTGATCTATTCTAATCTCTTACCAACTAGCTATTACCCAAAGGAGCAAAGGACGCGCCGATGGATGTTGACGCCCAGTCGTCGAAGGCGGGAGACGATAAGGAGAAGAAGGACGAGGAGAAGAAGGACGAGGAGAAGGACGAGGAAAAGAAGGACGAGGAGAAGGACGAAGAGAAGGACGAGGAGATGGATGAGGAGATGGACGAGAAGAAGGACGACGAGTCCCCGACAGTAAGTTCTCCGTTCATGTTCGATAGCTGGGAGCGCGGAAACTAATTATATTGTCAGGACGATCGCATCCATTCCCCTGCAAGCAAGAAGAAGGCTGATCGCAAGGCGGAGAGCCCAGTCTCTTCAGGAGATGAACTGGACGACATCACGGAGCAGCCTCAGCGGAAAACTAAGGGCAAGGGCAAGGGCAAGGAG